>VBSM01000565.1:2861884-2970701 GCA_008086735.1 Cheirogaleus medius
ATGTCCTCGGCGGGCCGCATGTGGCCCGCGGGCCATAGTTTGAGGACACCTGCTCTTAAGTGATTAGCACACTGATTCCTATTACTGAACTGCTCTCTGTCTCGTGAGTCTTAAGCACAGATGAGACTGCATATGCCTTTGGGATCATTACCAGGGAGAAGTTTCACACTTCTTTTCATTTCCAAAACACTTGAAATAAAACCAAGTACATGTGACACATGAAATGAATAATGGTTGATATAGCTGTATTTAAATTAAGTAAACTTACTTTTGGAGCTTATCATTAATGTTTACACAGAAAGCTGCCTACTAGCTCTTGATAAACATGCCTACCTGAATGGAAATAGACCAAGACTTCACCATGCATGTAATTTTTATATTTCTCTGTTGAAAGTTAATATTTATTTTAAAAAATGGAAGCAATACAACTTAGCTACCAAGAGCACAGCCTAGGTTCAAATTCTGCCTCTAGTACTTAACACCAGCTATTTAATTTTGCTTTAATTTCCTCATCTTGAAATAAAAATATAACAATACCTGGCTTATAGGGTTGTGACAAGCACTAAAGCGTATTCTGCATGTAAATTACTCATAACAATGCTTATGAACAAATGTTATAAGTGCTCAGTAAATGTTGGCCATTATTATTGTTATTATTAATAGATATCCCCCCTTTTAATGTGGTTCTGTATCATACTTACCAATACCATAAAATATATCAATATGTAACATTTACATGTTCATTCTGTACCTTACTTTAGAAGCTGCTCAAAAAAATGAAGTCACACAATAAGAATTTTTTAAGTTCTTTCCTTTCCACTAAAGAGGGCTGTTAGGATTGAAGCCAGTTATAATTAGCCATATATACTTTCTTAATCCTTTTTGTAAAACAAACACAAATTCTCCAAACTGGGGGGGCGGGAATCCCTGTAAAAGGTATTCAGAAAAACATTTGCTAAGTACCTACTACGTGTCATATTTTGTGGTAGGAAAATAACTCAGTATTTATATGTATGGGGGAGGGTGGGAAGGGTAAGAGACTATATGCTCAGAGAATTTAACCTGGTGAGACAGACAGGGGAAAAGTAGGACAAAACAATAAAAAATTTTTATAAAAAATGTGATGAGCACCACTGTCTAATAACAGAAAGGCTAGATACTAAATATAAGACATGAATTTCTCACAATTTAAACTTTTATTCTTTAATTCATTTTATCTGTGACCTTGAAATTAAGCTTTTCATATCAAAGAATGCCACGCAAGGATAACATGTGATACACTGTGAGCAGTTTTTTCTAAAATATGATAAAGTTTGAATAGAAGTTTATTTATTTAGAGACAAACAACATACATACTATTTGTTTTAGAAAGCAAACATTTCTATTGTACAAGAAATAGAAAAACAGATATTTCTTAACCCTTAGAAACTTAAGTACTGAATGAGTTAGGATTAATGTTAGAAACAAACAATCAAATATAAAGACATTATTATTGAACTATAGAATACCATTCTGATATTTAGCTAAATGAGAAGTGGTATTTCTCATAAACATTAAACCATCGCTAAACCTGAACAATTTTAGACTCACAGTATTCAAAATAATAAATGTTAAGAAGTTACTTTGGGAAATAAGCCAGACACAGAAATAAAAATACTTCATGGTCTCATTTATATACAGAATTAAAAAGAAAAAGATAAAATACATAGAAACAGAGAATAGCAGTGGTTACCAGGGGCAAGGAGAAGGAAATGGGGAGAAGTAGGTCAAGGAGTACAAACTTGCAGTTATATAGGATGAATAAGTATAGAGATCTAATAGACAGCAAGAAGACTACAGTTAATAAGATTTTATTGTATACTTGAGATTTGCTAAGTGAGTAGATAAGTGCTCTTACCACAAAAATTTTAAGGTAACCATGGAAGGTGATGGATAGGATAATTTGCCTGACTGTAGTATTCATTTCACTATCAACACATCATGTTGTACACCTTAAATATATACAAAAAAAAAAAATAGAGGGTACTTTGGTAACGTAATTACCTCCAAAAAGTTTAAAGAACCATGTAAATCCACATATCTAAATTACATTTTGGAAAGAAAATCTGATACATGAGTTTCATTTTATAATAATACTAAATTTCCATTATAATTTTCCATTTTTCTATTTATTCTGAAATGTTCAGGGCACTTGTTTTAGCAGCTGTTCAACCATAGAACATTTTTTCCTTAACAAAATAATTATTGCTGTAATAATCTGTAATTATGGTTTATAACTGCAATAATCCCAAAGAAATCAGTCATTACCATAGATCACAAGTAATCGTTAACTACTGTTAATGACCTATTTCTTAGGGATTATTGTTTCCGTAAACCATGACCATATCACCACAAATACAGAAGAGCAAGACAATATAATACAAATGAGATCATAATATAATAATAAACTTATTTTGTAACATTAAAAGCCATTAAGCATCTAAATTAAAGCACACATAACAAGAGCATATAATTTTCTTTGTTCAACACTAACTGAGGTGTTTAGTCTGCATAAAAGAAACTAAATACTACTACACACAATGTACAAACTAAAGACATGTTAGGCATTTTTTTGTGATATAAAACAATCATTTTTTAACAGATCATAGACTTTTTTTTAGAAGAAAGACTCCTTCTCACTGACATTTTGATCAGAAGAAAGGAAGAAAACAAATATTTTTAAAATTTTTACTAAAACTACATAGTGCATCCAACTAAAACAAACCCTTTGACTTACAATAATCAAGAATCAGGCCTGAATTACTCTATTCAGTTAGACAGACCTACTTAACAACATTAAATTATTACATTTCAGTTAATCTCATTCAAATTATTTTTGAGTATCTATACTTTCATTCAATATCCTTTATAAGGAAAATAGGTCTTTGATTTTACAACTGAATCTTTTTACATTTTAATGTAATATTTGATATATATGAAAGCACATATGTATTAATAAACATATATGAAAACACCTATCCAATTGAAGAATCAATGCATTACCAATATTGTCACACCTAACTATATACCCTTCCCCTAACTTGTCCCCTTACCTCCCACCCTAGAGGTAATTATGATCCAATATTTGGTGCTTATTATTCTTTTGATTTTTTTTAGTTTTATCACATATGCATATATTCCTAAATAATATATTTCTAGTCTCACTTGTTTTGGGGCTTTATTAAGTTTCATACTGTATGTAGCTTCCTGAGTGTTGCTTTTTTTCACCAAACATCTTATCTTTGACATTCAACCTTGTTATGTATACATGTAGTTCATTCATTTTTATTATTGTATAATATTCCATGTGTAATTATATAATGATCTGTTTATCCATCTTCATGTTAATGGGCATCTGAGTTGTTTCCACTTTTTGCCATTATGAATAATGATATGAATACTACTGCATATCGTATCGTGTACAGGAGATTTTCTGGAGCACACATGTAACAACGGAAGTGCCAGGTCAGCAGGTATTCAAATGTTCCACATTACAAGATAACACCAAATTCATTTTAATTCCATTTCCAATTAATTACAATTCCAATTAATTAATACTCCTATCAGAGAACTCATTTTGACCCACATTCTTCTGTAAGATTTCTTACCTGTGTCAGTCTACTGGAAGTAGAATAGTATTTCATGTGGCTTTAAATTCATTTCTCTAACTAGTGATGAAGTTGGGCATTCTTTCAAATATATTCACCATTTGTTTCTTTTTCTGAGATGCCTATTTGCTTGTATCTATTGATCATTTTCTCAAAGAACTGTTTATTTTACTGATTTTTAAGCTTTCCATATTATTCTGGATGGTGATCCTCGCTTGTTTGTGTGTGTGTGCTGCAAATACCTTCTCCCAGTTCCAGTATCTTTTTTTTGAATTGAGTCAATTTCAATAATTTTTTCTAGGAATTTATTCATTTCAAGTTATCTAATTTATTAATCTCAGAAAATACTTCAAGTAATTTTATCTTTTAAAAATCTTTCCTGTATCCATAATTATGTTTTGCCTTTGTTCCTTGTACTATTTGTGAATTCTTTTCTTCTTAATCTCATGAAATGTCTGTCAATTTTATTAGTCTTTTTGTTTCAACCCCTATTCCTTTTCCCTTCCCCTTCCCAGCCTCTGATAACCATCAATCTACTTTCTATATTCATGAGATACTTTTTTAGCTCCCACATATGAGTGAGAACATGTAATATTTGTCTTTCTGTGCTTGGCTTATTTCACTTAACATAATGGCCTCCAGTTCCATACACAATGCTAAAAATGACAGGATTTCATTCTTTTTTATGGGTGAATTATATTCCATTGTTAGATATGTCAGATTTTCTTCATCCACTCATCCAGTGAATGAGATGATTCCTCATTTTGGCTATTATGAATAGGGCTGCAATAAACATGGGAGTGCAGATATCTCTTTGATATACTGATTTCCTTTCATTTGGATATATACCCAGCAGTGGAATTGCTAGAAAAAATGGTAGATGTATTTTTAGTTTTTTGAGGAAGCTCTATAACTGTTCTCCATAGTGAATGCACTAATTTACATTCCCACCAACAGTGTACAAGCTTTCCCGTTTCTCCACATCCTTGCTAGCACCTGTTATTGCCTTTCTTTCTGATGTAAGCCATTTTAACTGGAGTGAGATAATATCACATTTTGATTTTCATTTCTCTGAAGATTGGTGATGTTGGGCATTTTTTGTATGCTTGTTGGTCATTTGAATTAATATGTCTTCTTTTGAGAATATTCAGATCCTTTGCCCATTTTTACATTGGATTATTCAGTTTTGTTTGCTACTGAGTTGAGCTCCTAATAGATTCTGGTTATCCCGTCAGATGAACAGTTTCCAAATATTTTCTCCCATTCTGTGGGTTGTCACTTTACTTTATTGTTTCCTTTGCTGTGAAGAAGCTTTTCAGTTTGATGTAATCCCAATTGCCTATTTGCACTTTGGTTGCCTGTGACTTTGATATTTTATACAAACAAAATCTTTGCTTAGACCAATGTCCTGGAGCATTTCCTCAGTATTTTCTTCTAGTATTAATAGTTTCATAGTTTCAAGTCTTAGATTCAAGTCTTTAAATCCATTTTGATTTCTGTGTATGGTGAGAGATAGGGGTCTACTTTCATTTTTCTGCATACAGTTATCCAGTTTTCAATCAGCACTACTGGTTGAAAAGACTGTCCTTTCCCCATTGTATGTTCATGGCACCTTTATAAAAGGTGAGTTAGTTGTAAACATGTAGATCGATAGCTGGGTTCTCTATTCTGTTTCATTGGCCCACATGTCTGTTTTTATGTCAGTACCATACTCTTTCGGTTACTGTAGCTTTGCAGGAAATTTTGAAGTCAAGTAGTGTGATGTTTCCAGCTTTATTCTTTTTGTTCAGGATTGCTTTGGCTATTCAAGGTCTTTTGTGGTCCCATATAAATTTTAGGATTGTTTTTTCTATTTCGGTGAAGAATGTCATTGGTATTTTGATAGGGATTGAATGGAATCTGTAAATCACTTTGGGTAGTATTGTCATTTTAACGATATTAATTCTTCCAATCCATGAGCATGGAGTATCTTTCCATTTTTTTGTGTTTGTGTGACCCCTTCTATTTCATCCATCAGAGTTTTATAGCTTTTCTTGTTACAGATCTTTCACTTCTTTGGTTAGACTAATTACTAGGTATTTTATATTTTCTGTAGCTATTGTAAATGGGATTGCCTTCTTAATTTCTTTCAGATTGTTTGGTGTTGGCATATATAAATGCTGCTAATTTTTCTATGTTGACTTTGAATCCTACAACTTTACTAAATTTGTTTATCAGTTCTAAGCTTTTTGGGCGAGTCCTTAGGTTTTTGTAGGTATAAAATCATGTCATCTGCAAACAAAGCTAATTTGACTTCTTCCTTTCCGATTTGGATGTCCTTTCTCTTGCCTAATTGCTTGGGCCAGGACTTCTAGTATTATGCCGAATAATACTTCTGAAAGCTGACATCCTTCTCCTGTTCCAGTCTTTGTGATAATGGCCTTCAATGCTTCCCCATTCAGTATAATGTTAGCTGCGGGGCTGTCAAATATGGTCTTTATTATTTTGAGGTATGTCCCTCATTTGGATGAGGGTTTCTATCATAAAAGAATGCTGAATTTTATCAGATACTTTTATGGCATCTATTAAAATAATCATATGGTTTTTGTTCCTGATTCTGTTACTATGACATGTTTATTGATTTGCATATGCTAAACAATCCTTGCATCCCTAGGATGAATCCCACCTGATCATGGGGAATCTTTTTAAAGTGTTATTGAATTCAATTTCCTAGTGTTTTGTTG
This sequence comes from Cheirogaleus medius, assembly GCA_008086735.1. Taxonomy (NCBI): domain Eukaryota; kingdom Metazoa; phylum Chordata; class Mammalia; order Primates; family Cheirogaleidae; genus Cheirogaleus; species Cheirogaleus medius. Next base: position 2,868,255 of record VBSM01000565.1, read on the forward strand.
AGGATTTCTGCATCTCAGTTCATCAGTGATATTGGCCTGTAGTGCCTTTTGTGTGTGTGTGTCTCTCTTTATCTGGTTTTGGTATCAGGATAATGCTGGCCCCGTACAATGAGTTTGGAAGAATTCCTTCCTCTTCAATTTTTTTTTTTTCTTTTTTTTGAGACAGAGTCTCACTCTGTTGCCCGGGCTAGAGTGAGTGCCGTGGTGTCAGCCTCGCTCACAGCAACCTCAAACTCCTGGGCTCGAGCAATCCTCCTGCCTCAGCCTCCCGAGTAGCTGGGACTACAGGCATGCGCCACCATGCCCGGCTCATTTTTTCTATATATTTTTAGTTGGCCAATTAATTGCTTTCTATTTATGGTAGAGACGGGGTCTCGCTCTTGCTCAGGCTGGTTTCGAACTCCTGAGCTCCAGCGATCCGCCCGCCTCGGCCTCCCAGAGAGCTAGGATTACAGGCGTGAGCCACCGCGCCTGGCCCCTCTTCAATTTTTTTGATGAGTTTGAGTAGGTTTGGTATGACGTCTTCTTTAAATGTTTAGTAAATTCAGAAGTGAATCCATCAGATCCTCAGATTTTCTTTGATGAGAGACTTTTTATTATAGCTTCAATCTCATTACTTGTTGTAGGTTTGTTGAGGTTTTCTATTTCTTCACGGTTCAATCTCGGTAGGTTTTATGTGTCCTGGAGTTTATCTACTTCTACATTTTCCAATTTGTCGGTGTATAAGTTGTTCATGGTGGCCTCTCATGACTCTTTGTATTTCTGAGGTGTCAGTTGTTATGTCTTGTTTTTCATTTCTGATATTATTTATTTGGATCTTCTCTTTTTTCTTAGTTGGTTTAGCTGAAGGTTTGATTTGTTTTGTCTTTTTGAAGAACAAACTTTTCATTTTGTTGACCTTCTGTATTGTTTTACAGTCTCAATTTCATTTATTTCTGCTATCTTTATTATTTCTTGCTAGTCTAGTTCCTTTAGATGCATTAGGTTATTTGAAATCTTTCTACTTTTTTTGATATAGGCATTTATTGCTATTAATTCCCTCTCTGAACTACTTTTTCCATATGCCATAGATTTTGGTATGTTGTATTTCTGTCTTTCATCTGTCTCAAGAAATTTTTTAATTTCTTTAATTAATTTTTCATCAACCCATTGGTCATTCAGGAGCATGTTGTTTAATTTCCATAAGTTTGTATAGTTTGCAAGGTTCCTTTTGTTATTAATTTCCAGTTTTATTCCATTGGGGTCACAAAAGATACTTAATATGACTTCTATTATTTTGAATTTCCATATATTTGTTTTGTGACCTAAGATATGATCTATCCTGGAGAATGTTTCATGTACCGAGTAAAAGAACGTGTATTCTGCAGGGGTTGGGTGAAATATTCTATAAATGCCAGTTAGGCCTACTAGATCCAGTGTGCAGCTTAACACCACTGTTCCTTAGTGGATTTTCTGCCTGGATAATCTGTCCATTACTGACAATGAGGCATTAAAGTCCCCTACTATTATTATATTACAATCTACCTCTCCCTTTAGAGTTATTAATGTTTGCTTTATATATTTGGGAGTTCTATTGTTGGGTGCATGGATATTTATAATTATTATATCCTCTTGCTGAATTGAGTCCTTTATTATTATATAGTATCTTTTCCTATAGTATTTGATTTTAGTCTATATTATTCGACATAGTATAGCTATTTCTGTTTTTTTCTGGTTTTCATTGTATAGAATGTCTTTTTCTATCCCTTCACTTTCAGTGTATGTGTGTCTTTATAGGTAAAGTGGATTTCTCGAAGGCAGCACATAAGTTGGGTCTTGTTCCTTTAACCACTCACTCTATGCCTTTTGTTAATAATTGGAGTACTGAGACCACTTACATTCAGTGATAATACTGATGAGTAAAGGCTTACTACTGTCATTTTCTTGCTTGTTTTCTGATTGTTTTGAGACTCTTTTCTTCCTTTATTTTCTTATTGTTTTCCTTTGTGGTTAAGTGACTATCTCTGGTACTTGTTTTAATTTGTTGCATTTTATTTTTAGTTAATCTATCACAGGTTTTTTGTATTGTGATTACCATGAGGCTTATAAAAAAATCTTATAGATAAAACAAGTTATTTTAAAGAGATGACAATTTATATCACAAAGAATAGAAAGAAAATATGAAAAAAAAACTATACTTTCATTCCACCTCCCCCATTTTGACTTTTAGTTTCAATTTACATATTTTTAAATTACCTGTCTCTTAATAGGTTGCTGTGGCTATTATTATTTTTGGTAGATTTGTCTTTTGGGCATCAGACTAGTGTTGTAAGTGGATTTCACACCACACATACAGTAATATAGACTATTCTGGGTTTGTCTATGCACTTAATTTTATCAATAGGTTTTATAATTTGCAAGTTTTCTATTGCACCTTAGTGTTTTGTTCTTTCAGATTCAAGGACTCCTTTTAGCATTTCTTGCAAGATGGGCCTGGTAATGGTGAATTCTCTCACCTTTTAATTCTCTAGGAAAGACTTTATCTCTCCTTCATAGAACTTTGAAAATGTTGTTCACTCCTTCCTGGCCTGTATGGTTTCTGTTAAGATGTCCATTGCCAGATGAATTGGAATTCCTTTATGTGTTCTTCATTGCTCATCTCTTTCTGCCTTCAGGATCTTCTCTTTTGTCTTTCACCTTTGAGAGTCTGATTGTTATATGCCTTGGGATAGTCTTACTTGGCTTGAATCTGTTTGTTATTCAAAGTCTTTCCTTTATTTGGATATTTATACCTTTCTCAAGTTTTAGAAAGTTTTCTATTATTATTCCTTTGAATACGTTTTCTACCATTTGCCCTTGCTCAGCTTCCTCTTGAACACCAATACTGCTTAGATTTGGTCTTTCGAGGTAATGTTCTGTATCTTGTAGGTGGTCCTCATTCCTTTTCATTCTTTCTTATTTTTTCTCCTCTGTGTATTTTCAAACAGTGAGTCTTCAAGCTCACTGATTCTTTCCTCTGCTTGGATAATTCTGCTATCGGGAGCCTCTAAAGAGTTCTTCATTTTAACAAGAGTATTTCTCAGTTCCAAGATTTCTGTATGCCTTTTTTACTATTTCAACCTTTTTGTTAAACTTCTCTGATAAATTTCTGAATTGCTTTTTGGTGTTATCTTGGAGATCACTAAGTTTCCATAAACCTGCTATTCTGAATTCTTGGTTAGAGAGCTCAAAAATTGCTGTCACATTAGGATCAGTCACTGAATTTTTGCTTTGTCCTTTTGGGGAGGTCATGGTTCCATTTACAATTGTTTCTTGTGGGAATACATTGATTTCTTTGCATTAAAGGATAATTTATTCCAGTTTTCTCTGTCTGGCTTGTTTTGCTTTTTATTAAACATATTTGCTTAGCGAATCTTCCCTGCTAGGTCATTCGCTGCCTTTTTGGCTCTATGTTGGAGCCTTAAGCCCAGGATCACCTTGGCTCTAGTAAATAGTCTGAACGCTGCCTATACCATAGCAGGGTGGTCCCAAAGGGATTATCCAACCGGTCTGGGAAGGCTAGCTAGGGGCTCATGCTGATGGAACGTGGAGAATGTACCTACTGCAGCATGGTGCTACTGAACAGCAACTCTAATTTGGCATCTCCTTTAGCCCAGTTACAGAGAAGAGTTTCTGGAGCTGGGCACGGTAGTTTCACCTCCCTCATTTATCTGTCTTTCCTCGGGGATATTTCTCCCTCCAGGCAGTCACAATGCTACCTGTGGACTAAGGAAAGAACAGGTCTCCTGTCAAGGAACCCAAGAATGTGGAAAAGCTAATTGACCACCTCCATTTTATTTTCTCCAGTGGAGAAACTATGAGTTAGGGGGATATTTTCCATGTGTGGTTGGTACCAGGCAGAATTAGGGGGAAGGGTGTCATGGATGTGGAAGCACAATTCTCCTGCTATCTACTTGGAGTTTTTCCACTGCTCTGTAGCCCTGGGAACTGTCTCATCCTCATCTCATCCCTGAGCTCTGGGCTGTTCCTGGTGTATATCTTATCATTGTATATCTGTTTTTCATTTGCTATGGAGGGGGTGTAAAGCCAACTTACCTCTATGCCACCATTTTGGAACTGGAAGTCCTTTATTAGCCCTTTTAAAGATCTAACTTCTGATTTTTTTATTCTACTAAATCTTTGTTTTTTAGTTTATTAATTTCTGCTTTTGGTTTCCTTCTTTCTCCTTTCACAGGGTTTAATCTGTGTTCCTCTCATTCTAACTTCTTAAGTTGGATAATTAGGTCCAACATTTCAGCCTTTATTCTTTTCTAAATAACCACTATGATCAATAAATTCCCTTTGAATTAAACCTTTTACTATATTCCAAAAATGTTGTATTTCCATTATTGTGTAACTCTATTTTTAGAGTTTCCTCAAATTAAATGGGACTTTGAAACAAATGAACCTAACAGACATTTACAGAACATTCTATCCCAAAACTACTGAATATACATTCTTCTGATCAGCACAGTGGACATTCTCCAAGACAGATCCTATGTTAGAACACAAAACAAGTCTCAGAAAATTCAGAAAAATTGAAATCAGACCATGTAGCCTCTCAGATCACAGTGAAATAAAACTAGACATCAATTCCAATGGCAACTCTGAAATCTACACAAAGTCATGAAATTAAGCAATATGCTACTGAATGACCCATGGGGTCAATGATGAAATTAAGAAGGAAATCAAAAGATTTTTCGAACTGGAAGACAAAGAGGACACAAGCTTCCAAAATCTACGAGTTATAGAAAAAGCAGTGCAATGAGGGAAGTTCATAGCCTTAAAGGCTTACATCAAAAAGACAGAAAGATCACAAATTAGCAACCTAACATCACACCTCAATTTACTAGAAATAGAAGAACAAACTAAACCCAAAGCTAGCAGAAGAAATAACAAAGCTCGGAATAGAACCAAATGAAATAGAAACCAAACAATACAAAGGATCAACAAAACAAAAAGTTGGTTCTTTGAAAAGAGACAAACTGATAGACCAATAGCTATATTAACCAAAAATAGAAGAGAACGGCCTCAAATAAGCTCAATCAGAAATAAAAAAGGAGACATTCCAAATGATAACCACGGAAATACAAAATATCATGCATGACTATTGTGAGATCCTCTATGCACACAAATTAGAAAACCCAGAAGTGGATAAATTTTCAGAAACACACAACCTCCCAAGTCTAAATCAGGAAGAAACAGAAATCCTAAACAAATCAATAACAAGTAGTATGAATGAAAGAGTAATAAAAAAATCTACCCCACCCCTCAAAAATAAAAAATAGCCCAGGACCAGATTCACAGCCAAATTCTACCATATCTACAAAGAATTGGTACCTATTTTACTGAATCTGTTCCATAACATCAAGAAGGAGAGAATCCTCCCTAATTCATTCTATGAAGCCAGTATCACCTTTTACCAAAGCCAGGAAAGGACACAATAAAAAAAGAAAACTACAGACCAATATCCCTTATGAACAAAGATGCAAAAATCCTCAACAAAATACTAGCAAACTGAATTCAACAGCACTTCAAAAGGATAATTCACCATGATCAAGTGGGTTTCGTCCCCGGGATACAACGGTGGTTCAATATACCCAAACCAACAAATATGATACGCCACATAAACAGGAGTAATAACAAACACCATATGATCATCTCAGTAGATGCAGAAACAACAACTGAAAAAACCCAGCACCCATTCATAATAAAACCCTCAACAAACTGGGCACAGAAGGAACATACCTCAGAATAATAACAGTGATATATCACATACCTATAGCCAACATCATATTGAATGGGGAAAGTTGAAAGCATTCCCCCTAAGAACTGGAACAAGACAATGATGTCCACTGTCACCACTTCTATTCAACATAGGTCTGGAAGTCCTAGCCAGAGCAATCAGGCAAGAGAAAGAAAAAAAGGGTATCCAAATAAGGAAAGAGGAGGTCAAACTATCCCTGTTTGTTGACAATATGATCTTGTATCTAGAAAGTCATAAAGACTCCACCAAAAGACTCCTAGATTAACAAATAAATTCAGCAAAGTCTCAGGTTACAAAATCAATGTAAACAAATCAGGAGCATTTCTATATACTAACAACAGTCAAACTGAGAGTCAAATCAAGAATTCAATACCAATACAAAGAAAAGAAAATACCTAGGAATAGACTTAACCAAAGAAGTGAAAGATCTCTACAAGGAGAATTACAAAACACTAAGGAAAGAAATCACAGATGACACAAATGGAAAAATATCCATGCTCATGGATGGAAAGAATCAACATTTTTAAAATGTCCATACTGCCCAAAGTGATTTACAGATTCAATGCAATTCCCATCAAAATACCAAAACCATTTTTCACAGACCTAGAAAAAATAATCCTAAACTTCATATGGAACTAATAAGAGCCCAAATAGCCAAAGTAATCTTAACAAATTGACCACCATGTGAACTGTATTTAACTCACGCTAGTTTTGAGCCAGGAGCCTTGTGAAGCATATGTAATTCACACATCTCTTCACCTTGGGAGCAGTGAGATGTATTTTTCAAGTTGCATATAAGTTATGCAGAGAAAACAATAAAAAACAACAAATTTTTCATTAAATTAGAAAGGATCATTTTGTTTTCAAAGTTTCTATTCTACTTTCATAATAAAACACCATGACCCTAAGGAAAAAAATTTTCTAGTGTGGGAGTCAATGTATTAAGCAAAAAGAACAAATCCAGAGGCATCACATTACCTGACTTCAAATTATATTACAAAGCTATAGTAACCAAAACAGCTACGTACTGTTATAAATGTAGAGGCACAGATCAGTGGAACAGAATAGAGAACCCACAAATAAAATCATATAGCTACAACAAACTGATTTTTGACAAAGCAAAAACATACACTGGAGAAAGGACACCCTATTCAATAAATGGTGCTGGAAAATTGGATAGCCACACATAGAAGAATGAAACAAGATCCCTCCCTATCTCTCACCATATGCATAAATTAACTCGAGATGAATTAAAGACTTAAATGTAAGGCGTGAAACCATAAAAATTCTAGAAGAAAGTGTAGGAAAAACTCTTTTGGACATCGGCCTAGGCAAAGATTTATAACTAAGACTCAAAAAGCAAATACAACAACAACAAAAATAAATAAATGAGACTTAATTAAATTTAAAAATTTCTGCACAGCAAGGGAAATAATCAACAGACTAAATATGCAGCTTACAGAATGGGAGAAAATATTTGCAAACTACACATCCGACAAAGGGCTGATATCAAGAATCTATGAAGAACTCAACCAAATTAGCAAGAAAAAAATAAGCCACTAAGAACTGGGCAAAAGAGATGAACAGAGTCTGTTCAAAAGAAGATTAACAAATGGCCAATAAACATATAAAAAATACTCAACATCACAAATCATCAGGGAAACGCAAAATAAAACTACAAGAAGATACTACCTTACCCCTATCAAAATGGCCATTATTAAAAAATCAAAAAATATTAGATATTGGCAAGGATGTGGTGAAAAAGGAACATTCATACACTGTTGGTGGGACTGTAAATTGGTACAACCTCTATGGAAAACAGTATGGCGATTACTCAAAGAACTAAAAGTAGACCTATGATTTGATCCAGCAACCCCACTACTGGATATCTACCCAAAGGAAAAGAAATCATTATATCAAAAAGATACCTGCACCTGAATGTTTACTACAGAACAATTCACAATTACAAACGTATGGAATCAACCTAACTGCCCATCAATGAATGAGTGGATAAAGAAAATGTGGTACATATATACAATGGAGTACTACTCAGCCATAAAAAATGAAATACTGTCTTTTGCAGCAACCTGGATGGAACTGGAGAACACTATCCTAAGTGAAGTATCTCAGGAATGGAAAAACAAACACCATATGTTCTCACTAATTAGTGTGAGCTAAATGATAGGTATACATGGTCATAAAGTGGTATAAATATTAGGTCACTGAGTATGAAGTGTCCAATTTTCCTTAAGTGCTAAGTTTGACAGCTGATATCTCTGACATTTTCATTTTGACACTGATTTTTACTGCAAAGGTACATCCTCAGTCTTTCAAACGCATGAGTTTTGACTTGTGATTATCTTTCAAAAATTTTTTTAGAGCAATTTTTATGAAACCATGGATAAGTCAAAAATCTATGTTATTTCTCAATATGAGTTCCATTGTGGAACCAATGCTGTGCAGATAGCTCGAAATATCAGTAAAGTGTTTGGGAAGGATGTGGCTAATGAATGCATAGTATGTTGATGGTTCCAGAAGTTCCATTCTGATAATTTTAAGCTTGAAAATGAGCCTCGTGGGTGACCTGAGACCAACCAAGGTGGATAAGGATGAGCTTAAAGCTATAGTGGAAGAGAATCCATCTCAACCTACACATGAATTAGCAGCAAGATTTGATATTGGACCATTTGAAACAAATCGGCAAGGTAAAGAAGCTGGATAGATGGGTACCACGTGAATTAAACAAGGATCAAAAGAAATCATCTCGAAGCTTGCCTTTCTTTGTTGTCACAACATAAAGACAAACCATTTCTACACTGTATTGTTACATGTGATGAAAAATGGATTCTTTTTGACGATCACAAGTGTTTAGCTACAGGGGTCCTCAAACTTTTTAAACAAGGGGCCAGTTCACTGTCCCTCAGACCATTAGAGTGCCGTTGGAGAGTGTGGCGTAACATTCCACACATGCGCACTGTGGGCCCGGGATGAGTCGGCTGCTAAGCAGGACAGGCAGCGGCGGCAAAAACACCCAGGGGGCTGGATAAATGTCCTCGGCGGGCCGCAGTTTGAGGACGCCTGGTCTAGCACAATGGTTGAATAAAGAAGTCTCAAAACCAAATATTCATCAAAAACAGCTAATGATATCTATTTGGTGGTCCAGCGCTGATATTATCCACTACAGTTTCATGAAACCTAGTCAATCAGTTACGACTGATGTCTACTGCAATCAACTGGACAAAATGATGAGGTTGCATGCGATTAAGCAGCTGAGCTTGGTCAATACAGACAGGCCAATCCTCTTGTAAGACAACGCTGGACTGTATGTGGCACAAACAACATTGCTCAAACTACAGAAGCTGGACTTGGAAACTCTCTGTCATCCACCATATAGATATATATAAAATAGTATAGATGTATCTTACAACATTAGATATACATTTACCATATGATATGACCCAGCATCCACCTTGGGTATTTATCCAAAAGAAATGAAAATTTAGGTACATACAAAGACTTATCTACCAATGTTCATAACAACATTATTCATGATAGCTAAAAACTAGACACATAATTCAAATGATCAGCAACTGGTGAATACATAAACCATGGTAAAGCTACCATAAGGAATACTATGTGGCAATAAAAAACCCCAAAATACAACATATTTGAATCTCAAAACCATATGCTAAGCAAACAAACACAAAAGACTACTTATTATATGATTCTATTTATATAAAAATCTAAGATAAACCATAGTGACAGAAATTAGACCAGTGACTGGCTGGGTCAGGAGTTGGAGAAGGGGAACAAAGGGCATGAGAAGACTATCTAGAGGGAAGGAAGTTAAGTGTTCTCTATCTTGAATGCAGTTACACAGTAGTAGTTACACAGCTGTAACATAATTGATAAATTCATCAAATTGCACACTCCAATAAAATGGAAAAAGAGAGAAGGTATTTGCAACTTTGATCAGAGACAAGGGCTCACTTTCCTAAACTATAAAAAGCTCTTAGAAATCAATGAGAAAAAAAAAAAGGACCACAACTCAACAGAAAAATAAGCAAAGGAAATGAATAGTTCATTTACCAAAAAAAAGAACAAACAACTCCTGTGTAAATTTAAACAACTCTTGACCTCACTGATATGAGAAATGCAAATGTTAAATTATACTGAGAAACCATTTTTCACACATAGGATTGTCAAGAATTCAAAAGTTCAGTAATATTGAAGATTATATGGAAACAATCTCATAGATTCCCGGTAGACAAGTAAATGGCATTGACCTTACAGAAAAAAACTGGGCAATATTTGTAAAATTACAAATGCATTAACCTTCCATCCAACAGCAATTCGACTTCTAGAAATTTTCCTCATAAACTTACATATATATAAAATGGCATATATTACAAGGTTTATCTGTATAGAAATTCTTTTAAAAGGAAAAGACTGTAAACAACTCAAATGACTATCAACAATAGATAGAATGGTTAAATAAACTATGATACATTCAAAAAGTAAAATATTACATATCTATAAAAAATAAGAGTTCTCCATATAATGATTTGAAAATAGTTATAAAAAACATTGTTAAATGAAAAAAGCAAGGAGAAGAGCAGTGAGTGTGGTATGCCACATTCTATTTAAATAAGAGAGGATAAGAATTTATGTATTGTTTGTATATGCATAAAGAAACTCTGGAAAGATATGCAAAACTAGTAAGAATGACTACTTGCTAGGATGAAGAAGGGAAGACAGGGTATAGCACTGGAACATAATATATTTTAAGTTTTTTAAATTTTTGAACAATGCAAATATATTATCTCTTCAAAAACATTAGGTGAATTAATCAAAATCGAGTTTGATATGAAAATAACTAAGGAAACAGACACACCAAAGTGATATGAAAAGACAGGTCACAAACTCTAAGATGATATTTACAATTCAAAAACCTAACAGATTGGTGTCAAAATATATAAAGGCTCCTACAAATTAGTGAAAGAAAGACAATCCAACGGTAAAGGAGAAATGAACAAAAGAAATGCATATTTCACTGGTAATGACACAACTAACAGTCAATAAACATGAAACAATGCTAAACTTAATAATTCAGGGAGTAAAAAGTAAAATACCCATGTGGTATATTATCTCAACTAGATTAGCAAAAACTTAAGTCTAACAATATGAGCTGTTAGCAAGGAGCTAGATCCAAGTCAACAAGATACAGCCTGTGAGACAGCCTCCTATTTTTGTAAATAAAGTTTTACTGAAATATAGTCATGAATATGGTCTGTGGCTGCTTCCTAGTTACAAAGGTATAGTTAAGTAGTTGCACAAGAGACATTTATTAAATACTATCTGGCACTTTAAGAAAAAGTTTGCTGATTCCTAATAGAGACTGATGGGAATGCTTGAACACTGTTGGTAGGATGTAAAGGAGTACAATCACTTTGTAAAATAGTTTGACATTATCTACTAAAGCTAAATATATAATGGATATACACAGCAATCTTTACAGCAGCACTAATTTTTATTAGCAAAAAATAGAGAAAATAACAAATACCCAATACCCATTGACAAGAGAATCCATAAATAAACTGAAGTATATTCAAACAACATAGCAGTGCCTGGCAGTAAAAATGAAGGAACTATGGCTATATGTATCAATATAAGCTCTCATAAATGCAATACTGAGAAATAAAGTTGTAGAAAATAAACACAGTATGATTCTACATATATAAAGTTGAGAAATAGGTAAAACCATGTATTATTTTCAGAATACATACCTATGCAGTAACACTATGAAGAAAAGGAATCAATTGGTAAACACAAAATTCAAGATTAAGTATTTTCTACTGGTAGGAAGGAAGATAGATTTAGAAAGAGAATCAAAAAGTGCAGCAAAGATATTGGCACTGACGTACTCCTTAAGCTAGATGATGGTGCTTGTTACTGCTATTCTCTATGACTCAATATATATAAATATTCTTTAGTATGTATCTGATATTTAAAAATTTTCAAAAGTCTGCTAAAAGAAGTCAATAATGAAGAGACTAAATGCTACAGAGCTGTTAGTTCTCCCTATTTAATTTATAAATAAGATCCTAATAAAAGAAAGAACATTAAAAGTAGAGAAAATTAACTGACCTACACTATCTAGCCCCTCACCAGTATTGTGTGACTTAAAGGAAGATGGATAGATAACAAATAAAAGGTATTTTTGAAAAATATTATGTAAACGTAAAAAATCTTTTAAAGAATTCTTTAAACCACTTCGGTACCAGCGTCGACTATAGTTGATAGCCACAGATGAACGCGCACAGCCGAGCATCGACTTTAGCTGACAGCCGTGATATGACTTTTCTAATTTTTCAATTATCAAAATAAAATTATGAACATTTAAAAATAACGTAATGAAAACATATATGTATATGTTACCCATTCTGATTTACATTACAAGTAAAGCTGCCTGTAAAGTAAAACAAGCTTTCAGTGCTTTAAAGCTTTAAAGCTTTCCTCATCACACAAGAGTAAAACGGATTTGTCGTCAATGCACAGTACAAACTATCATGTGGAGTATGAGTGCTGGCTGGGCAAGGTTTCGCGGCCATTGAGCGCGGTACCAAAGTAGTTAAGAGTTAAGATGAGAAGCCATTGGAAATAAACTTTACTATAATCCCTTACCAAAATCATTTTCCAAAATAAGATAAAAGAAAAAAATATGAAAAAAAATTATGAAACTATAATTAAAATCCCTACTAGAAATGTATAAATCCAATTCCATTCTCATAATACATATCATTTAAAAAAATCTGCAAAATGTACTTATTTATTTTTATTCCCTATGCTCCTGAAAGAATTTAAACTATATACAAAAATAAATACTTCCCCCCAATAAAGAATATAAGATAAAATAATGAGGAAATTGAGAAATTAAAAAATAATAAAGCTATGATGAAGGCTAATACATAAAAGCAAAGCCATAATGAGCTCGTATACACTTTTTTTACTGGCTAAGGAAACACAATTAGTTAAGAGATAGTTATGTTAAGAAACTATCTACTCAAGGATCATTAGCAGCTTTCTTGATACTGATTCCAGAGAGAAGCATTTCCTATGAGTCTTATAAAGGGGACCTAAAAATCAACCATTAAGCCACAAAAATATCCATAAGGTTAATAAAAATTAATGGTTTATTAGGGTACCAGGAACTGGGGGAAATATATAAAAATAATTTGCAGTAAAATTATTAAATAAAGTGATTAGAGATGTCACTTAATATTCAACATAATACTTAACAGTCATAAAATTTACTGACCTTCCTGAATTGCCATGTCCACAGTTATTCCAGAAGCTGAATGCAAAAGTTTTTGGTAATTCTGTGCATTTTGGTCAAACAGCTGTACAAGAAGAGTACATGTCTTTTCATATTCACATCTGCTGACGGTGCACAACTGCTCCAGCTGCTGAAACACAGTAGCAGTATCATCCAGGGGATCATCTAAATGATCTCTGCAAACATACAAGAACAAGTTTGCAGATAACATTAGAATGTGATGTACTTTTATTCACCACATATACACTTTATGTTAAATAAAAATTCTATAATGGATAAAGAAAAGAGAAATGGGTTAGAAGGTAAGAAATAAAACTGTCTATATTTGAAGATGATATAATTAATATACAGAAAATACCAAATAAACCACAAAAAAGGTACCAGAACTACTGTATGAGTTTACTAAGGTCACAGCATACAAGGTCAATCTATAAAAATCAACTATTAATATATACTGTCAGTGAATAATTGCAAATTGAAATTTTAAAAAACAGTATCCTACAAAGGCACCAGAAAACATAAAATACTAATTAAATCTAACTAAACATATGCAAGATCTAAAGGCTAAAAACTACAAAACACTGATGAAAGAAATCACAGAAGAGCTAAATAAAAGATAGACATGCTCATTGATTGAGAGATTTGATATTGTTGAAATGTCCATTCTTCTCCCAAATTAATCTATAGATTCAATTCAACCCCAGTCAAAATCCCAGCAGGATTTCTTTGTAGGAACAATTTTGAAAAGGGAAAAGCAAGTTGGAGAACTCATACTATCTCTGGCTTCTTAAAAAGCTACAGTAATCAAGACAGGTTACTGGCAGAAGGATAGACACATAGATAAATGAGAACACAGTCCAGAAATAGAACCCCATGGATGTGGTCAATTAATTTTTGACAACAGTGTAAAGGCAATTCAATGGAAAAAGACAGTATTTTCCACAAATGGTGTTGGAATAATTGGTCATCCATATGCCAAAAAAAAAAAAGAGCTTTGATCGCTTCTTCAAATAATATACAAAAGTTGGCTAGAAATAGATCATAGATCTAAATGAAAATCCTAAAACTAGAAAACTTCTAGAAGAGAAAATAAAATTGTTTTGACCTTGGGTTAAAGATTCCTTAGGTATGATACCAAAAACATGATGAATAAAAGAAAATAAGGAATAAATTAGACTTCATCAAAATTGAAAACTTCTGCTCTTCTAAAGACTCTGTGAAGGAAGTGAAAAGGCAAATGACAGAGAAAATATATTGACAACAAATAAATGATAAAAAGACTTGTGAACAGAATATACACAATGCTCAAATCTCAATATAACAACCCAATAAAAAAATGAGCAAGATTTGACACTTTGCAGAAGAATCCATACAGATGGTAAATAAACACATGAAAAGATGGTCAATATCATTAGTCATTAAGGGAAAACCACAATGAGGTACCACTATACACCTATTAAAATGACTAAAATTGTTTAAAACTGACAATATCAAGTGCTGGTGAGAATGCAGAACAATTGAATCTTTCATACATTGCTAGTGGGAATGCAAAACGGTTATAGCCACTTTGGAAAACAGTTTGGCAGCTTCTTATAAAGTAAAACATATACTTACCATGCAACCCAGGTATCCCAAACCTAGGTATTTACCCTAGAGAAACAAAAATTTATGTTCGTACATAAATGTGTACAGGAATGTTTACAGCAGTTTTATTCACAATTGACAAAACCAGAAACAACCCAAAAGTCCAGCAACAAGTGAATGAGTAAACTATAATATTTCCACCAAATGGACTACTCAGTAATAAAAAGGAAAGAACTACTGACACAATATGGAGGAATCTCAAATGCATTATGCTAGATGCATTATGCTACATATTATATGATTTCATTTATACAACATTCTGGAAAAGGCAAAAATTACAGGCAAACAAAAATAGATCAGTAATTGCCAGGGATGAGGACGAGGAGAGGAATGACTACAAAAGGACCCAACAGAACTTTCTGGGGTTGATGGTAGCTATACAACGTATGCACTTGTCATACCTCATCAAAACCATACACTAAAAAGGGTGAATTTCAAATTTATACCTCAATCTTAAAAAATTTCAAGAAGGAAAAGATGAAAACAAAACAGAAACATTTAGTTTTTCAATACCTCACAACTATGGCAACAGATTCCAACCGAGAAGTGATAAAGGCCTTCGTGATTTCTGGTGCATAAGTGTCTAATAGGTGGGGCTCAGTCGATTTCACAAAAGGAACTGATGCTACCATCCTTTGCCACAGAGTTAATAAATAATGAACACTGTTGGGAGCAAATTCCCAATGCTGCAAAGAAATAAAGCAAAAGTTATTTAAAATGACATTATATCTTCCTAGAATAAGAATTATATAGCAAAATTACTAAACATACATTTTAAAATTAACTTTTATTCTGATTATATAACTAAAACATTTCATATGGCAAATATGATAAATGCAAAAAAGCATAAACAAATCAACATCTCTCATTACTCCACCACTAGGAGATGATCATGATTAAAATGTTATGGTATTTCCTTCTAATTTTTTAGAATTTCCTTCTGAATATTTTTCAGAGTTGACATCGTGTGGAAAATACGGTTTTATACCCTCTCCCCCAAACTTATAAAAAGCATTTTTTTATAATACAATCTGTAAAAATATTCTTTTATTTCTTCACACAGATTTTATTAAAGCTTCTCAAGCCACTCTTCAATTATAGATATTTAAGTGACTTCTCAATTTTTATTATAAAAATATTATAATAAACTTTTTCACCTAAACCTTTACAATGAATATTTTCAGAAAACTACTCAAATTAATAGACATTTAAAAAAGCCCTTACCAAGAAATTGTTTCAAAACTGTCTACAGTTTAATATCAATTATGTATTTTTCCTTACCTGTAGGCTAGTAATGGTAAAATTAGCAATCAATCTGATAACTTCAGGATACTCCTTCACCATAACTAATTCTCCCAGCTGATAATTTGTCTTTAAACGAGCCAAAAATCGACAAAATTCATGATAATTACCTGGATCAGACAAACCCTAAATTATGAGACAACAAGAAAGGCTTTTAAAAATACTTAAAAACAAACCAACCTATTGATAATAAAATTCCTAAGCATTGTATTAAGTCTTCCAGTTTTTATTGGTACTGACAGTACTCTATGTCAACTAGGTAGTTAACAATGCAAGAAAACAAGTGATTTCTGCTAGATTTAATGTCATCAATGATAATAATAAGGATTCCAAAGTCAAAGCTTTGGAAAAAGCTTTGCACCACAATGACTACATTTTGTTTGGGAATCTATCATATTACACAAAAAGTGTGTGTGTGTGCGTGTGTGTGTGTCAACAGAAGTAAACAAAGAACTTGAAAATTTTTTAAGATGAAAATAAGAATGGGCACTTGAAACACTGGAAAACAGCAATACCAACTGGACTTAAGTTAAATAGTATGTGTGTGTGCACACAGATAACAGAAATTTCTTTTAATTCAGCAAACACTTATTGAGTACCTACAGGCATTGTCCCCTCAAACAATGCCCTGTCTCTAAGTAAAGAGTCATTCAAATTACTGCAATGTAGGGAACAAAGTCTAAAAAAATACCTACAAGAGACACAGGTAAATTTGGGGGAAGGAGAGATTAAAAGAAAGAACAAGTATCCCTAGTTGTCTGTGAGCTCCTTAAAGACAGGACACATGTGTTATTATCTCTATAGTTTGAGTGAGCAGTATGCACTATAGCTGGCATGAAACAATTTTAAATGTATCTATTTAACACAAAGTTTCTAAGAAATTTCATTCATAGGAATTCCATAAAGGAATGCAAATAGTGTCTAATTATTAAAGATAAATTACAAAAAGACATTTTGTAACCATACGTTTTTTCATACATGTTTATATATTCATACTAATTTTTACAGCCATAAAATATCAACATGAGGATGTTGGAAAATCATTTAAGAGAATTATCAGGCTTTAGCATACTGGTTGATGACGGTAAGTTACACAACTCAAAATTTAAAAGCATATTGGTAAAATCCTATTTATCAGTAAAACAGGTAAATTTCACAGGTATACTAACAATGAAATGATAAAACAAATGCATTACCCATGAAACATTCCTAAGAATAACCTGCAAAAACAAGTGGTTTTTGTAGAACAAGCACTTTCTTTTTGTAAAAAGATATGTCCCCCCAAAAGTTACTAATAACCAAGAGACTTAGATAAACCCCCTTGAATCATCATTTAATCTTTAAAATCTATACTTTAATTACAGTTTTTTTAAGAGACAAGGTCTTGCTCTGTCATCCAGGCTAGAGTACAGTGGCACAATCATAGCTCACTACAATTTCAAACTCCTCAACTCAAGCTATCTTCCTGCCTCAGCCTTCCAAATAGCTAGGACTACAGGTGTGCACCACCATGCCCGGCTATTATGTTGCTTGGGCTGGTCTTGAACTCTTTCACTCAGCCTCTCAACATGCTGGGATTAGAGGTGTGAGCCACTGCACCCAGCTTAATTACAGACATTTTAAAAACAAAAACAAAATAAAAAGTGAAACAAAGTATTTAATTTAGGCACCCAAAATCACTCATTAATAATGACTTTGCAATTCTTTGAAATGAATATTGCATTGAAGCTCTGAAGTTAACGTAGAGTAGAGTTTAAAATCTACAAACTCTTACTTGCCTAAAAGAGGGCAAGAAGACATTATTTCATAATTTAAAGCCACTTATTCCAATACTAACATTCACATTTATATTAAGTCTTCTAGTTCAGAAGGTAGATATAACACTAATCACTTCAGTAGTTTAAGAAGTGCAAGCAAAGAAATGTAGTACAATGGTAAAAGACAGAAGCATAAGACAGATAACCTCTATTTATATTAGTCTAAAAGATAAAAAACAAAAAGAAAAGTAAAATACAGAAATCTGAAAAGGAAACACCCATTTTTAAAAACTGCCCATTTCTCACTACAAATGAAATCTAAGGAAGATTAATATGAATCTAAATATTTTCTTTCAGAATCATAATAAATTCATGAGTTTATTATGTGCCTTTGAGCAGAGAAACTGTATTTCTATATGCTAAGTATTAATTAAATTACTTCATAAATACCTGAGGGTTTTCAAGTATTCTTTTTACTCCCTTAATTAAATTACCAAGGTACTTGGCACGTTCAGGACTGCTAAATAAGGACCTTCTTGTAGAAGCAAATTGAACTAAACATGAAAGTGCCTAAAACAACAACAAAAAAATTCATTTCAATTTTAAAAGTAATTATGGCCACATGTGAAAAACTACCAGTCTTTACATTTAAAATGCATTTAATGTTAATGATAAAAAAGCACTACAGAACATAGAAATAACGAAAGCCAAACATCACCCACAATCCTTCTACCCCACCATTAAAATTCCCATTTATGTGTATTCCCTAATATTTTTCCATATGTGAAATTCTGCTGGAGCAGCGCCTAGACGTTCATAAGTTCAAAAGGTTCCCAATTGCTTATGATGCCCAGTTCTGTTTGAGAACCAATGAATCAGGTGATCTACCAAAAAGAAAATAATGGTTTTGTGGTACCACTGTGAAAATACTGCACATTATGCACTGTGGTATCATACAAAAGGGAAAAAAAATCCTGTAACCTAATGCAGCATGTCTCAAACTTATTTGGTCATGGAATGTTTTATACTGTCCATTAGTATCTTAAGAATCAGTTTGGAAAATGCTGCTGGAAAAGTTAGGTACTTTATAAAAATTCCTAAAGAGTACCTGTGGCCTACCGTGTTTCCCCAAAAATAAGACCTACCCATAAAATAAGCCCTAAATAAGACCTACCCATAAAAAAAGCAGGACTTCTAAGCATTTGCGCAATATAAGCCCTACCCCAAAAATAAGACCTAGTGATGGGCGTGGCTACGCACTGTATCTGCACAACCCATGCATTTCGTTGCAGAGCGGTAAAGAAGACCAGCAGCCCTTCTCATATGCCCCATGAGAGCTCTATTGCTCGACATGAGAGATTGGGGCCAATGGTTCTAAAGGAAATAGAATCGCAAGAAATTCAGGATGGAATTCGAGGTTTGGAGAGTTATGATGATGTTCCAGAAGAAGACAACTTAACTACATTTGAATAAATGTAGATTGTTGCACCGTACTTAAAAAAAATAACATATCCCCTGAAAATAAGCCCTAGGGTGTCTTGAGGAAAAATAAATATAAGACTCTATCTTATTTTCAGGGAAACAAGGTAGTTACCTTCCTAAAGTTTTCAGAAAATTTCACTACTTGGGTTCTTAATTCTATTAATGGTACCCACTGAGGTCTGTCTGATCATTAAGTGAGAGGCCTCAGTTGGCAACTTTCAGGCCAAACTGGCCCACATATCTCCTGGTCCCCATATTTGCTTGTGTACTTTTTAGATTAAAATTAGCTGTCAATATTTAAATATTTCAATTAGAAGATTTCACACAAAATGTCTGGCTCTCTTGGCAAAGGTGAGACTAAGAAAAAAAACCAGATCTTTTTAGATGTGCTCTAGTTTGCCACAGCCTTTACTGTTAAAAATGAAAGAAAAAAAAATCCAAAATACCCCCAAACCTCCTTAGGCAACTCAGATGTGAAGGTTTCGGAACCACTAATGTATTAAAAACACCTAGGGTTTGGGGGCCAAAAAGCCCTGGTTTTGAATCTCAGCACCAATATTTTCTTTGTTGTCCTAGGGGAAGTCACTTAGCCAGTCTGGGTCTGTTTTCTGTTTTTGTGGTTCTATATAGTTAGGACAGTAATATTTACCTTGCAGGGCCACTTTGAGGACTGAGATAAGTGTCATATAATAAACTGAACATGCTTCAGAAATGTTAGTTACTATCTCCCAAAGCAGTTGTTTTCTACTTTATTTTTTAAATACCGTGCCTTTTTTGTCTCATCCCAAAACATAATTATGTGAAACTGTGATCTGTAAATAATTAAAAGCAAAACTGTTCTGGTTTAAAGAGAGAAGGTTTCCACCACCTGGAAACATGAATGCCCTGTGAAACACAGTTTAAAAACCACCACCTCGAACCCTAGATCAAGAGCAGACATGTTTTTTAAAAAAAGGATATTTTTGTGAATCTGTTCCTCCCTTCCAGAGGATAATATCTCAACAAACGTACTATTGACATGTACTTTAAATCTGGAGCATCTTTTTTTTTCTTCTGGGAAATAGCAGTATTAGAACTCTCCAACTTTATTTATATAATCTTAGACATTAAACTTACAATTTTTTAACTGTGCCAAGACCTGTTTTAGATTCCACAAAGATGAAGCCCATAGTCTCAAAGTTCTATATAACCATAGTTATATAATAATTTTTTGAGCATGCAACAGAATTTGTACTGATTCAAAAAATAAATGAACAACTAGAGTGATGAGCACAACATCAAGTAAGTAGATCTCCTTTCATTTCTCATTCAGAGAGATCTGATGTGGGCTGCCTGTCACGCCTAACACAAAGAGCCAGGCAGGATTGAGGAAAAGTCAGAGAGGAGTAAGAGAAGGGAAAGTCCAGGTGGGGTGGTCAACTGCTGGACTTAGGCCCTATGGGAACTGAGTAGGAAGAAAGATATATTTAGAGGCTGATAGGTTGTCCTGGCTCTGGGTAAGAGCTAAATCAACAGTATTGTTTCTGGGCTCACCTGTGAAACAGAATGTGCTGAAGACAAATAAATAAAAATCTAACAAATAGCTTAAGTAATATACATCCCAGAAAATGTAAGAACTTATTGTGAGAGGTAAACCCAATCAAATATATAAATAGAATTTTTGAAGTAAATATATACCATCCCTTCCTTTAATTAGTTAAAGATCACAGGTACTTTTTAATGAGGTAATGAATGACTTTTACTTACTAACTGAGATAGTAGTGGTGGAAGTGAATGATACAAATTGAAGAAAAGATCCAATGTTTCTGGCTCCAGGAAAACTGGAAAAAAAATTATTTTCTAACACCATTACTTTCAATTCAGTGATCTTAACAAAGTAAGACATCTTGGAAAAACAATTATTTTCTACACTATTACTTCCAATTGAGTGATCTTAACAAAGTAAGACGTTATATTAACTGAAAACTCCAAGACCTCTGCATATGGTCACTCTTTCCAGTTAGGCCTATTTTTAGTTCCTAGCTATTTCCCTTTGAAAGATGAAATATAATAATCCAGAGATAGAAATTAAATAGCTAAGCTGTTCCTCATTTCTTATGTAGCATCCTACAGTTCTAACTTTTTCATTGGTATTAAAGTAATATAAATACAAACATTGCTAAAAAATTCAAATGGTATCAAAAAGTAAACAGTACTAAAAAGCTATATCCTATCCTATTCCAACTGCTTTTCAATTCTTTTAGCTATATTTTCATACATGTTTCCAAATATTATATACTACTATTTCTTCGATTGTTTTGCTTTGGATATCAACTGTATCCTATTATAGTATGTGAGGCTTTATCTGTCTAACCACTCATCCCACATCTCTACCACCCCCACCACTCTCTCCACAATACAGCCTCTCAAAATTCCATCCACTATTATCACAATTCGTGATTAAATCAATTCTATGTGTTTATCTTTATTATGACTGCATAAATAATATTAACAGCAGAGCCAAGAAGTATACTGTGATTATATCTGGACTTAATCATAGCATCTTTTCTGTGCTTAGTTGTATAACTTCTGTCACTAATTTTTTTCAAATACTTTGACAGATTTGTTTTTCATGACATTTTCCACAGGACCAATAGCATCAAATAACCTATCATCATCATTCTCCCACCTCCACCTCCCAGAGTCTTCAATTTGAACTAGTTGTTCCCTAACTTTGTTATACAACTCTAATCTTTTTATGTCTGTTCACTGTTATTTTGTGTTACCCTTTTCCCAAATCCCGTAACTTCTACTTTCTTGGCTTGAACATCAAGTAGCTTCTAGAAAGCCAAGTACATAAATTTTAGGAGACTTGAATGTCAAAAAATGTCTTTATTCTATCTTACACATGATAATTGCATTCTAATTTGAAAATAATTTTCCCTTAGAAGTCTGAAGATTTTACTTCAGTGTCTTCTACCTTCTAGTGCTACTGTTGAGAAGTCTAATACCATTCTTGATCCCAATCCTTTGTAGGTGGACTTGTTTTTTTCTTTCTGAGGGTAGATTTTATATCTTTTTTCTTTAACCCCACTATTCTGAACTCTCATGATTATAAACCTTAGTGTATACCTTTTTTCATTCATTATGCTGGGTACTTGGTGAAACCTTTCAATCCAAAAAATATATTGCCCTCCAGTGCTGAAAACTTTTTTGGGTATTATTCATTTGCAACTTTTGTTCTGTTTTCTCTGTCCTCTCTTACTACAACTCCTAATAGTCAGATTCCAGACCTCCTAGTTTCATCTTCTAATTTTCTTATTTTTTTCCTCTCCTATTAAATAGTTCCTTGCTTTTTTGTTCTACTTTCTAGGAGATTTCATTAACTTTATCTTTCTACTTTTCTACTGAATTTTTTATTTTGTCAACTGTCTAGTTGGAACATTCTCTGAATTTTCCTTTTGAAAACAATATCCTGCTCTTATTTCAAGGATATATTACCTTTTCTTCCCTCTGGGGATACTAATTATATCTTTCTGAAGTCTACTTCTCTTCATCTTGTCTCTGTTTCTATTAACTCCTCCTCCTTTGAATTAAACATTTTGAGATAATTGTAGATTCGTATGCAGTTGCAAGAAATAATACGGAGAGACCCCATATTTCCTTTACCCAGTTTCCTGCAATGGTAATTTCTTGCAAAACTAGTACAGTATCACAACTAGGAAACTCACATTGATACAAGCCACAAATCTTATTCAAATTTCCCAGTTTTACATGTACTCATATGTGTGTATAGTATATGTGTTTCAATTTTTTACTACATGTGTTGGTTCATGTATCCATCACCACAGTCAAGATACAGAACACTTAGTCCCTTTTTGTTGTTTTCATCTCTGATTTCTATATTAGACATTTTCACAAAATTTATGGTGTTCCTCTACTCTACCTGATATCCCTGACTCTGAAGCCTCTTTAGTTTAACATCTTGAGAAAAAATCTCTGGCTTTAGGAAGCAAGGAGGTAGTGTAGATATGGAAGAGAGGAGAAAAGGCAGTCACCTAGCTGCACAGGTGGTAGAGAAGTTCCTGGGAAGTTTAACTGTTCAAAATATAGACTTTTTACCAAGCCCTTTCAGGCCCATTTCCCACTCTGACTTCAGGGATACCCTAGTACCATCATTTTTCTGGGATGTGAAGGAACAAATCAGCTTGCTTTTTCTTGGTATCACTCTCTGGAAGAAAGCTGCAACTCTTTTCTGCTAAGTCACTTACTCTAAATCATTCTCTTTATAACTTTGAAAAATATGTTGAGATTTCTTGCCAACTAATGAATTTTCTCCCACTCTGTTTATCTGAAAGTTTCAAATCAGAGCTCTCATTTTTCCTTCCTAAAACTGCTTTCCACTAGAGCTGTCTTTTTTTTTTCCCTCAAAATCAAAACAAGGATGTTAGTATGATATGAATTGGGGAAAATATTTCAATATTGAGTATCAATAGCTACACTGGGTTACAAATCCTTTTGAGCTCCTTTTTGACTGCCTAACAAAAAAAGAGAGATAACTATACATATGACAACTATATTGCTTAATTCTGCGCTGTTTATGTTGACCATCCCTCATACTAAACATTTTACTTACTTGTTCTCCAAGTTGTTGGAATCTGCACTGTACAAAGATCATCTGCAGATTCATCTGCTGAACTGCCAATGAAGTCAAAGTTAAGGCAGTTAAGGACCAGTTTTAAGACTTGCATTACCAGATTTTGTTGATATTGATCTTGAAGATTTAAAGGTTTGGCCAACACCTGAAAAAAGTTCAACATCAAATAAAACACTATGAAATACATCAATATATTTTCACTTCATGAATTAAAATAATTCTTCAATACAAAATGAAAATCAGTAAAAAAGAGTTTACAGAGTTATACTGTTCCATATATTATAAAAAGTGGCAAAATCACTATCCACAAATTTCTACAATAGACTATTTTCAAATTTAATTTTGTAAAATGGGAATAAAAACTTTTACACTTAATTGCATATTGTAGGTCACCTTCCAAAGTTGTAAGAGATAAAGTTCAGACAAATACATAATACAACTATATAAATGGATAGGATTCATTAGTTCAAAGGCTGTTTGTAACAAGCGGAAAATATAATTTTCTTCAGGAAAAACTGGGTTAACTTCGTGCAAAAAAGAACCACATTTGGCTAATAAAGGCTGTCAGAACTATTTGAATATGGGAGGACACTCACAAGTTTCTGGAGAACAATCCTAACCTCCAAAATAATGACCACCATGACACAACCAAAAAAGATCACACTTTTTAGAGATATATGATGAAATATTTGTAGAGGAAATGATATGAAGTTTGAGATTCTGCTTCAAGAATAATACAAAAAGCATAAAGTGGGTAGGCAGGGATAGAGATAAAAAAAGATTGGCTGTGAGTTGTTAACTGGTCGATAGGTTCAAAGGGGTCCATTATAGTATTTTACCTACTTTTGTTTTTATTGAAATTTTTTACATTAAAAGAAAACTTTTAAAATTACAGAGGGTCTTTTGGTCTGATCTAATGTGGCAGTTATCATTTTACTATACCACAGAAATAAGTGGAAACTAGTGCTTATTAGAACATATTTTCAGAAATGGTATACTATACCAATTAACAAGCTTATACTGCATAATGGAGTCCCTATTTACACAAGAAAACACAGTATAATTATTAATCACACTATCACTAATGTTCAATAAAGCACTAAGTAGAAAATGGGGAAATACTACTTCCCAAATAAATTATTAAAGTCAACTATCTTGGCTAAACTATGAATAAATTTTGACAGTTGATAAATCAGGAAAACTTACTGTCATTTCATTTTTTTCATCTATATCTTATCAAAATATTGGCAGATAAAGAAACTAATACATAATTAGCTTCTGTAATAAAGAATCTACAGTAGAATAACAATAAAACTACTACCTAAAGACAAGTTACCAAATTCCCTTTAAATTTTACCTTATCACATACCCATTGAGTATAAGTAAATTTTTTAGAACTTCCACAGATTTGTAAAAATTTACTGTATAGGTGGTCCCCAGGTTACAGACAAGACACATTCCTGAGAACATCTTTAGCTTAGATATGTATGTAACTCAGATCCCTGATAAACAGCGCATTTGTGGCAATAATAATAATAATAATACTGTAATGGCTCATATGTGATAAGAATACAATGTAATACTGTAATAATAATAATACCCCTGTATTGCAATAATAAGTTACAGAAACTATTGTCTTTCTTTTAATTCAAACAAACGGAACATAAAAACAAAAAGTTGAGATAGGAGAAATTTCAAAACACAATATTAAAGGTTAATGCTCACCTAATGTTGCATCAACCCTAGGCTAACAGGAATGTTACACTTATTTTAATCTAACCAAACCAATAATAACCTTTCCATTTCAGTAATTAATCTACTACACTGCTTAGTAATAATTGATGCTTTCATTGGGGCACTGCCTTTCACATGTTCCATTATTCTCACTTTATCCTCTATAATTGTTCCAACAGTCAAGCGACTAAAGCCTTTTGCTTCCCCAATGAATAATGGTGTCTGGCCTTTCTCTGAACACATAATTATTTCTACTTTCGTTTCGTTTGTAATCACCTTTTTCTTCACTGCAGTCTCACCTGAACTTGCACTGGACTTTCACTTTGAAGTCACAGTCACATGGACAAACAGACTCACGAAATCAAATAAAAAAGTTAAGATGAAAGTGATGCTGTGCATTAGGGACCATATAAACAATGAGACTAGCTGCTAGCATAAAGACGCTGTGCCAACGAACCACTTATGCCATATGGGTTTGTTTACATGTGTGGAAGAAACTAGTTCCCGAATTATTAATTTAATTATAAAGTATTCTTATGAGGAGCCTTGGGAGCCCACTGGTAACTACGGATGCCATAAGTCAGGTCATCATACATAACCCAGGTACTGCCTGTACTTAAATTAAGTCCGTCCACAATAATTCTTCAAAAGGCAGAATGAGGAGGAAAATCAATTTGGAATTCTTTTAAAACTCTTGAAACTTCCAAATGCTCTAAACTAGGAAACTGAGTTATTAAATAACTTACCTCTTTTAAAAGAGAGCATGCTAGCACTAAAATATCTTTGAGAGAAGTGTCACGAAATGAGGTAGCTATTTTCCTGTGTTTTGCTGAAGGTCTAGAATAATCAACCTAAAAGATCAAGATGAAATTAGTTTAACCAGACCTACCAAAAAGCAAAGCAAAAATTTACTAAGTAATAAAAAGAATGGAAGTAATAATTAAAGAATCATAAAGTACAAAGCTAAAGAGCTTTTAAAAATCTAGCAGGATAAGTGACTTGCCTAAGGTTATGCAAACAGTAAATGGCAGAGCGAGGTTTAGAATCCAAGTTTCTAGGTTGTTTCAATTTAGTGCTCTTCTTACAAACCATATTGATCCTAAAACAGTTAATCACACTTTCATAGGCAGTATAAACAACACAGATTATAAACTAATAAATAGATCAAGACTATCAATTCCTGAACTATGCACCATGCTTCACAACATGCAAGAAACAACTTCCCTGTTCCTCAGATTCTACTCATAAAATGAGAAATCTAACTTCCCTGTTCCTCAGATTCTACTCATAAAATGAGAAATCTCTAAGATAATCTTCAAATTCTTTGTGTGAATCAGCAAACTGTTTAGTTACAAAAAAATTCTTCTATAAGAAAGTGATAGTTCTATATATACCACATGTCATTGGTTCATATATCCTTGGTATTCTAAAAGAAACCAAGGTAGAAATTATAAATAATCACAAATCTGATCTATTATATAGGCAATAGTACATCCTCTCTGAATGTTTTATTAGCTAATGACAAATAATTTTTAAGAATAAATTAGCTAGGACTAGTTCTTGAGCATCTAACCTAAAATATGTTTGGAACTATACTATTAATACCATTAATATTTCCATTTATCAATAGGAAATAAGCAAACAAAGCTGAAGTCTGATATCCAAACAATCATTAACACTATGGTCTACAGTTACCATAGTATTACTATTTATTCCTACTGCTGTTTGGAAGAAGACAATAAGTCATTTTCCTTGCTAATGTTTGTAGATTTAAAAAAAGCAGTGAGCTCAAAATGATCTAACACTTCCTAAGCTCCAATACACAATTTAGACTATACCTAAATGCCACATTTACTTATAATACATGAAACACAAGTACAAAGTGATTACAGAAAGTAGTTACTAGAATCTATATCCAATATGTAAGATTTGAATGAACATTTTCAGTTACTCCCTTAATTTAAATTTCAAAGTCTGTCTTTCCTATAAGACTTTCCTCAATAAATAAAAAAATTTTCTCCTCAATACAAATTAATAAGAGCATGTAGCATTACAAGAGCAATTTATAGAGTACTCTTCACATTATTTCACTTAATCCTCAGAATTAATCTGTGAGATATATATTATCCTTTTTTAAAAACACATGAGAAAATTAGAGTTTACAGGCACTTTATCTGAGACCAACCGCATTACCACCATACCCATAACACAGAAAGAAGGAACTTAGGTTTACTTCTACATACTAAGCACTGCTAACAGTTTATCTAATCTTAATAAGATCCATGTAAGTAGATGTCATTCTCATTTTATAGATAATGATATACAAGTTTTAAAGCAGTTAAGAAGCTTGTTCAAAGTAGTTGGTGAAATACAAATCCATGTCTTATTCCAGAATTATCTTTAAGGCCTGCATGCTTATTTTATTCGGGTTACTCATTTAAATACCCAAAGTTTTGAGAAAAGGGATTACACATCCACTTTCTATTGTATATCTATGTCTCTACCATGTAGACAGAGGGTATTTTACTTCTTAATGACTAGATATGGAATATACTCCAGAAACAGTAGATTTGGCTTCTATGAGAAGCAGGGTAATTTATATAAACCTATTAACTTTTAGGAAAACTCAGGTATAGATCTTTTTCTTAGAAGATACATCCTGTTACAGTGACACTAAGTGAATTTACTCAGCTCATATCTGACAACTATAATATTTAATTTTCCTCATGCAATATAGATCCCCCTACTGTTTGGTTCAGAAATGCTTAATAAATGCTAGTTGAAACTGGAAATGCCATAAAATTAGGCTGGGTAATAAAATGTCTCCACAGAAGCCATACATTTTTCACCATATAAAGCCAAAATCATACTTCAGAACTTAGAATTTTTCTTAAAAAGTACTTGATTCTATGAAAGATAAGCCTGAAACACTCTGTGCCAGAAGGTAAGAAAGTATTCAAAGAATCGTGAGGAAATGTTAAATAGACACAAAAGCCTGCTTTGAAAAGGCTCTTACTGGCCAAATCTTAGAAAATTTGAGCATCAAAATAAATAATGTTAGTAATGAATTATAACCTATTAAATTAAAAAAAATAGAGAACCAGGAACCCATACTAATATAAAAAAACAAATTAGGCCGGGCATGGGTGGCTCATGCCTGTAATCCTAGCACTCTGGGATGTCAAGGTGGGAGGATCACTTGAGCCCAGGAGTTTGAGGATGCAGTGAGCCAGGAGAACGCCACTGCACTCTAGCCAGGGGCGATAGAGCAAGACATTGTCTCAAAAAAAAAAATCAGTAAGTTGAAAGTGATAAGGAACAAGGTATTTTCAGAGTCTTCAAGTACCTTTCCACAAAATATTTATTAATTACAAAGGGAAAAAGAATAAGTCTACAATGGGGGAGCCTAGTAGAGACCATCTTAATTAAGAGATCAAAGTGAACATCATCAGTATTGTGACAAATCATGTGCTTCCTGACAGGAAGCAACGAGACAACCACAGTATTATTTGTGATATATTCCTGACAAATATGTATAACCTGTATCTAATAATGAGGAAATCACAAATTGTGAGACATTTCACAAAACAACTGGCCTGTAATCTTCACAAGTGTCAAAGTCATAAAAGTGAATAAAAGATTGAGGAACTTTTCCAGATTGAAGGAGACTAATAAAATAAGAGAACTAAATGTCATGCACAATTCTAAACTGGCCCTTTTGCCATAAAGGACATTCTGGGGACAAGTGGTGAAATTTGAATGGGCTATGAGGATTAGAGAGTAGTAACATGTCAGTGTTAATTTTATGATTTTAATGGTTGGACTGTGGTTATGTAGGAGAATGTTCTTGTATGTAGAAAATACACTAATGTATTCCCTGATGGTGGGGAATCATGTTGGCAACTTAGTATCAAATGGATGAGAAAAAAACTTCTTTGTACTGTACTTACAACTTTTCTGAAATTTTGTTTATTAAAAATAAAAGATATTTGATTGCTCTGTAATAAAAGTGAACTCCACTTTTATTAGAACTCCACATTACCTAGTTTTATTTCATTAACAATCTAAACACAGCAAACCCTCACTCCAGGGCAGCCTATTTCCCTTTTATGCTGTGAAATAGGATATGAATCAAATTGCTCATTTTAAGACTAGCAAACAGCTGTAAAAGCTGGATGATGGATACATGGGGTTATTATATTGTTCTCTTCACTTTTTATGAGGTAAAATTTCCATACTAATATTATTTTAAAATATATATGCATTTAAAAAGCTACAGTTCTTTAGATATGTTTACAGAGTTTAATAGGATTAGCCAAGGTCCTGTCAGAACATCCCTGCCAACACAGTACTATTAATAGTCTTGGAGATACATACATATGTATGTAAGTACATAGATACACATAGCCAAGAAATCTTCACATACTCTGGGGCAGAAGAGCCAAGAAGGTGATGGCCATGATAAATTAACAGATCACTTTAAATTTTAGAAATCCTTCCTATAAATCTAGAAATATTTTCAAATTGAATACAAGTAGAAAATAGTTATTTTGTGTTTTGTTTTGTTTTTTTTAATGCACACGGCTGTACTATTAACTCCAAAAGGAGCTGGCAAGTGGTCCTGGGCATGCAAGCTCTCCCTACACACACACGCAAACATTACTCAAGATGATAATAGTTTTTAAATTTAAACACTACATTCTCCTTTATTATTATTCCATATAGAACCCAACTTCTGCTTCTGTTCTGTTTAGAACCATGTTAAGTGCAAAAGTGAACAGGAGCAGGTGATAATATGCTCAGCTGCTGAACTCATAAAAGCACTGTCAGGGGGAGGGATATAGCTTCTGAAAATTCTCCTTGTATAGGGGAAAATCCAAGCTAGAAAATGGCAAAGTGTCAAGAGGCCGGTTTTTTGACATGTCCTGCTGTGTATCCATTGTTGAGAATCAGTTCACCAAACCACTTGTCTTTTATTTGAAAGCAAATAAAGGTTTGTTTCTCTTTTGCATATAATTTATTTTTTATGGTTAGTATATTACTATATATACAGGGATAAAAGGACAATACTTGCCCATGGAACAAGAACCATGTCTAATTCCCTCTTCTTTGTAGTACTTTCTACTATTGTTGATATTTTCAATAACAATGAAAGCATCCTACTACTTAATTACTCCACTAATAAAACAGACACACAAAAAACTTGATTATTCAGTTTTATGCCACACAAAGAAGACTGTACATTTTGCCACAAATAATACCAACAAAGAAAAGCATTACTTAAGAAAACTTCATGTCCCCTCTGGATGGAAAGGCTCGCTTACCAGGTTCATTTCCTGAGTCAATTCAGAAAGGATTATTACTCCTGTTATGCAGTGTTCCACAGTACCCTTTAGAGAAAATAACCAAGTTTAGCCTATGTGGAGACAAGTGACTGGTTCTTAATGCGTAAACCAGGTAATTTTTGCAAAGATTTAAATACTAAAATATCACATTTACTTAAGAACTTAACTTTTAAAATATAAGGAAAAATCACTATGAGTTCTACAAATAAGAATTTCAAGCTCATTTTTTGAGGGATAAATTTGGGTACAGAGACTGAGTGGGGAAAAAAGCTCACCAAATAAAGAAATAATGAACCATCCATCTATTAATCAAAACTGTTAATTTTTCCTTAGGAATTGTAACAGACCACTGTTTCTTCATCTGGACACCAGCTAAAGTAGTTTCTTTGCAATTAGGGATTATGTTTATGTAAAAAAATATATATACCTTTAAAAATCTGAATCATACTGAGCAAGGCATGGCATAATGGTCATCCTAAGTCTGAGGCATATAAGAATCAAGAGCAGATATAGGTTTCCCTAAATCATCCATCCCAGGACAAAGGAATCATTTGCACAATTTAGTATCCTCTTGCTTTTATTTCATCTTCTCTGTTTTTTTGCAGTCCAAATATCTGAACTTGTGTGAGTTAAATTATCTGTTTTAATCACTTAGGATTAAAACATTCTTTTTGTTTTTAAATAACCACTTTGTTATTGATATATAATAGATGCAAATATGTGATACACATACAATGTGTAATGATCAAATCAAAAACATCCTTGAGAAACTGATACTATCAATGTGATATAATGTAAAAATTTTAAAAATTATCATAAGTTAGAAGACTTGTTGAAGTGCCAGCTCTATTGCTTTACTAGGTCACTGTGTGACTTTATGGAAATTATTTAACCTTTATAAGCCTTAGTTTTGTCCTTAACAAAATGAAATCCTTTTCATAGGGTTGTAAAAACATTAA
Source organism: Cheirogaleus medius (assembly GCA_008086735.1). NCBI lineage: Eukaryota > Metazoa > Chordata > Mammalia > Primates > Cheirogaleidae > Cheirogaleus > Cheirogaleus medius. The sequence continues at coordinate 2,900,235 of VBSM01000565.1, forward strand.
GTTACCTAATAGATGTACAGCATTATATATGTTTTATATATATGCAGTATACAGACATATGTGTCATAAATGAAAGAACATACATTTTTGAAATTAGAAAACGATTATTTGCATTCTTCTGGTTTGGAAGTTATATAACAGCACAATCAGCATTTACTAGCAGTAAATGATGAAGGACCCAGAAGATAAATAATAAATCATAATTAATATGGTACTGGTAGACACAAAAGATACAGCTTGAATAAAAACAGTGTCCTAAACCAAAAAAACCAAGTAGTAATGTATGGTTTAATAATGTAAAGATGCCTTCTTACCTGAAGAAACTTCTTCACATCAGCAATAATTTCTCTGAAGACAAACTGGTCTTTCTGAACCTCAAACCACCCCAACTTAGTGATTTTGGCAATGACTTGAATAAGAGCTTGGATGACAAAGGGAGCAAGCTTGGGTTGTGATGCCACATAATTCAGAATGTAGTTTCCTATAAAGAAAATATTCTGTGATCATTTGAACTTTTCAGAAACATAATGTGAATTATGTGAAGAAAAAAAGGAGGCAAAGACATGCTTTGACAAAAAGTTAAACCCCTTTGCTCAAGACATACACTTATTTATATATTCAGTTCTTTTATAAGGCTTGCTTTGAAAAAGCAAATTTTTTCCAGTGCATTTGATATATTAGGGAATAATCTGAGTATAATAATTTTATTGAGTATGTCACTTTTGTTTCTGCATGATTCTATCTACAAAAAATGTTAGGTGAATGCAGAAAACTGCAAGTAGGCCAAATGAACCAGACTATACACAAGATGCATATACCTCCAACATCTAATCTGTGTTATCAGCCACAGCCATCCTTATCTGGTATTATAATTTTCCATCCTATTTCAGATAACCTTCCTTTCACCACTTCACAGTAACTCACAAGCTGCAATGCTTCTGAAGCCCACTTCAACAAACTTAAGGTTTTTTTCAAGATAAAGTGCCGTATTTATTGTACTATGTATGTGTTTCTTAACCATTTAACATGTGCAAAACTCTGATCTTTTATTTTTATTAGATTTCTATCTTTTTAAAAATGTGTCACTGACAAAGTTTTTGAATTTTATTTCCATAATCTCATTTCTCTCATAAGACCTGTGGTTTTTACTATGTAGCATCACACAGCACAGTCACTTTTAGGAACACAAATATTACAGCAAAACTGACTGTACACTCTCCTGTTTAAGTGGCATCAAAAATACAAATAGTACAATATGATAAAAGAAGTATATTAATTAAAGAAAGTGGGGATGGAATAAAGTAAATCTTGGAAAAAAGTTAATATAAGAAAACTGTAAAAATGGGTAGCAAATTCAGTTATGAGGCCTCCTAGTTGAATGATTGAGGTCAGGTAACAAATATACCAAAAAGTCTATAAGAAAAATACAAGAAGAATTTTAAAAAGGGAAAGGATTCCATTTCTATTTTGGCTCCAAAGGCCAACATGCTATTTGGGAAGAGTAAAGAAAAGGTAAATACCTCAAAAATGAATTAAAAATAGCCTTGATGGAAACAACACCAAAATGCAAGAACACTTGCAACAATTGTTCTTGACAATTGCAGTAAAATTCTTGATATTAAAACAAAGTTCTCATAACTATCCTATTTCAACCTTAATTTTTATTAATATTAAAATATATAGTTATATAAATAAAAATAAGATAAAAATATATGTTCCAAAAAGCACAGATGTCTCTAGTATTAAAACAGAATTGAGGTGTTTTTCCTATGAATCACAGTAATCTGGTTCTCCTAGGCTTTGCTACATGTAGTCTTTTATTTCAATAACAAAAACTTAAGATGATACTACTTCCTAAATATAAAAGAAAATCCAGTACATTTACTTCAGTTATACTTTTATTTTCATTATCTTGAAAATTTCTAACCTACAGAGGGTGTAGAGAAACCATATGTGGGCAGTAGTAACCACTAGGAGGAGGGCAATGTCAAAATAATAATAAAACAACCAAATAAGAGACAAATCAAGTTTCACATTTAAAGCTAGATACCAATAAGCACACCTTCCCAGACTGCCCAAACAAAGGTACTGGCTAATATGTTCATTATCTAAGGTAGGAAAAAAAAAATCACTAGAATATATTTTTCTGTCATTTTAACTGGATGTTTTAAATAAAAGATTCTCATGTTATGCTTTCTACATGAACTATAAGATTTTTCCAGTAAGCACCAATGATAACAATCATTTACAAAAACAGCAATCTCATCATCATCAGTCCAACTAATAGAGAAAAGCCATACCAAGAAGAAAAGGAAATGTTCAAAAAGACATACGGGAGAACAACAACAACAACCACAGCAACAAAAAAACAGCCAGAAAAACTTCCAAAGTTAATAGAATGTTAGAAAGCTATGGACTAGAGGCTCTTTGAGTGTCAAATGCCTACATGACAATAACAAGGTTTAGCATTTATAAAGCATGTAAGAAATTACAAAGTGCTTCCCATCAAATACTTTATATGACTAAGAGCAATGTAAAGATATTGCTATCATGCATTACCATTATTCTGTTTTATAGGCCAAAAATATGAAGGTCTAAGAGGCAAAATCACTGAGACTCTGAGCTAGGTTGTCTTGGTTTCATTTTGATTTTTTGTTTGCTTCCAGATACTAGTCAAACCATATATTTAGTAATAATTAGAAATTCAAAACTCTGTAAGTCCAAACTTACAGACAATCTTTTAGACTCTGCTATTATTAGACTGATACTTTAGGAATCAGCACATTATGAGAATTTAATATAAAATACTTATTTAACTGACTACTTGAAGTCAGGTAATAAATATGTCACAAAGTCTATCAGAAAAAAATACAAAAAGAATATAAAAGAAAGGGGAAAGACTCAATATCTACTTTGGTCCTAAAAGCTAGCATATCATTTGGGAAGAGTGGAGAGAAAGTAAATACCTCACTATTCAACTCAAAATGCTTTGATGAAAACAATTCTAAATTCCAAGAACACTTAAAAATAGGGGCTCAAAATATTCTAAGAACACTTAGAAAAAGATAACCTATGTTATAGAGCTAGCTTATGAACTACTGAGAGAAAGACAGACACACAATATGGGACAAAAAGAAACTACCATAAGAAAATCAAGACAGGACTTATGAGGTGGAGAAGTACAAAAATTGGAACCTTCACCCATTGGTGATGAGAATTCAAAATTATATAGCCACTTTGGAAAACAGTCTAGCAGTTTCTTAAAAAGTTAAGCATAAACTTACATTATGACCCAGCATAACTTGGTTATGCTCAAGAAAAATAAAAACTTATGTCCACACAGACTTCAACGTAAATGTTCTCAGTAACATTATTTATAGTGACCAAAAAGTGAAACAACCCAAATGTCCATCAACTAGTGAATGTATAACAAAATGTCATGTATCTGCACAAGGTAATATTATTCTACAATAAAAAGGAATGAAATATTGATACATGCTACAAAACAGGGATAAACCTTAAAAACATTTTGCTAAGTAAAAGAAGTCAGATGAAACAGACTACATATTGTATGATTTTATTTATATGAAATGTCCACAAAGAGTGAATTTATAGAAGCAAAAAAATACATTAGGGGCTGACAGTATGGAGGCAGGACTAACTGTAAAAGAGTATGAGGGAGGTTTCTGGGATGATAAAAATGTTCTAACACCAAATTGTGATGACATTCACACAACACTATAAATTTACTAAAAACCATTAATTGTACACTTGAAACAACTTTATGGTATGTAAATTATAACTCAATAAAGCTGTTTGAAAGGAAGAAGGGAGGGAGGGAATGAGAGAGAAGTAGGATTGATCTATACAGGTAACTAAACTTCAACTACACTTTTGTTTGAACAGAAGACAAAAAGAATACCATTCTAGTTTAGGGAAACAACTAAGAAAAGGTACTAAGTCAGAAATAAGATAGCATTAGGAGAAGACCTTCTGGTACAATCAGTAGACTAGTACTGATGAAGATATAAGACTACCTAAATAAGGATGGTCCTTCAATGACAAGCTCATGAAGGGACTTCAATAAGCTTAAACAAATGGCATTTCACTGATGAGCAACAGTAAGCCATTGTTAATTATACAATAGGGAAAAAATAATGTAGTGGACACAGAGGAACTGGCAATAGTTTATGATGGGAAATAATGAGATATGCAGACTGGGACCATATTATGAAAAACTGAGGATTTTGGAGTTGATGTGATAAAAGCAATGTGACTGCTGAAGCCATTCTTTGCATTTTCCATTGTGTCTCACATGTCAAATATGTCACTGATACATATCAGACATATTTTGTAATGACAAATATTCTAATCTACTTGTAGAAACGAGATTGGTAAATCAAATTAAAGAAACTAATAAAGGAAACCCATCATTTCTTGATAGAAATTGTCTTGTAGGTTTCTACTTTCTTCTTTTTCTCCAAAATTCCCTCAATGAGTATTTTTTTAAGTTTATGAGTATTCCTTTTTTAAAAAAAGCTTGTATTTAAAATACATAACTAAGTCAAATAGACAATTGGAATATGTGTAAATCTATTAAAGAAACTGAATTAATAATAACCTTCTAAAACAGGAAGCACCAGCCCTAAATGGGTTCATCAGCAAATTCTACCAAACATTTATGGAAGAAATTATACCAATTCTCTATAATACCTTCCAAAAGATAGAAACAGATAGAATTCATCCTACCTCATTCTATGAGGCCAGCATTACCCTAATACTCAAACCAGATGAAGATATTACAAGAAAACTACAAACCAGTATCTCTCATGAACACAGATAAAAAAATCCTCAACAAAATATTAGCAAATTGAATCCAACAATGTATAAAAATAATTAAACACTACAACCAAATGGGATTTGTGCCCCATGTGCAAAGTTGGTTCAACATTCAAAAATCAATTAACACAATCCATCATATCAAGACTAAAGAAGAAATATCACATAATGGTATCAATGGATACAGAAAAGCACTTAATAAAATTCCACATACAGTCATGATAAAAACTCTCAGCAAACTAGGAATGGAAAGGAACTTCCTCAACTTGATAAAGAACATCTACTAAAAACCTACAGCTAACACCATTATTTAATGGTGAGAAATCTGAAGCTCTCCCACTAAGATCAGAAACAAGGCAAAATGTTATCTCTCACTCACCACTGCTTTTCAACATCATACTAGAGTCCTAGCTAACGCAATAAGACAAGAAAAGGAAATAAAATGTATATAATTTAGGAAGGAAGAAACAAAACTGTCTTTGCTCACAGATGACATGATCATTTATGTATAAAGTCTGAAAGAATTAACAACAAGAAAATCCTGAATAAGTGAGTGATTACATCAAGGTTGCAGGATACAGGTTTAATATATCAAAGTCAATCACTTTTCTATACTGGCTATGAACAAGTAGAACATGAAATAAAGCATAATATAATTTCTAATAGCACCCCAAAAATGAAATATTTAGGTATAAATCTACAAAATATGTAAAAGATCTATATGAGGAAAATTACAAGACTATAATAAAAGAAATCAAAAATCTAAATAAATGTAGAGGTATTCCAAGTTCACGGACAGGAAACTCAATATTGTCAAGACGTTAGTTCTTCCCAACTTAAGCAGAGATTCGATGCAATTTCAATCAAAATCCTCATAAGTTATTTGGTGGATATCAACAAACTGATTCTAAAGGCTATATGGAGAGCCAAAAGACCCAGAATAGCCAGGCATGATACTGAAGGAGAAGAACAAAATTGGAAAACTGACACTACCTGATTTAAGACACACCAGAAAGCTACAGTAAACAAAACAGTTTGGCATCAGCAAAAGAACTGATGCATCAATTGCTATGGTTTGAATGTTTGTCCCCTCCCATACTCATGTTGACATGTAAATGCCATTGTAATATTAATAGTATTAAAAGGTAGGACCTTCAAGAGGTGATTAAGCCAGGAGGACTCTGCCCTCATGAATGAATTCATGTCATTATTGGGAGTGGATTCCTTAAAAAAGGACAAGTTTGGCCCCTTTTTATCACTCTCTGTTGCCCTTTCCTTTGCTCTTCTGCCTTGGGATAATGCATCAAGAAGGCCCTCACCAGATGCCAGCCCTTTGATCTTGGACTTCTCAGCCTTCAGAAATGTAAAAAATAAATTTCCTTTCTTTATAAAGTACCCAGTCTCAGGTATTGTTGTAGCAGCACAGAACAAACTAAGACATTGAACAATGGAACAGAATAGAAAACCCAGAAACAGACCCACATAAATATAATCAACTGATCTTTGACAAATGAGCAAAGGAAATAAAATGGAGAAAAGATACTCTTTTCAGCAAAAAGTGCTAGAACAACTGGACATCTACCTGCAAAAAAACAAATCTAGACACATATCTCATGCCCTTCACAAAAATTAACTAAAAATAGATCACTGACCAAAGCGTAAACCATAAAACTACAAAACTCCTACAAGATAACATAGGAGAAAATCTAGATGACCTTGGTTTGGCAAGAAGTCTTTAGATGCAACACCAAAGGCATGACTCATCGAAGAAAGAATGGATAAGGTGAACTTCATCATTAAAATTAAAACTTTCTGCTATGCAAAAGAGATTGTCAGAAGATTGAAAAGACAAGCCACAGACTGGGAGAAAATATTTGCACAAGACAGATCAGATAAAGGACAACTGGCCGGGCGCGGTGGCTCATACTTGTAATCCTAGCACTCTGGGAGGCCGAGGCGGGCGGATCGTTTGAGCTCAGGAGTCCGAGACCAACCTGAGCAAGAGCAAGACCCCTGTCTCTACCAAAAGTAGAAAAAATTAGCTGGGCATGGTGGCACATGCCTGTAGTCCCAGCTACTCGGGAGGCTAGGCAGAAGGATCGTTTGAGCCCAGGAGTTTGAGGTTGCTGTGAGCTAGGCTGGCGCCATGGCACTCCAGCCGGGGCAACAGAGTGAGACTCTGTCTCAAAAAATAAATAAATAAATAAAGGACTATTACCCAAACTATGCAAAGAACTCCAAAACCCAAAAATAAGAACACAAATAACCCAATTAAAAACTAGTACATCAATCTTAACAGTCACCTCACCAAAGAAGATATACAGCTGACCCTTGAAGAACATGGGTTTAAACTGTACAGGTCCACTTATATGTGAATGTTGTTGAATAAGTACGCTGGAAAATATTTTGGAAATTTATGACATTTGAAAAAACTTGCGGATAAACCATGTAGCCTAGAAATATCAAAAAAAGAGAAAAATTAAGTTTGTCATGAATGCATAAAATATATGGAGATACTAGTCTATTTTATCACTTACCATCATAAAGTATGTCCTAACACACAAATAACATAAAAAGTTAAAATTTATCAAAACACGTGCACACATACATAGACCATATATGGTACCATTCAGTCAAAAGAAATGTAAAAAAAAAGATGCAGTATTAAATTATAACTGCATAAAATTAACTGTAGTACATACTGTAATAATTTCATAGCCATTTCCTGTTGCTATTGTGATGAGTTTAAGTGTTACAAGAATCTGCTTAAAATGCCATGTGACACTAAGCTTCTCCAAATCAGTTCATCTCTCCGGTAAAATGCGTATTACAGTGAAAAGTGTTCTCTCACAGTTATCACTTATTTTTCATCGTATTAAGTGCAATACTATAAGCCTTGAATAACACTCTGAGACCCATACAAAGCGCCGGTAGGGATGATGGAAGTGCTCCCAAGAAGAAAAGTCATGACATTACAAGAAAAAGTTAAACTGCTAGATATGTAACAAAGACTGAGGTCTGCAGCTGCAGTCGCCACCATTTCAAGATAAATGAATCCAATGTAAGGACCACTGTAAAAAAAGGAAATTTGTGATGCCATCAACTGCAGCTATGCCAGCAAGCACCAAAACTTTGCATTTTTTTCAAAATATTTTATCTTATCTTGAAAATGCAGCTTTTATGTGGGCGCAGGATTGCCATAAGAAAGGCATGTCTATAAACTCTAATATGACTGGAGAAAAACTAAAGTCATTGTATGACATCTTAAAGCAAAAAGAAGGTGAAGGATCTAAAGCTGGAGAATTGAATGCAAGCAAAGGATGGTCTGATAATTTGAGAGAGAGGTTTGGCTTTAAAAAAAAAGTCAAGAGAACAAAAGCAGCAGCCTGTGCCAACCAAGAGCAGTAGACACCATTAAGAAGATCATTGAAAAAAAAAAAAAGATCATTGAGGAGAAAGGAAATCTGCCTGAACAAATTTTTAATGAAGACAAAAGTATCCTATTCTGGGGGGTGGGAGGAAGCCACAAAGGATATTTACTAGCAAGGAAAAGAAGTGAGCACTAGGATTTAAGGCAGGAAGGGACTGGCTAACTCTACTGTTTCGTAAGAATGCAGTCAGGCTTATGATCAGGACTGCTCTTATCTATAAACCAGCTGAATTCAAAGCCTTGAAGAGAAAAGATAAACAACAGCTGCCAATCTTTTGGTTGTACAAGAAAGCATGGAAGAGAACTCTTTTTCTGGATTGGTTCCAATAATGTTTTGTCCCTGAAGTCAGAAGTACCCTGCCAGTAAGAGACTGCCTTTTAAAGTTCTTTTGATATTAGACAATGCCTCTGGCCATCCAGAAACCCATAAGCTCAACACTGAGAGTGTCAAAGTGGTCTACAAGCCTCCAAATACTTCTCTAATTCAGCTTCTAGATGAGGGGATCCTAAGGACCTTTAAGGCTCATTATTCCTGGTACTCTGTGGAAAGGATTGTCAATGCTATGGAAGAGAACTCCTATTAGAGAGACCATTATGAAAATCTAGAAAGATTCCACTATTGAAGATGACATCATTGTTATAGAAAAAGCCATGAAACAATAAATTCCTGCTAGAGAAAACTGTGTCCAGATGTCGTGCATGACTTCACAGGATTTATAACAAAGATAATCAAAGAAATCATGAAAATGATGATGAGTATGGCAAAAAAAAAAAAAGTGGGCAGTGAAGGGTTTCAGGATATGGATCTTAGAGATATTCAAGAGACAGCAGACACCACACCAAAGGAATTAGCAGAAGACAACATGATGGCGATGACTGCCAGATAATGAGGAAGAAGACCTAAAAGAAGCAGTATAGAAAATAAATTGACATTAGACACTCCAGCAAAAAGGTTCCAATTATTCAAGACTTTTGACCCTTCTATGACACAGGCACTGAAACTAAAGCAAACGATAGGAGGAAGATTGGTACTATTTAGAAACATTTTTAGAGAAATGAAAAAGCAAAAAAGTCAGACAGAAATTATGATGTATTTCTGTAAAGTTACACCAAGTGTTCCTGCCTCCCCTTCTACCTACTCCACTTTTTGTCTCTGTCACCCCCAAGACAGCAAGATCAATCCCTCCTATTCCTCCTCCTCCTCAGCATACTCAACATGAAGATGATGAGGATCAAGACGTCTATCATAATCCACTTCTACTTAATGAACAGTAAATATATTTCTTCTTAGGATTTTCTTAATAACATTTTCTTTTCTCTAGTTTACTTTATTATAATACAATACACAATACAAATAACACACAAAATACATGTTAATTGACTTTTAATGTGACTGGTAGGGCTTCCAGTGAATAGTAGGCTATTAGTATAAGTTTTGAGGGAGTCAAAAGTTATACAAAGATTTTCCACTGCACAGGGAGTTGGTGCCCCTAATGCCTGTGTTATTAAAGGGTCAACTGTATAGATGTCAAATAAGCATGTGAAAAGATGCTCTACATCATATGTCATCAAGGAAATGCAAATTAAAACAACGAGATACCACTACATATGTATCAGCATGAACAAAATCCAGAACACTGACTATACTAAATGCTGGCAAGGATGTGGAGCAAAAGGAACTCTCATTCATTGCTGGCAGGAATGTAAAATGGTATAGTAACTCTTAAAGACAGTTTGGAGGTTTCTTACAAAACTAAACATACTCTTACCTTATGATTCAGCGAATGCACTCCTTGGTATTTACCCAAAGGAGTTAAAAATTTATGTCTACACAAAAACCTGCATATGAATGTTTATAGAAGCTTTACCTATTATTTGCCAAAATTTGGAAGAAACAAAAGAAGTCCCTCAGTAGGTGAACAGATAAATTGTGGTACATTCATACAATGATATATTATTCAGTGCTAAAAATAAATGAGGTATCAGCCAGGTGTGGTGGCTCATGTGTGTAATCCTAGCACTTTGGGAAGTTGAGGCAGGAGGACTGGTTGAGGGCAGGAGTTCAACACCAGCCTGAGCAAGAGCAAGACCCAGTCTCTACAAAAAATAGACAAATTAGCCAGATATGGTAGCGCATGCCTATAGTGCCAGCTACTCAAGAAGATGAGGCAAGTGAATCGCTTGAGCCCAGGAATTTGAGGTTACAGTGAGCTATGATGATACCACTGCAGTCTAGCTCAGGTGACAGAGTAAGACCCTGTCTCAAAAAAAAAAAAGAAAGCAAGCCATGAAAAGACATGGAGGAACCTTAAATGCATATTAATACTAAATGAAAGAAGCCAATCTGAAAAGGCTACATACAGCATGATTCCAACCATATGAAAGTCTAGAAAAGGCAAAACTATGGAGATAGTAAAAAGATCAGGGTCAGGGAGAGGGTGGGATGAATATGCAGAGCATAGAGGATTTTTAGGGCAGCAAAACTATTCTGTACCATACTATTAATATAATGGTGGATACATATCATTATACACTTGTCAAAACCCATAGAATACACAATACCAAGACTGAGCCCTAACGTAAATTATAGACTTTGGCTAATAAGGACATATCAGTGTAGGTTTATCAATTATGGGTTCATCAATTGTAACAAATATACCACTCTGGGGCAGAATGTTGATAGTGGGCAAGCTGTGCATGCAAACAGGCAGAGGGTATGTGGCCATTTCTGTACTTTCTGCTCAATTTTGCTGTGAACTCAAAACTGCTCTAAAAAAATAAACTCTACTTGAAATGTGTGTATAAAAGTAAGTTAAACGAAATCACACTTTTATGACTTAGCTTTATAATATTTAAACCCTTGTTTTTAAAACTGCAAATTTCTTCCTTTGCTTTCTTAAGCATACAAGTCCAAGAGTACACAGATAAATTCTTCTCTAGGCTTTCTGCAGAGCCTGAGACTCAGTATGCCTAGAGAAATAGTCAATTTTTTTTAAAACAAATGACATACCATTGTGTGATTTTGATCATTTAAATTTGAGCTTAAAGATCCATCACATATAATATGTTTTAATTTTTCCAATACAGAAACATAAATCATGTTGACCTTGAGGCTGAAGAGCAGAAATGAGTCAACAATTTCTTTTTTTTTTTTTTTTGAGACAGGGTCTTGCAATCCTCATGCCTCAGCCTCTTGAGTAGCTGGGACTACAGGTGTGCACCATCACGTCCAACTAATTTCTGTATTGTTTTTTTTGTAGAGACAGGGTCTCCCTATGCTACCCAGGCTGGTTTGAACTTCTGGCCTCTAGCAATCCTACCACTCAGACTCCCAAAGTGCTAGGATTTCAGGTGTTAGCCACCTCACCTAGCTAATAATCTATTTCTAATATGAACAAAGACGACAAAAAAAATCCCATACCTCACTCATTAAAGCTTTGTCCATAGTAAATGAAAGCTATATATACACACAAAAACAACCTTAGAATATATTACTTGTGAAAAATTTATTGCTACTTTCTAGAATTTTTCCAACTAAATTTCTAGCACTTTTTATCCATATGCAAATTATCAGATGAATAAGTAGGAATCTGCTTTTGATTTTACATACATTCCAAATGATTTTTATACAGCATCCTGAGAAATATCAGAGAGTTGACTTCTTTCCTGTCATTCAGTTGCACATCAAGTTAAGATAATGGCTAAGAGTATGGACTTGACACGGTGCACAGGTATGACTCACAGCTCTATTGTTTCCTACTTGTGTGATTATGAGCATGTTACAGAGCCTATCTATCAAATCTACTTTCCACATTTGTAAAATAAGAATAACTCAAAAATTTGTTTGGAGGAAAATGTTAGATAGTATAAATCTTATCAAATAGTACACAAAATAAAATGCTAATTATTATTTATTATTAAACTACACAAATGCTTTTTTGATTACATTGCTTTACATAACATCATTGTTCAACATCAGATGAGTAAGCAAGACTTGATACTCATTTATTTAAAAATGACAGAATCAATAATTTGTAAGCCTAATAACAGTTTAACATATTTAAAAGGAAAAGTTTATTTTTAAAGTGCAATTTGTTAAAAAGCATAATAAACCACTTACTGATATCTATCCTCTGTTCAACAGGTAAAGGACTGACTCGGCTGACAAGTTTTGAAAGACATGTTGCTGCAAGGAGCTGAGCATAAGATGTCTGTAAAGAATAATTAATATTTATTATCATCACAAATGGAATTAGTATAATTAAACATTATGATATGAATTTTTTTTCCTAAGCAATAATGGGAATTCTTCTAGTTTTCCAAACTGGCAGACTTACAATGGATAAAATCTATCTATTTGAGATACATATATATAGATGTATACACAAGCGTGCACATACAATCCCTCATAAGGGATCATTAGTTGAGAGAGGTGTAAATAGCCATCTCAAACAACAGTAAGCAATTGGGAGAAATAAATGACTGTGAGCAAGTTCAAATAAAATATAGTACTTTAACAACATGGTCTACACAGTCCAACACAATCTAGCCTCTGATTATTTCTTTAAATTCATTTGGCTCCACTCTTCACTATGCTCAGACCACAACAGTCTTCCCATTCCTTTCAATGTCTTCCCCACCCTCACCTCCAGGTTCCTTCAGACCCATGTCTGATTGTATTCTCTTTAGCCACTAACTGTCTTAATTTCATAATGTACTCAAACTCTCTAAATGCATGCTCATTCTTCAAAATTTGGTTCAGTTATTCACTCCATCCCCAGGAATTTCTTGCAAAGACGGTCCCCTCTCTTTCTTTTTTTCTCCAGACCAGAGGTTGGCAAACTATCCAGGGGTCCTCAAACTATGGCCCGTGGGCCACATGCGGCCCACCGAGGACATTTATCCAGCCTGACGGGTGTTTTTGCTCGTTTTATTTTTTTACTTCAAAATAAGATATGTGCAGTGTGCATAGGAATTTGTTCATAGTTTTTTTTTTAAACTACAGTCCGGCCCTCCAACTGTCCTGTTTAAAAAGTTTGAAGACCCCTGCATAGCCCATGGATCAAATTCTGCTTGGTTTTGCATGGTCTGTGAGCCAAGAATAGTTTTTACAATTTTAAATAGTTTTTCAACTATTCAAAAATCAAAGGAATAACAATATTTTGTGACATGTGAAAAATATACAAAATCCAAATTTCAGTGTTCATAAATAAAGTTTATTAAAACACAGCCATGCTCATTCATTTACACAACATCTATGGCTGCTTTCATGCTATGATGGCCAAACTGAATAGTTAAGGCAGAGACCATACGCAGCACTCATTGCTTCCTACTGCTGCTCAGTGTACATAAACTGCAGTGATAGAGTTATAACTCCACAATGCCTAGAGTGCCATGGGTAACACCATGACATGACTTGTACCTTTTATTACTACCAATGGGTACCCATCATGTCAAAACAAGAAAAGATAAAAGTGTACTTCAAATGTCTAACTTTTAAGATACAGTGGAGTGTGGATTATTTGTTAATGAATTATATGGCAAAGCAATGTGCTTGCTAGGCAATGGCACTGTAGCTGTCCTAAAAGAATACAATATATGCTGACAATATCAAACTAAGCACTTGTAATATTCCCAACTCAAAGGAAATCAACCGTCAGAAAAAGGAGAAAATTTAAAACAATATCTCATCACAGGAGAATGTCTTTATAAAAATAAAAAAATAAAATGAAGCTGCAATGTTAAGTTTCCAAGTAGCTTGCATATTAGCCAACGAAGAAAAACCACTTACCAATATTGAGTTAATTAAAACACCATTGTTTTATTGCAGTAGCCAAAGTTGAGTGTGCAGAGAAAATAAACTTAAGACTACTAGTCTTTTGGTGAGAACAAATGCTTAAAGAGTTGGGGACACTGGAGCAACATCAAAGGTCAACTTAAAATCAAGACAAATGATTTGGAAAAGTTCTCCTTAGCTCTTAATGAGGAAACAGATGTTACTAACATTGCTCATGTTGTTAATGCTACCAATACTTATTCCAGAAGTCAATATTGAGTGTGAAGTGACTAAAGAATTAGCCTCTGTGAAGAGTCCGTGTGAAACTACAGGCTAGAATATTTTCAAAGAAGAAACAGTAATTCAAAATAACCTGAAGAAGAATCTGCTAAGATGTGTCACATCGGTGGTAAAATATATACAGAGCAGAAAAGGGCTTAGTTGAACAAATTTACAAAGCCTGTAAAAAATGTGTAAGATGTTTAAAGCCTATGAATATTCACTGTATTTTTCATCAGCAGATACTGTAAATATCTGAATCTATCATAAGTTAATGAATCAGTAGTGTTAACAGTAGACTTTATTCACTCTTATAAATTTATTTTCAGTCCTGTGAATTTCTGTCAGATATATAGATGCTGAATATCCTAACTTGCCCCATCACACAGCAGTTTAATAGCTCACTAGTGGTAAAGTTTTACTGCAATTTTTTTAGCTCAAGGATAATATTTAAATTTTTCTGAATAAGAAAACCAAGCCTCTCATGTTAAAAATTAAATGGCTTTGGAAATTACCTTTTGCAACAAACTTGATAATGTCTCTTAATGAATTCAACCTAAAATTACAAAATTGTCTAAAAGCTAAACAGTGCTTAGTACTCATATACAGAACTTACACTGCAGTAAAGCCATTTTGATAATAACTAATACTGTTTGAATCACAAGTAATGTCAAGCTGCTTTATACACTTCCCGCATTGTGAAAAGTGAAAACAAGTAGTGAGATCTCTATTTGCAGATGTATTTTCTTAGCTCCAATTACAGTTTCAGATTCAGACCTTGATGCAAGTGTAAAGGAAATTTCCATATTTTAAAATCCATTTAACTGTGCAATTGAGGAGCTTCCACCTTATCTTCATTTGGAAGTGATTAATCTGCAATGTAATGACATGCTAAAAGGCAAATATCAAGAGAAGATTTAATAGAATAGATTTAATAGAATTCTATAAATGCTAAGTAATGAATACACTTAATTAAAATCTTATGCTCATGGATTGATATTAGTATTTGGCAGTACCTATTTATGTGAAAAGATATTTTCAAAGATGAAATATGTAAAATCTCAGCACAGATCAGCATTAACATATGAATGTTTGAAATCAATGTTGAAGATAGGAAACACCAACTTTGAACTCCAACTAATTCTCCTCTTGGCCCACAAAGCCTAAAATATTTACTATCTGACCCTTTACAGAAGAAGTTAGCCAATTCTTCTCTAGATCATACAGTCCCTTACTGTAGTGCTTATCATATCATTTTATAGCTATTTACATATCTGTGAGCTTCCAACTAAACAAAGAGCTACTTAAATCCATGTACATAAAACAAGTAGGCAGTGTACTGCCTGGTTTTACATTTAAGTACTTTGCTAAATGATTGCTGAATGAATGGCTGTCAATATCTAGAAGGGAGGCAGTCAAGAGATAGTCAACATTTTTTTAAATCATCCTTTCAAGTTTCAGAGGTAATTACAACTTGTCTCCCCTACCTAGATTTAAAAAAAAAAAGTTGTCAGTCAACTTTCTAAAAGTGTCATTTTTGCCCACTAATATGAGACATAAAAAGGAGCCAAAAGTAATTGAGAAACTATTTCAATTCATTCCTGTTTCTACCTCCTAGCTCTTCCCTAAGTTTGCTTTCCAGGCTTTCCAATTCTTTCTCTGATTAACCCTTTTGACAATGAAATAAACTATAGTAAAAAGACGTGGCAATATCTATTGGTTAACACCATAAGTTCAGCAACACTAACATATATCTACTGATCTTTCATGGTTAATCACTATTACCATATACTTACTGTTCCTTGTTCTAATAAAAGTTGACACTTGCTGAGACATTCTGGGCTGTCAATAAGTTCCAAGAGTGCTTTCTCAGCCTCTATTCTTTGTGTAAGATCAGTCCCTACGTAGAGATGAGTACATAACACTTCCAATTCGGCCAAACTCTTGAGAAGAAAAAAAATTAACATTTTACTTGAATGAAAAAAATAAGGTAAATATATTAACCACAAGAAACAAGGGATGCAAACATCATGCATGCCTGCCTTCATTAATTCAATATAGGTTTATTGAAATACAACTACTTACTAGGGGATACAGTGGCAAACAAAACAGGCACATCTCCTACTCCCAAAATTATTTACTTATAAATTGATAGTTCTGCAATGGAAAATTAAGAGTTTAAAAAAGAGAAAACTTGCCTAATGGAAGGAGTTAGAAAAGATATGCCTGAAGAAATAATATTTATGCTGAGACCTAAAAGGGTAAACCAGATGGGGGGGGGAAGACTAGAAAGCAGTTCAGGCAAAGAAATAGCATTTACCAGAGCCATGCAGCAGAATGGAGTTTAGTCATTTCAAGGCATTAAAAGGTCAGCATGGCTGGTAAAGACAGCAAGGAGGAAATGCCACATGAGGCTAGAGAGATGGATGAGGAGAATGATCATACAAAAGTTGCAGGAAACACAATTTACATTCTTTCTTGAATTGTAAGAATTTCAATTGTTCTATGAAAAAATAATAATTATAAATATACACTAATTTGGGGCTTCTGAACTAACGACACATAGTGCTGCAGGTAAACTATATCATGATTTTCAGGAACTGTGACTGGACCCCATGGTATTTCTGGCAATGTAATAACTAGTTACGTTATAGGCTTCTATTTTATAAGAACAAAGGCTAATTCATTTTGTTTATAAATATAATCTCATCTGACAATATAGGACAAATGGAACCAATCTGAAAAAACAATGAAAAAATGGTTTCAGCATTCCTCTCGGCTTTAAAGAATTTTTGTAAAAGGCATCTTATTAAAATAAACTAACCTCACTTTGAACTTGAATTAGAGAATTATTCTTTGGAGGACAAAAACATTGGCACAGATTTCAATGTCAGGTGAGCAGATGAAGATAATGGGATATTCCTTTAAAAATGTCATTTTCTATCCTTCCTGGCCTGAATTTTTATGTGACTGTCTTGCAGCTATACTAGCCCACATATCCCCTCAAATACATATACCTCCTAATAGGAATACACAAATAATACTGAAATGAGACCTCCTCTAGCTCCCATTATTCTTTTCACTTCTCCCTTCTTCTTAGCTCCTTTCTAGTATTTTCCACTTCCCTATTTAGGTCAGAGCCCAGCATACCAGATTTGGGAATTTTCTGTTAGAGTGAAAATAGAAGTCTAAAAGTAAGATTTCATAAAGATTAATTAAGATTAAGGACCTCAAATGAATCATATTTTAAACATTTCCACCACCTAGACTGACCCAATAAGATCAGATTACTACTACATACTGTTCACAATATTAAAATGCATAGAAAATTTATAGTTCATTAATACATACAAATTTTCATACTTTCTCCAGGTAGGAAATACAAAAATGAAAAGAGCTACCTTTTTCCCTCTCATGATCAACCCTAGAAGTCTTTTCTCTCATCTAATAAACTTGAAGAACTGAATTTTAGAACCAGTATAACTTAATGATAAACTGATCCTGTTGTCATATATTCATCTAGACCTAAGATTCTTTGATTTGTTTGTTCTTAGACTTCGTTTTGTTGTTGTTGTTGTTGTTGTTTTGTAAGAAGCAGACTTTGACTACAAAAAGATCTAGGGCAAAAATAGTGACAAGACCTGTTTAACCAAACGAAAGGCAACAAAAATAAGAATAATAATAATAGTGCCTATCTCATAGGTTTGCTTGGAGGATTAAATGAGTTAGTAACATGTAACTTCTGGCATACAATATATGCTATAAAAACTATTTACTATTCATATTATCGTAATAATATTTAGTGGGTTGAACTATATCCCCTTAAAAGATATGTCTAAGTCCTGACCCCCAATACCTATGAAATGTGACCTTATTTGGAAAGAGGGTCTTTACAAATCCTTAAGTTAAAGATCTCAGGATGAAATAATAATCCTGGATTTAAAGTAGGTCCTAAATCCAATGAGTGGTATCCTTATTACAAAAAGGACAGAGAGATCTGAAATGCAAAGACACACAGAGACACAGGAGAGAAGGCCAAATGAAGATGGAGGGAGAGATTGGAGTGATATATCCACAAGCCAAGGGACAGCGAGAATTGCCAGAATAGCCATCAGAAGCTAGGAGAAAGGCACGGAACAGTTTCTTCTTTGAGACCTCCAGAAGGAACCAACTCTATTAAGTATTTTGGTTTCAGACACTGGCCTCTAGAATTGTGGGAGAATAAATCTGTGTTGTTTTAAGCCAGGAGCAGTGGAGCACACCTGTAGCCTCAGCTACTTGGGAGGGTGAAGCAGGAGGACTGCCTCAGCCCAGGAGTTTGAGGCCAGCCTGGGCAACATAGGGAGACCCTGTCTCTTAAAAAAAAAAAAAAAAGTGTTGTTTTAAGCCACCCAGTCTGTAGTAATTTGTTACAACAGCCTACAAAACTAATATAAATATAAATTCAATGGTACCTAAGTAAATCTATTTGGAAAGAGTATGGAAAAATTTGGAAATTGCCTGTTTTGCTATACTGATTTAAAGAACCTCAAGGAAAAAACGTTTGGTGTGTATTTAAATAGTATTTAAGTCAACAATGTTACCAATCACTTTTTCCAAAGATATTTCAAACTATTAATAAATGAAAAGCTGTACAAGACAAAAGGGAAAGGTTTGAACTTTCTCTTACAAAAGATTCAAAAGGAAAAATCAAGTTATTCTTTCACTGTAACGGTAACAATTAAAAATATGCCTGGTATACTAAACCTTTTTAGAGAAAAGGATACACACACAAAGACCCTTAGCCTGATGGAAAGGCATTATCTAGACATTTAAAATAATTAAACTCACAATGTGGTCACTGCTAACCAAACAATCTTCTAATTAGTATTTGAGATTCCAGAGAATCTGTGTATAAGGAGACTTCATTTCTCACAGTACACTGATAAATTTTCGTCTTAGTTTTATACACTGATGTCTGAGAATGTGGTTAATATGAAATTGCCTCAGAGGAAATGAATCCTTTCTCAATTTGTTGACAAGGTCTGAGTTATTAAAGCATCTATAAGACTTAATATCAACATTAGATGCCCATATAATTAATAGGTATAACAAGGAGAACTGGACATCATGTACCTCCCACAGAGCAACTATCAAATATAAACAGCATGCAACTTCCATACCCTAGAAGGCAATGATGTAATCCTGACTACCGTCTACATAAGGATCTTCCCAAATTATTCTGGACTGACTTCTGGCCTTTGTACTTGACATATAATGGGCCCTCAAATGATGACTTCTTTCTATATAGCAATTCTCATATATGTATCTATTAATATTATATTAACATGTGAATGCTGAGTAAAAGCAGCCAGACAAAAAGAGTAGATATTATATAATTCTTAAATAACAGAAAGCAGATCAGTGGTTCCTGGCTGGGGAGGTGGGAGAGCAGAACAGTGGGGAAGGAGGGAGACAGCAAGGAAGGATTATAAAGAGGCACAAGGAAACATTTGGGGGTGATGGATATGTTCATTTTCTTGATTCTAGTGACAGTTTCACAAATGTATATACATTTGTCAAAACTCACCCAATTGCCACAGTTTAAATATATGCATTTTATAATTGTCAGTTATATCTCAATAATGCTAGAAAAAAAAGAGAATAAAGGCTTTTGCTCTAGGAAAAAAATGTTTGCTAATAATAAAAAATAAATAGCTGAACCACAAAAATCCCACTTCAATTGAATTTAAGATTCTTTTTAATTATTTTCTTATATTTTTCCTGCTTTCTAGAATTAAGTTTCTTGATTGCCATTAATACAAACTGCCTTCATTTTGAAGTTACTCATTTCCCACAAACTCTTTCATTCTTCTTCCCCTTACTACCTTTTCCTGAGTACTCCTTAAAGGCTTATTCCTGGGCCTCTTGGAACGCTTCCTTCTTACAATGAACTGGATAATGCTTGTTTTAGTGCTTTACAGTTTAAAAAGTATTTCCATACTCTTTTCAAATCAATCCTGAAAAACAGGCTCCTTCAAGGTACATATTTTCAGTATACTTATTTTACAGATGAAAAATTGAAGCTGAGAGATCAAATATACCTGTTGTTCAAGATCAAACATAGAGTAATGATCAATTTGGAGTCAAATACAAGTCTACATACCCAAGTACATTTTGTCTCCTCACAATCTACCATCTTGCCACCCTTTATTTCAGTCATCATCTACCTGCAGATGATGTCCCAGTCCATACTTTTAACTCTATTTGTTGACCATATTTGTCTACAAATTTCTTCCTCTTAGAAATCTAGAAAGATGCTAAAAATAATCAGGAAATGTTAGAAACTGAATTGAACATGTTTCACACAGATTTCTACCTCACGTGTCCCTTTGTTGTATGTGGTTTCAGAGGTCTAGACCAGGATCTAGATTTACAAGATTGGTGTTATCTTTTACTTTTCCCTCTCCTCAGTACTTCCTGTATAGCAAAGAATTTGGCCTTGCCCTAAAAAAAGTCTGGCCTTTGCCCTATAGCTTCTGGGAGATATTCTATGTTATACCCAATAGGAGTGTTTTTGTGTAGGATAGGGGCTGGCCGTACCCAACAGTTGTAGGTTGGGGGCTGTCCACACCAAAAAGCCCAACTATGTGTTTTGGGGTAGGACTTGGGGTCACAAGGTATTGGCTGACCTTGAAACTGAGTTGAAACACATGGGCAATCAATCATGCCTAAATAATGAAGTCCCACTAAAAACCCTGGATACTGAAGCTTGAGTGAGCTTCACTAGTTTGGAATCAGTGCATACAGCCACACATTAACTCAGGGAGAGTAATATGTCCTGAGGACAACAGCGGCTTAGTTTGGGAACCCTCACAGATTCTGCCCCATGTGTCTCCTTCTTTTGATCAATTTTAATCTCTATCCTTTCCCTGTAATCAACTGCTGAGTATGACAGCTTCCAGTGAATTCTGCGAGTCCTTCTAATAAACTTTAGAACCTGAAGATGGTTTTAGGAAACTCCCCAAGCTTGCAGGTGGTGTCAGAAGGGCAGTCTTGTGGACTCTGCCCTCAAATCTCACATTCTGACTAATTCCAGGTACATAACCTAATCTGTCATAAAGGCCTACCAATACTTTTTCTATAAAGACTCAGACTCAACACCTCCACATAATATTCACAGACAGAACAATCAAACAATATTTTCTAGTTGTGACCACCAGTTCCGTGGATTTCTTCAGGGGCTGCTTTGGGCATGAGAGTAGAGGGTAGTGGGGGTCTTAGAAACATCCTGGTTCAATTTGAAAACCATTGGTCCAATGGAGTGGACACAAGTTTTTGAATCTGTCACTCAATTATTAAGTGACCTCAGGCAAATTATTTAACTGTTCTAAGCCTCACTGTTGAAACTACAGACAGCAATATCCACCTTCCAAAATAATTGTGAGGATTAAGATAGAAAAGATAGGGGAAAGCCTAATCCAGTGCCTGTCACACAGCAGATCCACAGTAAATTATAAATAACTAATCTCTTCAGTTACTGATAGTTATAAAAGACCACAATGATCTTCTACAGTTTCTCCCCTTCAAGTCCATACTGCCAGAATGATCTTTCCCAAATCCCTTTTTTCATGTTATCATTGTGTTCAAATATAGTTCTCAATCACATCTAGATCAAATCAGTAGCCTGACTGGGGATTAAGAAGCATGGCTATAGCTCCTGCTTTTGAAACAAAAAAGCTGGACCAACTGGGTCCCCTAAATTTTTCCTAACAGTATTTCTTGAGTCTCATCAAAGTGCCTCTGTCCTATCTAAAGTATCTACATCTATCTTACTTGTTCCCAATTCTCTCTCTTTCCTCACTCTGCCTATCTGGACTGCCTCCTCTCAGGTAATCCAGTTACATTACTTCTTTGGGGACAGGGTACCCTAACCCACAGCTTTCTAACTAGAATGCATGTGCCTTGAATGGATCCTATGTATGCCTGATATATTGATCCCTCTGCCCTCCAGGCAGCCAGGGTAGGGCTTGAGCCACACTAATGGCCTTTAGCTGTGAGCAGTTTATGTAATGAGCCATACAATTACCATTTTTTATGTATGGCATGATGTGAAAAAGATGTTGAGCAGTGCCCTAACCTCACCCCACACAATCTGCTTCTTTACTCATTATCTTGATGGCATAATTTTTGACTAGCTGCTCTGTTGGGTAGGTGACAGTAAGGATAGGTAGTGGAAAGCATATGGAACTTATGAATTATCAGACCTATTCTAACCCCATAACCTTGAGCAAGTCACAATTGTTCTAAGACTCAGTGTCTTCAGAAATAAAACATATATATGCCAAAGTCTCAGATTAGAAGAGGGATTCGACTGTACAATGAGCATATGAAAACACAAAATGCTAGGTACTGGTTATCACTATAAACAAATATTCCCTGAATTAACTGGCTAACAATATGATCTCATATGCTAAAAAGAATTCAAACTGAGAAGGTACAGTTTTTTTCTGGTCACCAAAACTGATCTTTTATTTGCCCAAGTCCACTTTTAAGCTATCTACAGCTACTGTGAAGTACGTTCCTGGGAAACCAATATGGGTAGTTTTGACATCAGCAGCTAATGTTTCCAACACTGTACCTAAACATGAAGAAGTCTTCCTGGACTTAGTGATTTACTATGCATCACCTTTCCAAGTCTAAAGAGGTTCCAAAGTTCCTCCATACTTTTTAATTTACTCTCAAGATTTACACCTGCACTATGAACATATGATTACCAATTTATAATCCATAAATCCTCCCTGTAAGATTCTTCCTGTGAAAATTTCCCAGAGGGTTTATTTACTAAAGTGGTAATACATTATTTTGACCTGGGGACCCTTAGAAATGGCAAGGAGTCAAAAGGTAATGTGTGGGGCTCACTATCTCCTGGTCTTTAACATCCTGGAGCTGTCAATGACCTGACAGAGAGTGGTTGGTTAGAAAGAAAAGACCCTTTGGAAGAATCAATAAATAAGAAAGTAATAAGTCAGTGTGACCACAGGGGGTCCAAAGAAGTCTACAAGGGGAATGTAATACTTAGATACACTATCACCACATTATGATATTGCCTATCAAAATCATTTCTTGCCATCCACAGACTCTTCTGGCCCCTTCTATTTGATATGAACCCTATGCTCCAATCAGACTGAACTTTCTGCAATATGTTAAGTTCTTCCACAATTCTTTGCCTTTGCTCACACTATCCTCATTCTGCCTCTATACCCTTCCCTTCCTCTTCACCACGGAGTTTTGCTCAGAACTGTATCTTCAGTGCCTAGTATAGTAGGTACTCAATAACTAATTAATAACAATAGAAGTTCAAAGAAACTCAAAGCATCTCCTGTCTGAGAGCATAGCAGCTTCACTTCGCTCCCTCCCAACACACACATACACACACAGGGTTGGCCGCCCTCTTTTCTGTGTTCCCATGATATTCTGTCACTGACTCTACCATACATTTTTCACTTGTACCGTAATTATCTGTGAGGTTTATGAGGGCAGGGACAGTAAGATGATGTCACTCTTTATCCCCCAGAACTTTGCACAGTACTTGAGACTCAGCGGGGAGACTCAGTAAACGTCTGCTGAAATTAATGTATCGGATCAACCGGAGGACACGCGAGCTCACGTCCCATCTTTATCGCCTCAGCGATCCCTGTGCGCGCGCCGGGCCCCGGTTTCCCTTGCAATGAGGCTGCCGCGGAGCCCTCCTCCGCAACTCCCTACAGATAGGGACACGGTCCCTGCCTCCTCCGGCCAATTCAAGCCCGGCTGCTGCCGCCGCTCCTTCGGCAGACCCCAAGCCGCCGCTCCAGCTCCGACTCAACTGTGTGGAGAGAGGCTGACGACAGAGCCGCGACCCGCGACGCAGCGGGAAGGCGCGAAGGCTGCTCCTTGACTCCGCAGCCGCCCGAGGCGCGCCCAAACCGGCCCGGCTCGGACCCCACCTGCCTGGGCGCCACCACAGCGCGCGGCCCGAGCCCGTGCCGCCGCGCCGGGGAAGGCAGCTCCAGCCCGGCTGGTCCCCGGCACACGCACCTCCCCCGAGGGCGAGCGCAGAGCCCGGCCCCCACCCCGCTCCACCCACCGCTCCACCGCCCCTTCCTCCGGCGCGGGCGCGGGCCTGGGGTGTGCAGCCCGGACCAGTGCCCCGGACCCCGGCTGCGGGCGGAGGCAGGGGATGGGGCTCCGCGGGCGCCGACCCACGGCCTTCCGGCCTCCGCCGCTGTTCCTCAGCCCTCAGTCTCCAGACCCCAGCGTCCCGCCGAGTTCCCAGAGCGGCGGGGCGCGACCCGCGGCGCAGAGCGCACTGACCTGGAAGTGCAGCGCCATCTTCCCGGGAGGCGGCGCCGGCGGCCTGCCCAGAGGGCCCGAGGGGAGGGAGCGGAGGCGGGCACCGCGGAGGCCCCAGCAGCCCGCCGGGTCCCTGCGCCGCGCGCTCGCTCGCGCCGGGTCGCCTCAGCCGCGCGCGGCGTCCGCGTTCGAAACGCCGGCCGGGGCGGGGCTGGCGGGGACGGGGCGGGGCGACGGGCGTGGGGCGGGCCCGAGAGGGGCGTGTCCTCCTGAGGCCAGAGAATCTTAACCGCCCCTTGCGCGCAGGTTTTAACCGCTGGTGTATTGGTGGGTCGTGACCTCCCAACCTCTGTCCTTTGACACAACTACCACAACGCAACTGACAGCCATGGCCCCTGACTCTTAAATCCCTCACAGACTCTCTTGACCCTTGACCCTCACAACACAACTTTCCCCCATGGCTCCCCACCTGCATCTGCACAGATTTTCTTGTCCTCTAATATTTACTTGCCACTGACACAGGCAACCTTTGACCCACACATGCCAACTGCTACCCTTGACTCCTGATTCCCAGGGCCCAACTTCCATTGTTTCTTTAAAATGTTTTAACTTTGTTTTGGTTAAAATTAAACTATGCCCACATGGTGTTATGTTGTGAAATTCTAGCTTTACCTCTTACTCTTTGTCTACATTTCATTTAATATAAACTTATATTTTACACTAGATGATTCCATTGGAATGAGAATTTATTGGAGTAGAAGTGGATCAAAATCTCTCCTTTCTGGTGTTCATTTCTTCTTCAAGTTCAATACTTCCATTTGGGGGTGTTGATCTTTAGTATTTAAGGTAGAAACTCTTAAATATTTCTTATGGCTCAGGTCTGATAACAAATTCTCTCATCTTTTGTTAACATGAAATTGTCTTTACTTCATTTTTTTAAAGGATAATTTTGCTGGGTATAAAATTCCACATTGGCTCTTTTTTTTTTTTATCTTTCTGATTTTTAAAAATGTCTTTTCATTGTTTTCTGGTTGCCATTGTTTCTGTTGAGAAGTCAGACATCAGTCTGATTGTTGCTCCTTTGAAGATATTATCCCCCAGCCCTGAGCTACCTGAAAATTTTCTCTTTCTCTTTGGTCTTCAGCAATTTGAGTTTGATGTCACTAAGTCTCTCTGTGTGTATATGTATATATTTATCCTACTTGTAATTCATAAAGCTTCTTAAATGTGAATCTGATCTTTTTCATCAGTTTTTGGAAAATCTTCAGAAGTATTTCTTTAAATAGTGCATCTGTCCCCTTCTGTCTTTATGTCTCTTTGCATTCTGGAACTCCAGTTACCTGTATGTTAGAACTTTTGCTATATTCCTTATTTCTCTTACATTCTTTTCTTCATTTTTTGCCTTTTTTTCCATTGTGCTTTAATCTGGATATTTTCTGCTGACTTGTCACCCATTCAGTAGAAACTCTGTTCCTCTTTGTCTGAGCTGCTATACAACCCCTCTATTGAATTCTTAATTTTAGTTATGCTATTTTAAGTTCCAGAATTTTTATTTGGAAACTTGAAATTTCCATTTTTCCTCCTCTCAGTTTTAAAATAGATTCCAAGGCTCTTCTGAAATTTCTTATCTTTATTCTATTTTCTTGAACATTTTAATTATATTATGTAAAGCCCTTATATGATAACTCCAATATCTGAATCATCTGGGCCCTCCTGGTTTTTGGTATTTGGCCTTAATTTTTTGTTTGTTTGTTTTTGTGTATGTGGTTTGTTTTTTATGGAGTTTGTTTGTTTGTTTGTTTGGGTTTTTGTTGTTGTTGTTTTTTATTTAGCATGCCTCATAATTTCTTGTTGAATTCAGACAGTGTAGAAGAAAATTTGTAGAGGCTCTGGATGACATCAGCTTTCTCCAAAGAGGATTAAGTTTTCTTAGTGTAGTAAGCAGACACAGTACCAGTGGATCATTGAGGCTTGATTTTAAGCTTTTTAATGGTGGTTAATTTCAGTTTTGACCTTACTCCTGTGTCATGGTCCTTACTAGATCTTACAACTAAAATCTGGGATGTTTACCAAGATCCTTCCACCTTGTGGGGCTTGAACCCTAATCTCTGTCTCCTCAGCATTGCATAGCTGCTAAAGTCTCTGCTTAGCTCTTTAGATGCTGTTGTTCTTCTGGATTTCTTGTATTCTCTTCCTGTGTATGTACATCTTAGGAATTGACGGATGATTTGCAGGGAATTTGGATAC
Organism: Cheirogaleus medius; assembly: GCA_008086735.1. Classification (NCBI taxonomy): domain Eukaryota; kingdom Metazoa; phylum Chordata; class Mammalia; order Primates; family Cheirogaleidae; genus Cheirogaleus; species Cheirogaleus medius. The sequence continues at coordinate 2,927,120 of VBSM01000565.1, forward strand.
AGATTTTTGGGCTCACACCTATGCAGTTTCCTATTCTCTAGAATTTTGTCCCCCAAATCCCAGCTGCTCTTGTTCCCAAACATCTACCTTTGCTCCTAGCCTATTAAGATTGCTGCTCTCTATTTAGCTGTTACTCCTTGATACCACTTGGAAAATGTTCGGGGGGCAGAACTGAGGTGAATTTGGATCTTTCCTCTTGTGCTTTTCTTCTTTCAAAGTTTGTGGCCAATTAAGTCTTCCTTCGCTAGTGCCTTCAGTTGTTAAATATACATACTTATTTGTCTGGTGTGAGGGGATGTGTATATATATGTATATATATATGTGTGTGTTTATGTGTATATATACATAATTGTTAAATATTTACTTATAGTTGTTATTTATATTTACTATATGTAATAGAATTGTTAAATATATATTTTATATATAATGCATACACATTTGTCGTGTTTTTACAATTGGACAGTGGGAGGTCTAGCCAAAGTAAGATATGCTATTATTACAAGACTTTGCAACTTCCTTTCTTGACCCTAAATCTTCACAGCTTATCCACAGCCCATGAATCCTCATCCCCACAACTCAACTACTAAACCTTAAAATTTTCAATACCCTCATCCTGCCATTTTTCACTCCTATATCCCAAAGTTCCTGATTCCTGTATTCTAACTTCCATTTCCATATCTTAAGACTTTCAATATCCAATCTCGACTGCGATTCCCACATCCCAACATGTCTGATTTCCATATCCCAAACTCCAATTATGATTTCTGTCCTATCACATCTGCTGCACAATACCCCATTATATTAACTGCCTGTTGCCTTTGACTAACTTCTAAATCCCAACCACCTTTTAAAGCTATTGTTTTAAAGTGGCATTTCTATCACCTCAAATTTTAGGTCCTTAGAACAGAAGCATTATTTGAGTTTTAGTCATTTAACTTTTTTCCCCACTCCAGAACATCCTTGGCACAACTGTAGGGTTGCTGACTATTCTGTGGATTCACCAGGTAATTCTGGAAGTACCAGAAGAATTCTGGAAGAAGCCAATTGCTTTTTCTCCACTAAATTTGAGTGGCTGCTTAAGATTTCTGTTTTCTTTTTTTTTTTTTTTCTTTTTTTTTTTTTAGAGACGGGGTCTCGCTCTTGGTCAGGCTGGTTTCGAACTCCTGACCTTGAGCTATCCACGCGCCTCGGCCTAAGATTTCTGTTTTCAATTAACCTTCCCTTCAGTGGTTGTCTATCAACAAAATATGCATACAACTCCATATCTTTTATGTCAGTTAATAAAATTTAAGTTAGAATTATATCACTACAGCTATTAAAATTAGCACAGAAGATGCTCCAGGACATCAAATAATTCATTTCTATCACAAAATTCAATTAAAGAAGGACATTTAGAGCCCTTAGGAATTACAAAATTATCTTCGTTTATGGCAACTAGCCTTCTAAAAAAGACAGATGGATTTTTGATCTTTGTACTTTTTCAGAGGATTCAATTAACATTTGTAATTCTGGTACCTTGGGAAACATCTCTGAGTTTTGATTTGTTATTTCTAAGACAGGGATGACAGTAAGTCTATAATTCAAAGAATTTTATAAATAATAACATGAGATGAGGCAGCAGATCACAGTGGTTAGAAAAACAGACTGTGGAGCCAAACAACCTGGATTGGGATGTCAGCTGCATCACTTACTAGCTGGTAAACTTGGTGAAGTCGTTTCACCTCTCTATGCTTTCATTTCCTCATCTGCAAAATGGAGATACAATAATACATATCTCATAGGTTGCTGTGATGAAATGAATTAATATATGTGAAGTGTTTAAAAGGTATATGGCAAATAATAAATGCTACATAAATAGCAATTATTATTATCAAGTAAGTTTGTATTATTCTCTGAATGTAATGTTTAACATTGTATTTTTAATAGAATGTGATTATAATTTTAATCAAACAGACTAAATTATTCCAGCCTTCTTTAGTTTGTAAAGTTACCAGCAAGTTGGATACTTCCTCGTTTCCCCATCCCCTGCATCACCCAATTTCTGTAGACTGGACGATTTTGAAAGATTGTGACATTATTCACATTAACAGCCTTTCTATTTCATATTTTTATAATTTGTAAGACTGAAACTTCAAAATATCTGACTAAAATTCTCTATCAGTACTTAAAATGTAAAACCTATGATCATCATTTACTTTAGTAACACATTTAAACAAAATACAGGACATGTTAGTACCCAATTCCCTTAACTTATTCTACAAATGCAACTATATTAAGTACATTTAGCAAGATTGCTTAATACCTCAGTGTGTTTGGGGAATCCAGCCAAGGGCAGACAGGTATGAGAAATAGGAGGAGAATGCATCCACAATATTCAAATTTACATACCCCCCCCAAAAAATACAACAGTTGTATAAAAAATTCACCTGTTTTTCTTTCATGCTGGTTGATTTCAACAATATTTTTGTTTTATCAAGTCATTGACCTTAAACATCATTTATTAAATATCCACTGCAAAACCAGAGTATAATAACAACAAAATTCTTCTTGTTGTTAATATGGATACGAGTTATTTCACAATCTTGATTATTACATATATACTGAAAACTATACATGTTATTCTTTAGATGGTTTTATACTTTTAACATACTGGCAATAGTAAAGGTATACTGCTATGTATTAATTATTCAAGTATTTTGACAAATAAAAATTAAATAATATTTATCATTCTGTATATTGCCTTATGTTATTTGCATATTAGTGCTTCCACATAATAATAAATAGTCTTAGGCATTGATTATGTAAGCAAGATAGAAATGTTATATTAATATGTATCCTTAAAGTTACTGCTAAGCAGGAATATAATAAAATATTACCTAACATGAAATGCTATTTGGAAAATAAAGCAGTGCAACCTTTCTGAAAAGCAATTTGGCAGTATATACCATGAACTTTTAAAATGTACATCCTCTTCATCCAACTTCTAGAAAACTATCCTAAGATAATAATCCAAATTGCAAAAAAATTATATGTGAAGATATTTATCACAGCTGTTTTATAATAGCTGAAAAAGTTAAGAAACTTACGGTACAGTATATGGCAGAATCCTATATAGTCATTAAGAATTATGTTTATGTTGTGCTAAGTGAAACAAGCCAGGCATAGAAAGACAAATACTGCATGTTCTCACTTACATGTGGAATGTAAAACAGTCTAAATCTTATTTGTAGAATCTAAAACTCATAGAAGTGGCATGTAGTTGGTTATAGAGGCTAGCCGGTGGGGAGAATGGAGAGACAATGCTCAAAGGGCACAAAATCTCAGACAGGAGAAATAAGTTTTTCTTGAAATCTATTAAATAGCATGGTGAATGTAGTTAATAATTGTGTATTGTACATTTCAAAATTGCTAAGATAGTAAATTTCAAATGTTCTTGCCACAAAAAATGATAAGTATTTGAGGTGATGGATATGTTAACCAGCCTTATTTAATTATTCCACACTGTATTCATAAATCATAATATCACTTTGTACCCCATAAATATATACAATTATAAATTTTCAATTAGCAATAACACAAAAAACGCCATGTTATAAAGGCATGTTTGTTAAGAACAAAAAGCAAAATGCAAAAATGTATCATTTGAGTTACATGAAAAAAGGCACAGAAAAGAAAGGAATGGAACAGAATGTGAACAAATGCTAACATTGCTTTCTTATGAATGGCAGAATTAACAGGTGATTTTTTTCTTCTTTGTAATATTTCTGTAACTGTCAAAATTCCCTAAAATGAACATTATTCATTTTTATAATCACAGAATAACTCGTATAATGAAAAGCCAGACCTAAACATATTACTCATTAAAGTGTTCATTAAAGAAGTACTTATTAAAGTGTTGTTGGGAGATATGTATGCCATTTAATGGTACAAAATTATATGAAATCAAAAGTAAAAGTTGTCAAAAAAGACAGCCCCTTAAAAATAACCAATCTTAATATGACAGCATATATCTTTTCAGACCTTTCTGTGCATACATATGTGGGCAAAGTTTTTTTATATATATACAAATGAGATAACACTATAATATTATTTTGAACCTTGCTTTTTCTATTTAACAATATATTTTAGATATCTTTCAGTGTCAGTATTATAGATCTACCTCATTTCTTTTTAAGAACTCTATCATATTGAACTGTATGGATACATTATGCCTTATTTAATCAATCCTTTACTGAGGGAAATTTAGGTTTGTCTGATTCTTTTTACTGTTATAAATAATGCATATGGAAGCAATGTTAAGTAAACCACCAGTATTGTCTGTAACTAGGGGAGGCTGAAAAGTCTAAATTTTGCCCTCAGGACATATAAAAAAATCTCCTACTAAAAATACTTAATCCAAGGTTGACTTATGCATAGATTGACCATATAGTTTATTGTTCACCAAGGACACTTTGATGGTAAAGTGGGGGCTCTTAATGTACACTCTGGGCTACACCTAAAGTCATCCTGTAGGGTGGAGCAAGCTCCCAGCTATAGCAAAAGAGGGTTGGGGAAGCCCTCATGACCTGAGCAGGGTGGAGAGGACTTCTGTGTAGGAGGGCTGGTTGGCAAGGTTGTCAGAGTCTGAATAGGATGAGGAGAGCATCCGTGCATGACAGTCATCCTTCCTGGGGTATCAGAGACTAAGCAGGGGATGAAGGCATCAGTGTAGAGTTTTGGCCTATTGTGGGGTTTTGGAGTCCAACTGTTATAAAAATGTATCCATGCATGGGGATGCGAGAAGGGAAGGGTGGCCTGGTGCAGGATTTTGGAACCCGACAGGCATGAGAAAGGCATCCATGCAGGGGTGGAGAGGAGCTAGCTAGGTGTGGGGAGTCAGAGCCTGAGAAGGGTAAGGAGGGTGTTCATGTAGAGGGGTGCCCTGATAAAGGATGTCAGAGCCCAAGTAGGGTAAAGAGGATATCCATGAGGGAAGAGCTTGGCAATGGAATTGGTAAACTTGTTACATATTGGAGAATTGATCAAAGAAATAAATATATTAAGAATAACTAGAGTCAGATGTCTCACTGTAGGAGAAGGGAGTTATAAATACGGAAAGGGAGAGAACTAGAATGAACCTTGAGGTGTTGGATTGGAACTGGAACTGGAGGTATTAGTGAAAATTCATGGTTTTCAGCATATAGAGATAGATATAGAAATAAATTTATATATATATGTATATATATAGTGTGTGTGTGTGTTTGTATGTATACCTACATATACATTCCCTACAGAAAGTGCCTGGGATCAGCAACACTCCCACAGCAATTAGCATAACTAGCCCCCAGAACTTGGCTTCTAAATACTATGTTCCACTTACAGGAACCAGGATTCCTTGGAGAAACAACGGATTCCACAGTTAGAGCATGGAAGTACAAAATAAGTCTAGAACATCTTGGGGTGCAAAAAGCAAGGAAATCCTCAAAGAATAAAGAGGGCATGAAAAAAGGGCACAAAAACCAGCTTGAAGGAGCTGCCACTTGCCAAATCTAGAACAATTTGAGTATCAAAATAAATAATGATGGTAATGGATTATTCAATAAAATAGGAAACCATACAAATGTACTAATAGTTAGTCCATACTAATATAAATAAATGAACAAATAAATTGATAGCCCAAATAGCCAAAGCAATCTAGAGCAAGAACAAAAAATCTAGAGACATCACACTGTGCTGACTTCAAATTATATTATAAAGCTATAGTAATCAAAACAGTATTGTACTGGCATAAAAACAGAGATGTAGACCAATGGAAAGAAATATAGAATCCAGAAATAAACACACACACACACACATACATTTACAGTCAATTGATCTTTGACAAGGGTGCCAAGAATACACAATGGGAAAGGATAGTCTCTTCAACAAATAGTGTTTGGAAAACTGTGTATCTATATACAAAAGAAAGGAAAGAAAGAAGGAGGGAAGGAAGGAAGGAAGGAAGGAAGGAAGGAAGGAAGGAAGGAAGGGAAGGAATTGGACCCCTATATTACACTATACACAAAAATCAACTCAAACTGGTTTAAAGACTGAAATATAAGACCTGAAACCATAAATGAAGAAAACATAGGGGAAAATCTCCATGACTTTGGTGTTGGCAATAATTTTTTGGATGTGACACCAAAAGGACAAGCAACGAAAGCAAAAATAGACAAGTGGAACTATGACAAACTAAAAAGCTTCTGCACAGCAAAGGAAACAATCAACAAAATGAAAAGGCAATCTACAGAATGGGAAAAATATTTGCAAACTGTATATCTGATAAGGGGTTAATATCCAAAATATCAAAGGAACTCATACAACTCAATACCCAAAATACAAAGAGCCCAATTAAAAAATGGGCAAAGGACTTAAATAGATATTTCTCAAAAAGTTTAATTGGCTAACAGGTATATGAAAAGTAGCTCAACATCTGTAATCATTAGGGAAATGCAAATCAAAACCACAATGAGATATCACCGTAACCTGTTAGAATGACCATTATCAAAAAGACAAAAAATAACAAGTGTTGCCAAGGATGTGGAGAAAAGAGACCACTTGTTCAATGCTCTTGGGAATGTAAATCAGTATAATCATTATGAAAAACAGTATGATGATTCTTCATAAGCTTAAAAATAGAATTACCATGTCATCTAGCAATCTCAATTTTAGGCATATATCTAAAGGAATTGAAATTGGGATCTTGAAGTGATATTTGCATCCCCATGTTCATTACAGCATTATTCTTAATAGCCAAGATATGGAAACAACCTAAATGTCCTTCAACAGGTAAATGTGTGTGCACATGCGTGTGTGTGTGTGTGTGTGTGTGGAAAATTATTCAATCTTAGAAAAGAAGGAAATCTTGTCATTTACAACAACATGGATGGAGCTGGAAGACAGTATGCTATAAGCAAGACACAGAAATACTGCATGATCTTACTTATATGTGGAATTTAAGATAGTCGAATTCATAGAAGCAGTGATTAGGATGGTGGTTGCCAGGATCTGGGGGGAGGGGAAAATGGGGAGATGTTGGCCAAATGGTACAAAGTTTTAGTTTTGCAAGACAAATTATTTCTGGAGATCTGATGTACAGCATGGTGACTGTAGTTGACAACACTGGGTCATATACTCGTAATTTAAAGAACATAGGTCTTAAATCTTCTCAACACATACATGCACACATGCAAAACAGTAACTATGTAAAGGTAATGGCTATGTTGATTTGTTTTATTGTGGTGATCATTTCAGAATATATACATATATTAAAACATCAAATTGCACACCTTAAATATAAACAATTTGTATATATCAAGGATAGCTCAAGAAACCTGTTAAAAAAAATCTGCACCAAGATAGCATAACTTAACCTGCTTTGAATTCATGATTGGATTGGAGGTGCTGTGCTTTAAGAAATATATTGGTACACATTGTTATTAAGGCTTAGGTTTGGGAATAACTTGCCAACCCATCTCAGACAAAAATCCTCTTATTCATTTTGCCAATGGTTCTGACCAAAAGTGTTGGAATTTATAGGAAACACTTTCAAAGTTGTGGGAGAAAACTGAAAGTGTGGTGAAGAACAGAATCTTTACATAGTCTCAGAGCAACTCCTCACAAAACACCTATTAATTACAAAGCAATTTTTGTACTTATCAAGTACAAAAGTCTGGCATACAGCAACTTAATTGAGTGATTAATATGGATAACATTAGTAACGGAACAAATCTAAATCATGTACCATCTGATAGAATGCAGTAAGAACACAGCACCACCTCTGTGATAGTCCTACAAAAGATACACATCCTGAATCTCATCACGAGGAAACATCAGACTCAAATTGAGACACATTCTATAAAATAACTGGCCTGTAATGTTTACAAGTGTCAAGATGATAAAAGTCAAGGAAAGACTAAGGAACTATCTCAGAATAAGGAAACTAAAGAGACATAATAAATGCAATGTGTGATTCAGAACTGAATCGTTTGCAGCAAAGGACATTTTTGGGATACTTGGCAAAACTTGAATGAAATCTGAGAATTAGAAAGTAGTAATGTATCAACATTAATTTCCTGATATCATGGTTGTATTGTAGTTATATATAAGAAAGTGTTCTTGTTTCTAGGAAATACACATTGATATTTTGGGAAACTATGGTCGTCAGGTTGGCAACTTACTTTCAAATGTAATTAAAACTTTCCTTTAAGGTTGTGATTGTTTCCAAAAGAAATTTCTAAGAAACAATAATAAAACCAGGAATAAACTAGAATTGTTCTAGACAAATCAGATATTCTTGTCACTCAAGTTAAAGACAGGTGTAATAATTAAATATCTCTTCGAGAGCAAGCATATTTACCTAAAATTACACCAAGGTGTTAATATGTTACCCAAGTGGTAAGCCTTTGTTTTTGATAGGATGAAAGGATTTATCATCAATGTCATTTATAGATCCATTATAGGAATCAGGTCTAATGGGGGATCTTCCTGGAATATTTTATAAGGAACTTTGCTGTCACACTGGGACTTGCATTCTGAATCCTATCCTTCCTCACTAACCCAAGGAAAATGACTTAATCTCTGGGGTCCTTGGCAATGTAATGTCAAGCACTCAGCAAAATTGTTTTAAACATTTGGTACTATGTGCAAGTTTAAAATGTCTATCATAAAGTAGTTAATGTTGATGTTGTATTTTATTGATTCCAGAGGGACAGAGGGGTTTTTTTTTCACATTTTATCATTTCTGAGGTCAGGATATATACACTTTACAATGGATGGCGTTTTACAAGCACGAATAGCCAGAGATAATCCAAAAGTACTGGTCACTACCTACGTGCTTGCAAAGTCAAATAATGGTCCTTGTAGTCTGACTGGAAAACTATAACCTGTCTGTGTTTCAATCAACAAACTATTTTAGGTTCATTTGAGGAAGGAACATGAGTATTGGTTAGTGGAAACCTTTTGTTGACCGCTTCTGGTAAGATCTAGAAAGTGCCATCCTAAGAACTTCCAGAATGTGGTCAGTGACTCTGGTGAAGCCCTCTTTTAAAAAAAAAATGCTACATTCCCAAAGGACAATACTCAGTGAAAATACATAAACACCAACAATTCTGAGTGGAAATGATTTGGAAGATTCAAACTCTATATGTGAAAAAGTTTTAGGGATATCTTAACCAATTTGTTTCCCTCCTGTTTCCTTATTGTATATGCACGAGAATGAACAAAGGTAAAATCCGGGTCTAAATAAGTCTAAAAGGTCTCTTTCAATAAGTACATAATAAGAATTCAAAGTTATATTTATTTAGTTTAATTGTCAGAGAATTTCTTTCTTAGTGGTATATAAAATAATTGCGTTTATTAAAATTGATGTTTGCCCTAGATTTGAAGAAATTCAGTCAATGGTAATTTTTGTGATCTTTGAAACTGTATCACCTAAATAGTTTCCTGCTCTGCCCATATAGACAATAGTCTGCAAAAACATGCCAAGATCCCTAGGACTGTTTCCTCGTAATGGAAGAATTCATTCTGAAAACATATAACCTCTGAGAGACTGTCTTTACCTAGAAGAACTAAAGCAGCGCCCATCATCTCTGCACCATTAGGAGTACACTGAATTGCTGTTTAACACAGGGAAAAGTGAAGATATATTCTAGGCACAGGCCAGTAACACTTGCCATTAAGTAACTAATAAGGTCCCACTGGGTGGTAATCTGAGAAGTCAAAATGTTGGCCTCAGGGGCCAGGAGAATCTGTATGAATGTGGAAATATAACCAAAGTTTAGAGTGTTAAAAGGAGACCATGGTTGGGTAAAGCATTGGTCACTCTGCCTAAGAAGGGAGGTCATGACATGATAGTACTAAAAACAACATGAAACCACTTGGTGGGCCAATATATAGTTGGCCATTCTGTATGGTAATACTAAAAAACTCTGGGGAGGAGTGATGACAGTGTCGTTTGGATAGCGGTTTTTCTTTCCGGATGTTTTACCAGAACCAGCATATTTGAAACTGGGAAGGAATGTGTGGCATTTCCTAAGTCCCAATTTGACACCAGATCATTTTGCATATGGGCTACAGCAGAGATACTTTGCCAAGGAGCTACCATGAACCTGGTACCTTCAGCATGGGTCCAGCATTGGCCATTTTGTAAAGGAGGCCTTGTATTTGTCTAGCACTGGACATTTCCTATGGAGGACCTCTTGGATTACCTCATTGCAAACAATCTGATATTGACCAGTTTACAACGGAGACACCAGAATTTTGAAAATGGTCCAGGCCAAGGCATATCTTAAATGAGCTATCCAGTCAAGCTTTTCACCCTTAGCTTTCCACTAATCCACATCCCTCCCCACACACAATTTGGACAAGCTGTTTAAAAACTGGGTGACTTATGCTACTTTACAACTGTGTCTGCTGCCATGTTGACTGTACACGGAGTAACCTTAGCCATATCTTAAACTGGTTAACCTACTCCTGATCATTTGCTGATGGCTGTCTGTAGGCAACATTTTAGAAATATTCAATTGCAAATGATTTTATTTATTCTTAGAATATTTGAAGAGTTTCAAAATTTGTACAAATATATGTGGTACATGTGCAATTTTGTTACATGCATAGATTGTATAGTGGCAAAGTCAGGGCTTTTAGGCTATCACCTGAATAATATACATTGCATCCATTAACTAATTTCTCATCATCCACTCCCCTCCCACCCACCCTTCACTCTTCTGAGTCTCCATTTTCTATTATTCTACTACTCTCTATGTCCTGTGTATACACTCTTTAGCACCTACTCATGAATGAAAACATGTGATATTCGACTTTCAGTGCCTGGCTTGTTTCACTTAAGATGATGGCATCCGGTTCCATACATGTTGCTTCAAAAGACATGATTTCATTCTTTCTTATGGCTAAATAGTATTCCATTATGTAAATATACCACATTGTCTTTATTCATTTCTCCATCAGTGAGAACTTAGAACTTAGGCTGATTCTATATCTTTGCTACCATAAATAGTGCTGCCATAAACATGGGGGGGTGGGGAGCAGGTACCTTTTTGATATATTGATTTCTTTTCCTCTGGGTAGATTCCCAGTAGTGGAATTGCTGGATCAAATGGTAGTTCTATTTTTAGTTCTTTGATAAATCTCCATACTGTTGTGCTAAGCTATTTGTTTATGAAATAGAGGATTAAACTCATTTAAAATTTTAATCTTCTTCAGTGCATGAATTACGCATTCAACCTGTCTTCCTTCTTTCATAATGCCTATCAAAAAGTTTAGCACAGAAAAGTGATCACAGTATCACTTGATTAATCTTGCCAATTGAAGTGATATTTGGTCACCATATGAGTAAGACAGGCTCTTAAGTTGGGTAAACACTTAAAAAAAATTAGATTCTAATTTGCCTGGAAAGAATGATTATATTTGAAATTTTGACTGGAAATTTCAACTTTCTAAGAAAGCTGTCATCATTGTATATTTAATAAGTAAATATAGGTGATATTTTATGTGAAATGTCTATACTCTCATATGAATTTGTTTCCATTCTCATAGTTAATGTATTCATATTCTTCCTCTTCTTTGATGTAGTTTCCATACTCTGTATTATTCTTTGAGATGCAGTTTCTTGCAGGAATTTGATATGTAAATGAAGAGCCTATATATACAATGGGTTAGAGGTTACATTAGTGAAAGATATCATGCATTTAATAACTGCTAGCCTAAGAATAAACCTATAAGTGCTCTATCTACCCACATCCACTATTTCCTTACTTCTTGTTATGGAATGAAAGTTTGTGTCCCCCCCCAAATTCCTATGTTGAGGCCCTAACCCCCAGTGTGGCTATGTTTGGAAATAGGACCTGTGATGAGGTGACAAACATTAAATGTGGTCTTAAGGGTGAGGTCCTAATCCGATAGAGCTGGTGCCCTTATAAAAAGAGGATGAGACACCAGAGCTCTCTCTCCCCAGCCTGTGAGGATACAGAAGGCAGCTAGCTGACTGCAAGCCAGGAAGAGAGCCATTACCAGAAACTGACCCTTGCCAGACCTTGATCTTGAGCATCCCGAACTGTGAGAAGATAAATTTCTGTTGTTTAAGCCACTCAATCTGTGGTATTTTATTATGGCAGGCCAAACAACCAAAACCCCAAGCAGACTAAGGCATCCCTGTTCCACCCTTCTTCTCCCCAATACACATGCCCCTATTAATATACTGGTATTTATTAAGCCCCCAGATTAAACTAGATCAATGCCGTGCTTAGATTATTTTATTGGTAGTGTCTTAAGGTATTTGAATTAAATATTTCCCAGACATATCATATTGCTTGCCTTTATTTAATATACAAAGAACCTAAGAAATTTGTGTTAAGTGTCCAAGTTTTACTCAGCCTTTTCAGTTCTAGAATCTATTAAGGAAATTTCAAATTATTCACAGATTATCTTGGTTCATTCTAAGTTGCCATTCAGTCTTGTGTTAGAGTGTAATATCCATTAACTAATTTTTGAGTCTCTATTCTCTACAAGTCATTATGCTGCATACTTGGGCAATACAAAGTCCAAGACCATATTTGCCTTTAAGTGATTTCGAATGCAGTTGAGAAACAAAGCATGAGCTGTTAAAATCTCAATTTTACATGCAGAGATAAGGGGGGTGGGGAAAGACATTACAAGCCACAATTAATTGCCCAAGGTCACAAATGTGGAGGAGTATTGGTATTCAAGGAAGGAAGGGTGAATATATGCTAAGATCAATACTTCACAAAAGTATTCTTAAAGAAGAGAAAAGACATGGATCCACACCATTTAAAGGACTGGGGCAACCAGTTTGGCTAGAAGAGAGGACTTGTAAGTAGTTGACAGAAGCTTGGAGAGGTTGGTTGGAGCAAGATTGTGAAGGATCATTAAACTAGCCTGGGACCTATGGACTATTATTCTGCAGGTAATGGAAAAGAATAGGATGGAAATAATGGTGTCAAATGATGACTGTAGTTATAGTATTCAGGGTGAAGCAAAGGGTTAGGCCCTGAAGGTAGGTAGACCAGTTAGGGGGCTTTTAGAAACATTGAAAAGAAGGATTAGGTGCAAAAGAGAGCAGAGTGGAAGGTAAAGAAAGCTCATAATGAAAGGTGGTTACCATTTGCTCTGTAAACATTAACTTTTAAATGACAGAAGTAATTAATAGATGTTCATTATTAAAAATTTAGAACATTTATTTATTAAAAATTAGTCTTAAATATAAATAAATGTCCCTTGTCATCCCTCCTCCTAATGTTTAGGGGATATTATGTTTAAAAGTATAGTGTGACCTTCCCATAATTTTTCCTGTTTTTGCCTTATTTTTAAATAAAAAGCAATTTACCAGGATGACTTTTAGTCTTGTGTGAGCATAGGCTGCACCATATTCAGTTTTGGTGTGGCAGGCACAAACACATTCATCTGATTTCCTGATGCCTTGAATTCACAGTCATCTCGTCAGGTCCTATTTCAGAGGGCATCCTCTAATCTGTTGGGAAAATTGTCTTTCAACAGTCATTTATTCATTCATGTATAACTTCTTATGATAGAAATTTTAAACATATATAAAGGAAGAGAGAATAGCATAATGAGCCCTTGTATATCACCACCCGCAATATTTATAGAGGCCAACCTTTTTCCATCTGTTAGTCCCTCCTTGGGACTTTCTTCCATCTGTCCCTCCTTGGGACTAACACCCTGCTGGTTTACTGTAAAGCAGATCCTAGACATTACAAATACTTTAGATTGGGTCTGTAAGGGATAAGGATTCTTAAAAACAAACAACCAAAATGTAAACACAATTCTATTAAAGCCCTTAACATTTTTTATAATTCCTTACTATCATCTAATGGCCAGTCTCAGTATTCACATTTCTTCAATTAGTTCATATTTATCTTTATGTCTAATAGGTCCAAACATTGCATTTGGTTGATAGGATTCTCAAGTCTGTCTTAATCTATATTAGTTTTTCCTTTTGCTTTTACTTCTCTTAGCATTAGTTTATTGAAGAAAAGTAAATTGTTTGTCCTGCCAAATGTCCCACATTTTGGATTTGGGTGATTATATCCCTGTGGTGTCATTTAACATGTTTCTCTAGCCCCTGCACTAGTATTTTTACGAATGCATGAATTCTTAACTTATTAGATATATTACAATCCACACCAGCCAATATTTTTTCCGATGTTTACATTGTTTCATCTTTGGCCAGTAGGAGTCCCACTGAGGTGGTTCCTAGGTCCTGTAGATAAGATTCCACCGATCACTCCCTTACTTTCCAGTATGACAAGATGTTCACATTCAAATTGTGCATTTCCTGCCCCATATCTGGAATCAGCCATTTTTCCAAGGAGCCCTGGTTCCAAGTGAAAAATTATATTTAGAAACCATAATCTGGGTACTATGGGTGCTCTTTACAGCACGGTTGGCCACTACTTCTAGGCCTTTTCATTGCTCAGAGCTAGAAAGTAGTTTTGATTTAAAGATTAAATTACATTTAATTAAATTACATTAAATTACTGATATTTCCAGTTCCAATTTAAGGTTACAGATTTTTTACTTACCTTCTGTCTTTTATATTTGTATTCTTTTCATTAGTGCCAAAAACCTTGGTTTCTAATAACATAAAATAATTACTATTTGATTTACCATACAATATATATTTAGTTGTTTCAAAACTATAATATTGGTAATTTTACTGACATTATGATTATTGAATATAGTATCATATTTCTTTCCATCCTTTTGTCTGTAGGATACATTCTACTAGGAATATATAGTCAAATTATTATTTTTAAATAGTTTGAAATAACTCTTCTTTGTGTGATTGTTACCAACTTGGTTTAAGGTAAGTCATTTACTTCACTTTGCTTTTAAATTTTAAGGATAGATTTTTTTCCTTTTTTGCTTAATCTTGGTTTCTATTATTATGTATGCCATTTATTTATTTATTTATTTATTTATATTTATTTCAGAATATTATGGGGGTACAAATGTTTTGGTTACATGGATTGTTTTTATACTGCTTGAGTCAAAGTTATAAGTGTGCCCATCACCCAGATTGTGTACATTGTACCTGTTAGGTATGGTTTCACCCAACCCCTCCTTCCCCCTCCCACTTGCATGATTTTCATTGAGTTTTTCTTCCATCTGTGCACATGAGTGCTGATCAGTTAGTTCCAATTTAACAGTGAGTACATGTGGTGTTTGCTTTTCCATTCTTGCGATACTTCACTAAGGGGAATGGTCTCCAGTTCCATCCAGATTGTTGCAAAAGGTATTAATTCATTTTTTGTGTGGCTGAGTAGTATTCCATGATATACATATACCACATTTTATCAATCCACTCATGAATTCATCAGCACTTGGGTTGATTCCACATCTTTGTGATTGTGAATTGTGCTGCAATGAACATTCTAGCACAAGTATCTTTTTGATAAAATGATTTTTTTCCCCCTTGGGTAAATACATAGTAGTGGGATTGCTGGATCAAATGGTAGAGCTACTTTTAGTTCTCTGAGGAATCTCCATACTATTTTCCGTAGAGGTTGCACTAGTTTGCAGTCCCACCAACAGTGTATAAGTGCTCCTTTCTCTCCACATCCAGGTCAGCATCTATCGTTTCAGGCCTTCTTGATAAAGGCCATTCTTACTGGGCTTAGGTGATATCTCATTGTGGTTTTGATTTAATTTGATTTAATTCTCTGATGATTAGTGACATTGAGCATTTTTTCATATGTTTATTGGCCATCAGTCTTTCTTTTGAAAAGTTTCTGTGGATGTCTTTTGTCCGCTTTTTAATGGGGTTGTTTGATTTTTTTCTTGCTAATTTGCTTGAGTTCTTTGTAGATTTTGATTATTAGCCATTTATTGGATGTATACCATTGTGAATATTTTCTCCCATTCTGTAGGTTGTCTATTTGCTTTGTTGATTGTTTCTTTGCCTGTGTAAAAGCTTTTTAATTTAATCAAGTCCCATTTATTTATTTTTGTTGTTGCTGTGTGATGATACAATCTTATATCTAGAAAACTGCAAAAATTCCACCAAGAGATTCCTGGAATTGATAAATTCAGCAAAGTCTCAAGTTACAAAATCAATGTACACAAATCAGTAGCTTTCATATATGCCAACAACAGTCAAGGTGAGAGTCAAATCAAAGACTCAATACCTTTAACAACAGCTACAAAGAAAATAAAATACCTAGGAATATATTTAACCAAAGAGGTGGAAGATCTCTATAAAGTAAGCTCTGAATCACTGAGGAAGGAAATTGCAGATGATGTAAACAAATGGAAAAGCATATCGTACTCATGGATCAGCAGAATCAACATTGTTAAAATGTTTATACTACCCAAAGTGATTTATTGATTCAATGCAATTCCCACCAAAATACCAACATCATTTTTTGTAGATCTAGAAAAAATAATTCTATGCTTCATTTGGAACCAGAAAAGAGCCCAAATAGCCAAAGCAACCTTAAGCAAAAGAAATAAATCTGAAGGCATCACTTTACCAGACTTTAAGCTATACTACAAAGCTATCATAACCAAAACAGCATGCTATTGGCACAAAAATAGAGACATAGACCCATGGAACAGAACAGAGGACCCAGATATAAAACCATCCACATATTGCCATCTGATCTTTGACAAAGTAGACAGCAATGTACACTGGGGAAAGGAACCCTTATTCAATAAACGGTGCTGGGAAAATTGGATAGTCACAGGTAGAAGACTGAAACAGGATCCATATCTCTTATCACTCACAAAAATTAATTCAAGATGGATAACAGACTTAAATCTAAGACACGAAACCATAAGAATTCTAGAAGAAAATGTCGAAAAACTCTTCCAGATATCGGCCCAGGCAAAGAATTTGTGAAGAAGACCCCAAGGGAAATCACAGCAACAACAAAAAATATGTATAACATTTATATGGCTCCAAAGTCAAAACTGTGAAATGAGGAACATTCAGAGAATCCATCCCTGTTCCCTTCTTCCCCCATAGATCAAAATTCTCATTCATTTTTGTTTTATCCTTCCACTATGTTTTTATTTGCCCTTTTACTTATATTAAAGGTAACATGCTATAGCAATGATATATTAAATAGCTAGATACCCACAGGTTGATTCCATGTAAGAAAATCAATGATCCAGCCAGGCACGGTGGCTCATGCCTGTAATTGCAGCACTTTGGGAGGTCAAGGTGGCAGAGTTGCTTGAGGGCTGGAATTCTGGATCAGTCTGAGCAACAAAATGAGATCCCATCTCTACAATAAAAAAAAAAAAATTAGCTGGGTGTGGTGACATGCACCTGTGGTCCCAGCTACTCAGGAGGCTGAGGCAGGAGGATCACTTGAGCTCAGGAGTTGAGGTTGCAGTGAGCTCTGATGACACCACCACACTCTAGCCCAGGCAATAGGGCGAGACTCTGTCTCAAGGAAAAAAAAAAAAAAAGGACAGAAAATCAGTGATCCACTTTTTACTGGTACTAATCTCGGTCTTGTTTTCTGCTTTTCTTATATTTTTTTAGCTGTCATTTTTGTAAAACTCCCAATTCTTTATCTTCAGTCCCAAAATCTCTGAAGAGGTTTCAGTTTTAAAATTATTTTTGCCTGTTTCGACAGTTCCACCTAAATATTGTCATGTCATCTCCTATATCTTGTCAGCTGCTAAGACCTGTCAATTTCTGATGTCTCCTGAATCAGCCACTTTCTCTCCATTTACACGGCCACCACTGGCATTCAGGGCCTTGTTTCCTCTATGCAAGACTCTTATGAGGGTGTCCTTTTGTGCTATATGCCTGAAGTCGCTTCCTTTGATTCACTTCAACCTATTGCTGGTGAGTCATCTGAAAGGACTACTTGATCATTCACTTATAGCTCTTTCAAAAAACCTTAATACGCAGTCATTGATCAAAAACACTAGAATTTAGCACCAAAAATTAAGGAATGAAATTGATTAAAATACATTATGTATTTAAAATGTGCGTTCATAATGACATTAGAAAAAAAGACAAAACAACAAGAATATAATTCACTGAAATCCACTGAAGTAACTAGGGCTCTAACTCTTCACTCTGAAAATTGGCAATTAAAAGGAAAGAATTTAGCATTTATATTTCTTTTCCTATAAGCACTGTATTTCAGGGCTACCAAGTTGTCATAGTGAACGAGGAAACATTCTTTACAGAAAAATCCCAGTCTATAAACATGGAAGTAATGCTAGAATTATAATATTATCATTGTGTACCTGAATGAGAGAATTGATTCAGGCAGTAATCATCAGTTGACTGAAACTATTAGTTGAAAAGTGATGAGGAACGTTATCATGGAAGCATCAGAGGTTCACCTCCTGGAACAACTGGCCAGTATTAATCAGCATTACTAAAAGCGAGAGAGCCAGACCTGCTGTGCCTTCTCTGCAGTGATGCAGTAGGATGCCTACCACACCACCTACAAAGAGCTCTTGCCCAAAAAGCTGAACCTGAATCTAAACGTCTCCAGAACATTTACTTATAAGAACTATGAGGGGACAGAAGAACAAGATAAATGACCACACTGACCCCCAAGGAAGTCCATAGACAAATCCAGAATATGGAGTGTTATATATGAAAAAAGCACTTGGTTTCTGCAAGAAGCTAATGACATAAAAAACAAGGATGGGGGACAGTAATGTTCTAGACTAAAGAGACTTGAGCAACCTTAATAACCAACTGTAACATGTGGACTGTATTTGAAGTCTAATTCAAAAAAATAACTGTAAAAGGACATTTTAAAGACAATCTTGGGAATGTGATTATGGACAAGCTGATAGATGATGCCAAGGAAATATTGTTAATTTTTTAGGTATGATAAAGGCATTTCAATTATGTAAGAAAGTGTCATATATTCCATAGACTCACACTGAGGTATACAGGGTGAAATAACATTAAAGTTGGGGATTGCTTTTAGATAGTTTGGCGAAGAAAAAAGTAAAATAAAAAAGGGATGGATGAATCAGTGTGACAAAATGTTGGTAATTATTGAATATGGGTGATCAGTACAGAAAGCTTCATTATACTGCTCACTCTATTTTTGAAGATGCTTGAAAATTCTTATAACAAAAATAAATAATCCTTTGATGACTTTATGGCTCACTATGAAAAATAGAAATGCTATACTCTAAGGTTTGGGGTCTTCTTAACCAGCCAAACCTAATTTTCCAGATTTACCTATTAATACTCCCAGTTATGGACTCTACACAGCTGTAGAGAATGATTTGTGTAACATGATTATCCTTGCTTCTTTGCTCACATGGTTTCCTCCACTTAAATGTCCTCTCCACTCATTATTTTGAAAATAATGCCCCAGAGACATGGTTAAAAATACTGATAATAATACCTACCATTTATTGAGAGCTTACTCTGGGCAATGGAATGTTCTGGGTGATTGACATATATTCATTATTAAACAATCCTGAGATATCCCCGAGAAGGAAAAGAAACAGGATCAAGGAAGTCAAGTATTAATAATTGGCTCATAGTCTATTTCATTCTAAGGTGTATTATGCTGTTTCTTTCTTTATACCAGCAGTTGTCAAATTTTAGAGGGAATTGAGGCCATCTGGAATAGTTATTTTAACCTGCAGATTTGGGAGGCATGTCTCCTGAATCCTGATCCTTTTTGGCTGCAGTTGAGCTCTGCAACTGATTTTTTCGCCAGGGTGTCCAGAGGATCCATGTGGGTGTGGTGGCTCACAAATTGTAATCCCAGCTCTTTGGGAGGCTGAAGTGGAGGATTGCTTGAGGCCAGGAGTTTGAGACCAGCCTGAGCAACAAAGAGACTCCATCTCTACAAAAATAAAAAAGTTAACCAGGTGTGGTGGTATGGGCCTATAGTCCTAGCTATTTGGGAGGCTGAGGCAGGAGGATTGCTTGAGCCCTGGAGTTGGAGGTTGCAAGTGAGCTATAATGACGCCACTGCACACTAGCCTGGGCAACAGAGCAAGACCTAATCTCAGAAAAAGAAAAAAAGGGTACAGTGACCTGGGGTCTTGAGCCACACTTTGAGAAACACTGCACTAGACAGCAGGCTATATAACTCCCTTTCATCCTTTCTCTCTGTTACCACTTGCAGACCCCTAGATCCCATTGATGAGTTCATATATATAAAATGATTTTGTAAATCTTCCATCATCTTGAATGTGGAAGGTATTATTGTATTGCCTAGCCTATTACAACAGAAACAGTTTAATATTTCAAACTTGTGTTATAAAATGTGATCTGGGGAAGAGAATTCATTAACATCATCAATAAATATTAATATATTGAGTACCTGTGTGTGTTGTGCAAACAGTTCATGTACCTGAATTGAGATACACCTTTCATCACTAGGAAGGAATATTTTGTCTGCTTTTTTCTTTCCACTCCAGATGTAGTATTGGGTAGGCTGAAGCTTCACAACCAAAAATGACATTATTTCTAGTGAAATTCTCTGTATTCTCAGGAGGCAAAGAAATAACAGGAGCTACAAGAAAAAAAAAGTGAGAAACTTGTGTCAAAAATGACTCCAGTGTCTAAAGAAGTATTTCTAGAAATATAACTTGTGCATGTGTAAATGCAACTGGCACAAATAGTTGGGGTCTCTTTTTCAGTACTCACATAATCAGTAGACCTTTAGCCAAAATTTCTACAAAAATACGTTTGATATTTACACAGCATGGAAAGGGAAATCCAACAACAAAGAAACTTGGCATTATAAACTCATTCAGAGATGCCTTTCATTTCATTGAATACGGACTATGTAGAATGGGAAAAAAATTTTGTTAAAATTTCCAAAAGATCTGGTGAAAATTGGAGCTATGAAGAGTTCTATACATAGCTGGGTGGGGGATATTAAGGAGGGGGAAAAGTAGGAAAATGATGTGGAAAAAAGGAATCATATTATATCTATTAAGGGACTTGTATCTAAAATATATGAAGAACTATTACAATTAAAAAAGACAAATAACCCAATTAAAAATGGGCAAAGGATCTGAATAGACATTCCTCCCCAAATGATATACAAATGGCCAATAAACACATGAAAAGATGCTCAATTTCAGTCATCTGAGAAAGGCAACTCAAACCACACATACTAGGTGGGCTCCAATCAAAAAAACAGATGATAACAAGGGCTGATGAGGACATGGAGAAATTGAAACTTTCACACCCCACTGGTAGGAATATAAGATATTGCAGATGGAAAATAGTCTGGAAGTTCTTCAAATGGTTAAACAAAGAGCTACCATATCATGCAGCAAGTCTATCCATACACATAGACCTAAGAGAAATGAAAACATGTCCACATAAAAACTTGTACAAAAATTTTTGTAGCAGCATTATTCTTAGCAGCCAAAAAGTGTAAACAACCCAAATGTCCATCAACTGTTGGATGAATAAATAAAATGTGATATGCCCATGCAATACATATTATTCAGCATTACAAATGATGAAGTGCTAACACGTGCTACAACATGGATGGACCTTGAACACGTTATGTTGTGTAAGAAGTCAGTCACAAAGGACCATATATTATATCATCCCATTTATATAAAATGTCCAGAATAGGAAAACCTATATAGATAGAAAGTAGATTAGTGATTGTCTAGGGCCTGGCATGATGGCTGGACTTGGGGGTGATGGCTAATAGGAGTTAGGTTTCTTTTGGGGGTAATAAAAATATTCCAAAATTGATTTTGGTGATGGATGTACAACTCTGTGAATATACTAAAAGTCATTGCATTGTACCCTTTAATGGGTGAATTATATGGCATGTGAATTATATCTCAATAAAGCTGTTAACAGAAAGAGACCATATCAAAAATATAAAAGATATTCTTAATAATATAAGATATGGGATTAAAATAGTTATTACTCTTGGATCTCATTTTCACTGTGTAGATGAGAGAAAGAAAAAAATATTTTTGAATACATATGTACCAGGCTTTGTGCAATTCTTATTTAACACTACCAGCTGGCGAGGTAGTTATTTTCTCATTTTACTGGTGACTTTAAAGAAGTTAAGCACCTTGCCCCAGGTCAGTTATATCCTTAAGTGACAGAGCCCAGATTTAAACAGGGTTTGTCTGTCTACAAAGTAAATATTTTTTCCATTACGACATTTGCTCTTTGTATTATAACTAGCTTTATAATTTTATTTTGATAATGAGCTAAATCTAAAACAGACCCTTTATTCAGAAATTAAATATAACAAAGATTACAGTGAATTATATTTCAGTGTAATTTTTACTTTAAAAAAACACATTAAAATGTTCTAAATTTCTACCAGTTGCTCAGAGGACATTTTTATCCATTTAGAGGATAAAATTCAGAATATTTGCACAAGCCTATATTTAATTAATATTCAATTATATACATTACAAATTCTTTCTGAAAAATAATGCAATATCATTGTTACATAGCTCAGTTTTATCTTAAGTGATGCAACATCTTGGAAATTGACTTTGTTATCACTCAGGGTAAAAAAATCAAGCCATCTTTAATCCAGATATGTGAATTATTTTACCCACTTTTTAAACTATTTATTGTAGTCTACATAGCAATTGCCACAAACATTGTATAATTATTTTTGACTGATATGGTCTTACAAAGGTAGATAGATTTTATAAATTTTATGTCCCATAGCTTCTATTTCTTAATACTAAGTATTTTTGTCATTAGTAGTAATCTCAGGAAATCAGAATAGGCTATCAGTCAATACAATTTAACATTGAAGTAATTTTTCTTTTTGTCCTGGAAAAGCAGGGATGTCAATGCCAAGGGCACCAAATAAAAAACCAGAAATCACATAACTTCCCCTTTCCAAAGGCAAAACTACTGTATGTGGCCCTTGGACATATTAGGTTGTCCACATCCAATCAAAAATAAATGGGATAAGAAATAAAACAAGAAGTGGACTGTTGTTAAATTGGTGCTTGTCAACATTAGGGAGTACATTTTATATCAAGAAACTCATAAAGAGTAGATGATAGCTTAGCTCTCCTAACCACCAAATTTTTTGTTTTAGCTAGTGCTAAAGGCTCCTCCTAATATATGGAAATATTTTTCTTTTTTTTTTCTTTCTTTGGGGGTATTTTCTGATTGCTAACAATGTAGCCTTCTTGGAGGCTTAAATTAATCAAATCTATTTGTTTTTATCTTGAATTTCCCACAAATCAGTTACTGTGTTCTTGGCTAAAGAAAACTCTCATACTGACTTCATTGTTCCAGCCAATGTCACATATTAATCAGTGAGGCTGGCCCTTTAATTTCCCTGTGTATTACAAACTTAATATACTTACAATAACCTGTGCTAAAATCACTCATGATAAATCTACCTGTCTTGTCCACAAAAGGTCTCTCAGACTTTCCATAGCCCCAGTGTGATCAAAGTTCGAACTCAATCCATTATATTATCTGCCAAAACCCCAGAGAAAATTATATGCCCCATGAACTTTTAAACCATATTAGGTTTATATTATTTAGCTCAAGAACATTAGATCAGATTTAAGTAAAAGGCAGCATTGAAAGTATTTGAAAAGATTTTAGCTTGTTGTTGCTGATAAATACATATGTAACAGTATGTTAAAATAACTGTATATTATTTTATATGAATGCAGGAAAATCATAATTACATTGGCAAATCGATCATTTTGTAAAGCATGTGAATTCAGACAATTATAGGAAGGTATTAACATAAATTAACAGAATAAAAGGTTAACTATGGTTTTGTAACTGTGAATTTTTAAAGGCTTGTCACAAGATTCTGAAAGAATCCTACTCACTGAATTTATTTTCTTCTACTTTAACTTCAAATAGTGCTATTAATATCCATGCAAAAATTAGTGTGTGGAGGAGGTACCCAAATCAAGAATGGTAAGATTCTGTACTCCAAAATTATTATATCACCAGTCCTTTAGTCCCATCTTTTCAGCCCCAAAACAACTGAGAGGTTGTAGATCAATGATTAGGAGTGATATAGATGAAAACTAGTTTTGATGACTTTAAAAATGATACTAGAAGAGCTACCCTAAGTTTAAAAATTAAAATAAACAGTGGACATTCGAAGGAAGACTTAGTCTTATGAATAATCATTAATAATAATTATGATTATGATACCAGGATCATTGGACTTACCTCAAGTGTCACTGCAGTTCTATTACCCTGGAGAGAACAACTCTTGTTTCTCATTTACAACAGAATACATTTATAATAATAGGCTAGAGCTGATTGGAGAAATTATTGTGAACACCTGGATCTTAGGCAAAAACTTTCTCTTTGGTAAACTATATAATTCTCAGGAGTCTTGGATCTCAGCACATCCAGTACTGCAATGCTCTGCAAACTCTGTGCATCTGTATTTGCAATTCTAATACTGTACTAGAATGCGTTGACATTATTACAGTGGGGACATTGTTGGTTAAGCCTTATTTCATGCCGGGAATCTGCTTTTTGGAGCTCAGATTTTTACTTGTCAGAAACAAATGTAGGGCTGACTGTTGGTGGGACTGCAAACTAGCACAACCACTATGGAAAGCAGTATGGAGATACCTCAAATAACTAAAAATAGACCTACTTTTTGATCCAGCAGTCCCACTATTGGGTATTTACCCAAAGGAAAAAAAGACATTTTATAAAAAAGAAAGACACCTACACTCAAGTGTTTATAGTAGCACAATTTATAACACAAAGAAGTGGAAACAACCCAAGTGCCCATCAATACATGAGTGGATCAATAAAATGTGGTATTACTGGAGTATTACTGGGCCTTAAAACAATGATGAACTAATACCTTTTGTAACAACCTGGATGGAACCATCCTTTTAAATGAAGTATCACAAGAATAAAAGAAAAAACCATATGTACTACTAAACTTACAGATCAACACTCATGTGCACATATGGTAGAAAAATTCAATGGAAATCGAGCAGGTGGGAGGGGGGAGAAGGGGATGGGTAATTCACGCCTAACGGGTACAATGCACACTATATGGGTAATGAACACACTTATAACTTTGACTCAAACTGTGCAAAAGCAATTCATGTAACCAAAACATTTGTACTCCTATAACATTCTGAAATATAAAAAAGAAACAAATGTAGTAGAGAAAATTGCACCAATGGACTTTTGAAAACTAAACGGCATGATCATATTCTGAAATACGTGTTCATAGTGTGTGCATGTGATAACACAAAGTGGATTCTCCATACTGTAGTAACTGTTCAACTTACCCTATTTCGTTAATAGCTATTTCCAGAACTATATTTTGAAGTGTTTACTAAGCAATTTAGAACTCTGGAGAGCATGCACTAGGACATTGGAAAAATCTATATGAAATTGGAGGAACTTGTTTTTGAAGAATGAATTATATTAATATGGGCTATAAAACTATCTCTGTGAAAGTTACTGTTGCAATTGCTTTATTTTTCTTCATCTTTTCCAATGAGCATAGTAGTTTTGTTTACGTTGTCTTTTTTATCCTATCAAGGAAATTGTAGCCTTATGAGAACTTTATTTTGTCTTGTTATGGCTCTTTAGTGCACCAAAATAAATGCAAATGATTTTCCATTGACACAGGAAGTTTTTCCACTTACTTATCAAGTAATATAGATTTACAATCTATTTGCATGTGGCATGTGGTTCTTTCAAATGATGTAAGTTTTGACTCTCACACCAAAGCAAAATTTTATCCAATTAATTATGTGCCATGTTCATACTTTTTAAAATGTGTTGAGTCCAGCAAAGATGTAATTTACATTTATCAAGGCATTTACCCTTTATTGCTTCTTATTATTTTTAATTCTATCTAGATATCACTAAATAAATATTAAGTTGATTTTGCATAACTGTAGAAGAGAGAAAGAAAATTCTATTATTATTATGAAATATTAATAAACACAGAAACGTTTGCTACTACTCAATAAAGTCACATAGTTGGACATTTTTATTGTTAATTTTTTTGATCCTTGAATAGCTTGTCCATGGAGCACCAAATCAAGCCCTGGACAATTAATTTCACATATCAGAGCTTTTCAGATCAGCCAAAGGTCAAATAACCCAGAAATTAAGTCAGATTATGACCACAAAATAGGTATTAGGCTCTTACATTATTTCAACACATATAGTCAAGATCAGAAATAGAAAAACATATGCAGAAATCTGTATCACTTATTCTTTAAAAATTCCAATGAATAGTATGCAGATTCCGTATTACCTGAATCACAATGTCTTTTGTGTCTCATGCTACTATTGGTGCTCATCTGAGAGTTTAGCTCCTTGAACTGGCAGACATTCTCATAGATTTTTCCCCTTTGGGCCCACAGACTGTTTCCTGGGTCACACAGATGCATCGTGGCTCAGGGATTCTCCATCTGTCGGCACTCTGCATCCAAGACCATGCTGGTTTGTGCCCATACTGACCATAGGCTGTTCCTGTCCACATTCCCATGTTCCAAGCAGCAGCCGCATCAATTCAACACAGTCCCAGAAAGGGAGTTTGCAGGCTGGGAGCAGAGTTCCAAATTACATTTTCCACAGCCATCGCCGTTCCTGAATAATCTCAGCTGGAGCTTGTGATACAAAGTGGGGAGACCTTGCAAACCATGTATGTAGCAGGGAGGCAAACATCGCTATGCTCACCAGAGGCTTCATTTCCAAAGCTGAACACCAGCCTCAGATCTTTGGTTTTATGCCAAAAGAAAAAAAGTCCCCATTTCTTGTTTTTGTTTTTCCTTTTTTCCCCTCCAAAAAATTTACAAATCTGCCACAGATGATTTCAAACCAATATTGACATCAGATTCCAAGTGCAGAGAAGATAAACAGGATATTTGAAAATCCACAAATGTTCTTCTGGGATGCAATTTTTATAAGGACAGCTTTTGGGTTTAAAACAAACTATACTCTTGACAGTGAAATTGTAGTTTTTGCCTCCTGGTTGGTTCTGGAATCCAAATCCTGAGACAGTTATTGTATGAGAATAGAATTGTTTTATATCACCTAACAGTGAAGCCCAAGTATAATAGTATTAATGAAGAAAAATTATGCAAATTATAAATTTTTATTATCATGTATGATTTGAAAATTTTTAGGGGATGACTTTCCATTCTTTGTTTTTTCCCTCCTTCTCTCCTTCCAACCTTCTTTCCTTCCTTCCTTCGTCATAAGACTAGCATCTAGGCCACTATTTTATGAAATACTAGAGAATATCTATGGCACAGTTTAATCCGCCCCTGTTTGAGGGTCAATTGAGGTTCTGGGCCATTATTTAATATGGTATGATTCTAAAAAAAACCCTGCTAAACAGTAATAAAGCATTGGCTTTCTGGTTAAACATGGCAAAAGAGTTTTCAAGTGTATTCCTATTTATTCCTCCATCTCCACTAAAATGATACTGAAGGAATTTGAAAAGCACAAACTAACAAGGGCAAAGAGAAAAGGAGAGGGCTCCAGAGCAAATGGGGGACCACAACGCAACGTTTGGAAGCTGGAGAGCAAAGGAACAGGTAGTAACTGGCTTAGCACAGCACAGCGAGAGAGTAGACACCTAGACATCTGCAGCGGGGGAAGATGACGAGGCCAGATTGCACCGCAGAACTCCAGAATGTCAAGACTTGGAAGCAAAATGAGCCTCTGGAGGCAGGGTTATGGAATGGGGCTGAAAAGAGGGGATGCTTTGAAAATTATTATATAGAAAAGTAAGATCCTTTTGCAGGTAGCTCATTTAAAATGAAAAAAAGATAAGAAAAAGAAAAAACAAGGCAAGGAGAGTTTAATTTCTTGCAAGATTTGCTCAGTTGTGGCCAAGGATAAGATGCTGGACCATGAGATTAAGTCACTATACTGAAGAGAGAGACCTCAGGCCACTTTCCCTTGGGGGGGGGGTGTCCCAGAATGCTGGCAGCCAGGTTTATATCTACCAAGTAAGAAACTGGGGTTCCTTCTATGGGGGAAACTGCCTATCTGGGAGATATAAGTTTGGGATGGTACACATGTTACTTGGCTAGACATAAATTTTAAATTAAAAAGGATAGTCACAAAACACACTCTGATAATCATGTAACAGCTTGGTTTGAATCTTGGCTCTGCCTATCACCAGCTTGTGACCTTGGGTAATTTCACCAACTTGATCTTAAAATTTCCTTAAAATTAGAAGACCTTTCTCAGGGTTGTGATGAGGATGCAATGAGCTACATATGTAAAAGCTTTGAGGGGATACAGAAGCACTTAATAAATAGCAGAGTTTTTTTTTTTTTTCATTAGTTCATGGCGGTCAATAATTACAGTAAAAGTAAGTCCTCTTAGAATAATTAACCTACTCTGGCCCACTAACCTTTGGCCGAATATTACTCTGGGCATCATATTATATTGGCTTGCTTTATATTCCTGCTAAGTGGCCTGGCTGTTGCCTGAGAAACGGTGATTTCGACTAGACATATAGATTTCTGTCTAAGTATGATAGATGAGGTAAGATAACAGTGGGAAAAGAGGAAAAGTCAAGGAAGAGGGGGGAAAGGTAATTGATTTGGGTTTTCTTTAAAGGGCTGGTGTCATTTTTCTTAGATTTGTCATCATGTCTTGTTTAATCACTTGAAATCTAGGTGTCATATACTACTGTGTGTTTCACAAAAGCTGCAGGTTTTATGGAGGAATTTGAAAGGTTTGGAGATAAAGAGGAAAGGAAGAGATAGTGTTTGACTCCAGTGTCTGTCCTGGAGAAGGACAGCTAGCACAGGACAAGGGGCAGTTAGAGGCCCCTGCACAATGAAGTAGGATTTAGGGTGGATGTGAGTGTGGAGGGGAGGGGACACACATCAAATGTCCTCTGGGTTCTGAGTCTTGGTTACTGTTTTCTTTGAAATCTCACAATCCCCATCTTAGCCCAAATAGTCATAATGTGGCTATTTATACCTGCCATTTGATAGATGAGAAAAATGTAAGAAAAGAGGTTAAATGCCCAAGATTGAATTCTTAACAGATTTGTACCCAGGTGACTCTCACTCCAAAATCCATCTACTTTTTTCACTCTATTATTCTGTCTCTCCCTTGACATGAACTTATTTTTTATGAAATAAGTGCATGCAAAACCCTTCATAATGCATAAAGTATTATATAAATCCAAGACATTTAAGTTATTATTTAACTAACATTTGAAAGGCAAAAGACACCTGAAAATCAGAGAAGCCTGATCACTTGTTACAAGTGTGTACAAGTGTGTACCACTCAGTGTATTTAGTTTGCTTTCTGTTTGTGAAGCAGGCTGAAATAGCAGAAGGAACTATGAGGCTGAAATGGAAATGAAGTGAAGACAGAAATAAAAGATGATGAGTTTCAGTATTTCACAAGAAAAAGAATAAAATCATTTTGAAGTAGTAGAAATTGCTCAATTTTAAACTTTGTTTTGTGGATTACAAAATTATGTAAGTGTAATACGAATTTTCTACATATAAAATTAAAGAGGGATTATTCTGAAGCTGATCCACAAAAAGTTTAGATTCTTGCTGGCCAAAGGGTGGCCTGGGACCAGCAGCTTTGGCCTAACCTGGGAGCTTGTTAGAAACGTAGGATCTGGACCCACCTGAGTCAGGGTCTGCATTTTAACACGATCGCGGGCGACGTGTGTGCACATCGTGGCCTCTAAGGCACTGTCGCAGTCCGGAAGCTAAAGGCGGTGGATGAAGAGGAAAGGGTACACAGTTGGGCTCGGGGGTCCTGTGGTAACAGGTTTCTAATGAGGAAAATGAGTTTCAGGGAGTATTCTGAGTACTTTTTATGAATACACAGGCTATGAACGAGACACCCCAATTCCCCCAGAGTGACAAGACGGTGACCCGAGAGCAGGGCTGTTCTGGAAATGTATATTGTAAACGCAAGAAAAAAAGTTCCCGTATGAACCAGGATCAGACCGTGGGATGCAGCCTCATGGATCGCAACCCCGTTTTGGTTAGCCAAGGAGGACTTGAGTGAAATCTTGAAAATTTAGCTTCAAAATTTCTCTTTAATGTAGTACATAAGTTATCAATAAAACAAAGGCAAAAAAGTTGGTGGATTTCTCTCTGGTAGTATTTTATAAAGAAGTTGAGTTTACTCCTTTAGTGCGCCAAGGAGGAGGGAAAGAGGCGTCCAGCATCTTGAAGAAATGGGCAGCAGTTTCTTCACGGTGCACCTAAAGTAAGTAGTGCCTGTAGGTCTCCTGAGTCCCGGCGAGGGGCTAGATCGCATACCCTGGTCTGTTATCACTGTTTGTGACTTTGCAGCCTCCTCTCCGCAGAGCACTGTGCTGGGAGCAATTGGTGGGGTGTGAGGCAGGAAGACGGGGATTCAAGGATTTACAGCTATAGCTATAGGTCTCTGACCTAAAGGAAATTACAATTCCTCAGGTCTTCAGGGAGTGAATTAAGAATTTGCACTCTTTCAATCAATTCAGCAGTATGCATTCAGTAAACACATACTTTGTGAACAGCTCTGTACAGTATACCAAAGTGCAAGCCTTAATTCTTTTCTTCCAAGATTTTTAAATCTCGATGCCAGAAAGAACAGAGTATTTTACGGAGGGGTGGGTGATGCCTGTGGGGATAGGAGGAGACACTATAATAATACACTGCCTGTACTTAGGACTTGCTAGTGGAAGAAAGCACATTTAGAAATAGAGGGACGTAATCCGTTTTCCTACTTTAGAGCTATGGAAACAGGTTTGGAGAGGTTTAATGATCCATGCAAGGTCACCTCTCACTATAATCGACAGACTTGGAAATAAAATCTAGGTCTTCCATTGCTTAATTCCATGAGGAAAAATAACTTAGATGATGGTGTTGTTGGTTATGATGATGGTGATAATGATGGTGGTGGTAAGGAAGGGTAAAATATGGGAAAGACAGTGCTAGGGACTTCTTCTTAAACAAAGGACAGTCCTACTGTCCTTCCATTAGTGTTGTTTGTTCTGGTTGAAGGAGAAAAGTGAGTGGCTTCAACAGACTGAAACTAGGACAGAGGGACTGGGGCATCCCATTGTGCTCTTAGCACATATGGGGCTTCCCAGAGCTCCACGAAGTAGATGTAAGTGAAGAATCCTCATTGCAACCCACAACCGAGGTTAAAAAAATCAGGGGCTTCACTAAATGCATCTGGCAAGCATTTCGTCTTCCCTTAAATAAAATAAATTCCCTTAATAAAGCCAATGGAGGCAGGGTTGGTGGCAGGGGTGGGAGGTGGAGCGGGTGTGTATGATTTATTACAGAGCAAGAGGAGGGCCTTGATGGTTCTGAACTATCTATTTAGAACTGCTGGCTCTAAAACCAAGTTGCACATTGGTTTCTCTTTTTGTGCCAATCTTACATTTTTAAAAAAATATAACTTTTATGAATATCATCATTAGTGCTATAAGCACAGGGAAGTATAAGTTAATTCTACAGTAAAGTGATTATTAAATCCATTAGTCATATACAGGGAATCCATAATTAACTTATTCTCCAGCATCAAGTAAATGATTCTACTGTGTGCTTTAAGAAAGCAATTGTTCACTAATATGCAAAATACAGCAGAACTATTAGATCATAAAGCTATGCAATCTTATAATTAAATTATAAATTTTACATATTTTAATAATGTGCTTTATATACTTTAATTGTTTTCTACGCAAGATTAAAAGGAGGTGCCATGGTTTTTCTCAGACATATTATATCTTGACCTGAACTGTGCAATACTTAATAGTAATTGATGAGTATCTACCAGGGATGACAGCAGTCTTTCAGCAGCATCAGATATTTCTTTGGATTATTGCTGAGGACTAAAATGAAGATATGCATTAGTCTTAACTGAAGTTGCAGCTATACCCTTGGGCTTGCTTTGTTTTCCCCCCTTTTGCTGTTACAACAACCACAGGCATCCACATTCTCTCTTCCCAGGCCGTGAGAATGAACTGGCCCCCACTCGTACCGCCTTGGCTGTTTATGTGGGTAAAGGCAACACGCACATTAAATTCTCTGCAGGGGACTTATGTGCCCACATGAGCAATCTATTGTTGTTATTGTATTTTGGATTAAATAATGATGCCATTCTTTTCCATGTGCAGAATTAAATGCGTTTGAAAGACCCGGGAAACACTATAGATCTGTGCTGTGGGGATTGCCTCTGTAACCTTTTGTTTTTCCAAATCCTGATTGCTGCAGGGGGACCTGTAGTGCTGGTTTCCTTTTTTCCCCCGTTGGAGCGATGGATGGTTACGCTATTCCAGCATACTTTCCAGTTTTCAGAAGTAACGTTGCATGCAAGATGCCCCCACGCAAGCAGTATAAGTGGTTCATTCATTCCTTGGTTCACTCAGCAAAAACCTATTGAGAGTTTGTCATATGCCTGACCCTGAGCTAAACATTGGGGTTACAAAGATGTAAAAGATGAGGTTATTTGGCTGGGTGTGCAGTACGTGCATCACTAAGGCTTATGCAGGATACTAAGTGTGTTAGTCTGTTGCAGCTGCCATCACGAAGTACCACAGACTGAGTGACTTAAACAACGGTAATTGATTTCCTTACAATTCTGGAGGCTAGAAGTCCCAGATTGAGGTGTTGGCAGGGTTTTTTCTGAGGCCTCTCTGCTTGGCTTGCAGATGGCTATCTTCTCTCTGTGCGTGTCTGTGCCCTAATTTTCTCTTCTTATAAGGACACCAGTCATATTGGATTAGGGCCCACGCTAATGGCCTCACTTTAATTTAAATACCTCTTTAAAGCCCTAGCTCTGAATACAGTCACATTCGGAAGTACTGGGGATTAGGATTTCAACATATGAATTTTGGAGGACCTCCAGTTCAGCCCCTAACATGAAGGGATCATCAAAGTAGAGCAAGAGTTATGTCAGTCTCAGCCACTAGTATCATAATATGCTCTTTGATTTGAATTAAAGGAGGCAAAATTGGTCCCCTTGATCCTGGTCTCTGTTTTCTCCATCTTCTAAGGTGATACTTACTGTTTACTTTCTAAAACCAAAGTCATGTGACTTCCCTACTTAAAAATCTTAGGCCTGAAGACAAGAATCTTGGTTTGAACTCAGATCATCACACGTGTATCAGGTGATGATCATCTTCCAGGCCCTGGAACAGCATATGTGAAAAGACAAATAATAAGCAATCCCTGCTCTTACAAGTACATTGTGTTGGTGGCTTCATACTGTTCAAAGCAGTGTTTATCAAGGTGTGATCCATCGACCTCCCATCAGCAATTCCAGTGTGGAACGGAACTCCTGGGAACCAGGTGCCTGAGCACTCGGAGTGCAGTGAGGGAGACACAGGGAAGCTGCTCGGCAAAGTCCGGAGCTTGACTCTGTCACAAACGTATGGAGAGCACTGCGGTAAAGAAATGTAGGAAGGAAGTGGACACTGAGTGCGACAATGTTTTTCCTAAAGAACTGGTCACATCTTATACCACCTAGAAGAGAGCTACTAAGGCCGATGGAGGTCTAAGCTCTTGGCAAAAGGGAAACACGTGAAGAATTCAGGCCCTAACAGGCCTCCTTACTCGGACCCTCCTACCTGGTGGCTACCTAAACCAAACTTGGCTTCCCAGAACTGGCTGACAGAGCAAGGACTTGTTTAATTTGTGAGTACTGGACACAGAATCATTCTTTGTGGCAGCTCCAATATTGGCAGATGGGAGATTTAGCTCTGTCCTGTTTATATAACAGCAGTTGATAGATAGTGACTTCATAGTTGGATATTTATGAGAGGTTTCATTTCAAATAATATAGTTTTGGCCTGTGGCAATGCTAAGACTCTTACCCATTATTACTGAAAAGCTAAATCTTTAGGATATTGTAACTATAACTGCAGGGTCCGTTTGATCTACCCGGAAGAACTGCAAAAGTTAATATTTTTCGAAGCAATGAAAGCTTTATTATAAAAAGTCTCATTAGGAAGTTATCTGTCCCTAAAACATATAGGCTATCAGAAGGTCAGGTATATAAAAAAGCAACTTTTCATACTTTTCTTTCACCTTATGTTTCTATCACATAACAAGGTAATTAAAAAAAAAAAAGTCTTCCACTTTCCATTACAGAAACCAAACACCTTGCCATGCCCTCCAGCCAGGTCCGGCTCTGCGGTTGGCTGCTGAAGTCCATTCTCACCGGGGAAGGACAATAGCTTCGGATGTGTTAGGTGTCGAGGACTCTGCCCACTCAGTGCTGTTCCCAGCCCTGTAAACTGCCATCAAATCATGGGTGTCCTACGGTTCCCCAGTTCAGAAAGAAGATTACCCCCATCTTCACACCACTAGGAGAGACCTTTGAGATCCTGTGGGTTTTACATCTTTGTAATGTGATGGGGGATCCTCGACAGCCAAGGCATTTTCTGGATCTGGAAAAGATGACTGGGTTGAGGGGTCCAAAGACTCTTTAAGGGTGGGCACTGGGAGTCAGCAGAGAAGTACGAGGTCGCTGCAGCTCTTCCCAGAAGAAAAGGATGGCACTGAAAGGCCTCATTCATAGGGGCTCTCTCGGTTTGGCGAACACAAAGTAAGAACTTAAATGGTTGGAGAAAAATTGGGCAGGAAAGAGGGTGACAGGTAACTTAGCAGAGGGCTTAAATTTTTTCTTTTTTTGTTTTTGTAATGCAGGAAATTGCACAGGACACGTAGTAAGCCCTCACTCTTTTAGGAGACCAGTGAGGAGTTATACCTGGTGTTATGAACTGAGTTGTGTCCCCTGCAAAATCCGTGTGTTGCTATTCTCACCCCCAGGACCTCACAATGTGACTGTGTTTGGACATACGGGCTTTAAAGAGGTAACCAAGTTAAAAAGAGGTCATTTGGGTGGGCCCTCATCCAATATGACTGGTGCCCTTATAAGAAGAGGAAATTCTGGCCAAGTGTGAAGACACAGAGAGGACAGCCACCTGCAAGCCAAGGAGAGGCATCAGAAGAAACCAGCGCTGCCCACACCTTGATTTGGGACTTGTAGCCTCCAGAATTGGGAGGAAATTAATTTGAAGCCACCCTATCTGTGAAACTTTGTTATGGCAGCCCTAGTAAACTAATACACCTGTGTAAATTATTTGGGGGGCAGGAAGGAAGAAAAGGGCAAGTGCTAATTTGTAATTGTGCTCATTGCCACATACAATTTGTACTTCTCTTCAAAGCATGAACCTGTAAGTGTGGAGCTCTTCCTGATTTTGTGCCTGGACTCTCTGCTGTACCCTCTGCGCTCAGTGACCCAGGGGCACTCGGGAGTCTATCACCTCAGCCCAGGTCAAATGCTGGGCTTTAAAAACTTAACAGTAGATCTTTTTTTCATGTGTTTTATGTCTTATTAATTAGATTTTAAGAAAAAGTTACTTTCGTGTTATAGGCAGGATTTCTTCAATATCTATAATTTTGAAAAATATTTGGTCTCAAATTTTGTTTCTTGCTATTTTTCTAATAAAGAATCTAATTTAGCATTTCCCAAAGCATGTTTCATAAGCTATCCATGAAATGCTCTAATATAATTTACTCACAAAAAGGATTCTGCCACCAAATACATTTTGGAAACACTGTATCATTAAACCTTCATAATGTACATTAGCATATTAAAAGTTCTGAGGCGTCCTGCAACAAAGAAAGCCCTTCAACTTTATTTAACTTTATTTAATCTAGTATCTTCCAAAATTATTTGACTAAAAATACCTTTTTATCCCCAGATCATCTGGCCAAAGTATTGTCTTAATAAATATAATAGAAGTACGTTATATTTGCTAGGGCATTGTTATGTGTAGGGCATCTCTTTAAGAAATGTATGTTTTAAGTCATTTTCTCTTCATTATAACCCAATGAAGTAAGGACTATTGTTATCCCCAATTGACAGATGAGGCACAGAAAGAGAATTAATCTGATTAAGACCACACAGCTAGTAAATGTCACAGCCAAGACTCAAACTCAGGCATCCTAACTCTAAGGACCCTTGGGGAAACACCACTCTAGTCTCCAGGACAGAATTTGGTTCAATATTTTTGGACTCAATGAATATGAAAATATGTATTTACTCAACACATTTATTGCATGCTTTTTATGTAGAGTTAACTATGTTAGGTACTATGGGTACTCAGAGAGTAAAAGCAGGTAGGGTCCTTGTATGTATGAAGTGCAAATCTCATGGGAAGACAGATAGTAACCAATGGATGATTAAGATAGGTGTAAGATTACAGCTATGATCAAAGTTGTGGGGCTTCTAATGAAAGGCATACACTGCTATAGTCTATGAAACATGGAGACTTGTGCTGTGCAGAAAGAAAACAAAGGCCTTCCTGAGAAGGAAAAATGAAGCCTAAATGTAGCTCTATAAGGACCCAGCCCTGTGGATGATATTTGGTGAAAACTCTTATAAAGACTTATTTTAGTTTTGCTTATCTGAAACTATGGGTTTTATCCTTCAATGCAAAACTTTATGTTGGGTGCCTAACTTCTAAGTTACTTACTGAGCTGGCACCAGCCTCATTCTCCTCTCCTACTTCCCTGCCCAAATGTCTCCCATTCTTCATTCATCCCAAGGTTAATGTTTTAAGGTGCTTTCTTTCTAAGGGAACTTCTGCATTTTCTCCTGGATTAAGCTCTCAGTGATAAAGACTGATGATCCAATAGAGAGTTTCCTTGGGCAAGAGACTTACCCAGTGCCAGTGCCCATTTCAGCTCTGCATGTAGCCAAGCTGCTACTTTTGTGATACTATTTAGGACTTTTTTGAGAAGAGCTTGGGAATGGTGGAAATGAAATGGGGGCTAAAATTTTATTATGTAAAAATAAGAAAGAGTGGGACATGCAGTTTAGGGACTGACATATTAGTTAGAAATTCTAGGAACTCTAATTTTACACTCTTATCAGCACTGATTCCTACTTAAACTGGCAACAGAAATCAAATGGGTTTTATTTGGGGCTGACTAGATTTTAGTGTGAGCTGAGCCCCCCAAAATGCATCTGTTCTTGAAAATAGAAACCCAGTGCTTGATATCCACTCTTTGTTTTTAAGGCTTTCTTAAATCAAGAGGTGTAGAGCCATTGGGTGCCAACAAAAACCAGTTGACCTGTAATCCTAGCACTCTGGGAGGCCGAGGCGGGTGGATAGCTCAAGGTCAGGAGTTCGAAACCAGCCTGACCAAGAGCGAGACCCCGTCTCTAAAAAAAAAAAAAAAAAAAAAAAAAAAAAAAAAACCAGTTGAACCAGAAACTGTGAATTTTGTTTTGTTTTGCTTTACCAGTAATGTGTCTTTTATTTTTATACAGCAACCTCATAGCAAAAGTTCCAGTAAAAAGGAGATAACATTTATTGAGCATGCAACCATCTGCCAAGAACCGTGTTGTGTTTTGCACAGTTTATGACACCGTATACACTGCACACATCGTATCACTGAAGCCTACGAGGCTGTTTTTCTTATTATTTTACAGAGAAGGAAATAAGTTCAAAGAGGTTAAGTCAGGTCACACAACCAACTGGTAAGGCAGAGCCGGGGCGTAAACCCCAGTTGACTCAGGTCAAAGTCAAAGTTCCTAACCTCTCCAATGTACCCCTTGAATTCCTCACAGTGCCGGTTTGTTTCTTCTCGCCACCCTTGTGACTTATTGGCTTTGGAGATAGAAAGTTCGGTGAACATTTCTAAGGTGGGAAGCCGAAAGGGGCACGATCTTATTATTGTTTGCATTTCTTTCATTCCTATTATTGTCTCACTTGGATCCAGACTCTAAAGACTGCTAACAGCTTGTAAGACTGAGGCAGTATGGTGTACTGGATAAAGTATAGGTCTTGAGGCCAAATTAGATCTGGCTTCAAATCCCAGCTCTGCCACTTTCCAACTGTATAACCTCAAGCCAGCCACTTAATCTTATTGAATCATTGTTTTCTCATCTGCAAAATGGGTTAATAATATCTGCTTTATAGAATTATTGTCAAGATGAGAGGTAGGTAGACGGGGTGCTTAGTATGAGGTTGGCACTTAATAAATTATGGCTACTAACTAGCATTTATACACCATGGACTCCTGTCCTTTCATGTGGCTCAG
This sequence comes from Cheirogaleus medius, assembly GCA_008086735.1. Taxonomy (NCBI): domain Eukaryota; kingdom Metazoa; phylum Chordata; class Mammalia; order Primates; family Cheirogaleidae; genus Cheirogaleus; species Cheirogaleus medius. The sequence goes on from VBSM01000565.1 coordinate 2,965,181, forward strand.
AGCATCAATCCTGTCTATCTGGAACGGAGCAAAATGAAAACACCACCTATGGACTGCACTGTGGTGATTATTCTTAATATTTCCCCCCAGTAAACTGCATAAAAGTTATTTTATTCCCATGTTCTATTTGGAAAACATTATAAAACTTTCAGCAGAGAACAGTGCTGTGATAGTGCAGTGCTTTCCAAAGCATGTATGCTTTTCTAATAAGCATATAACTTTATTGCCCTTTATGTGCTCTCTTGGTTAATACAGTAAGCAAATGGGAGATAATTTGAAATACCTCTACTACCATTTATAGTGTCAGAACATACAACTTACCTCTAAAAGATTCATTGCAATGGAAGGTGCTGTGTGTACATACAAATGCATTTTTAAAACAATCACCTGTGTAGTGCTGAGAGGAATCGTGATCTGAGATCTTTCACCTTTGCGGAAATGAAACAGGGTGTGTTGCTGTGTTCTTGGAGCAGCTAGCCAGGTCAGAGATAGGTTTTGTGGGCGGGATTCCAGATCTTGTGATTCCCTTGCAGGGACTTTTAGAGGGAAGAGGTAGAAAGCTGGGTCCTCTAGGCCAACAAATGGCTTTAAAAATCCTTTCTGGAGAAGAATGATCTGATTTGATAGCAAAGAGTCCAGAGATTCCTCGGCCTCAAATTGCTAGAGATAGAACAGTCCTGGCAGATTGAGAGAGATTGTCAAGATGCAGGTCACAGATACGCCATTAAATCTTGGTGGGGTTGAAGCTTTTTGTTATAATGTAGACACTGTAACTCGCAGCACTGCTTCTGCATAGGCCGAGGATGAAGCTGAGCACACAGAATCGTTTGAGGAGGTCATAGGATCAGTGAAAAGGACCTTGGGCTTAGGAGACATGGCTTCTAGTCCTGGCTGTGCCCTGTGTTTGATCTTGAACACATCCTATGATGTCTCTGACCCTTATCTGTCATATAAGCTGGTTAGACTTCACAGTGTCTCCACTACTTCCAAGTTCTAACTTTCCAGGCATATATGTGCATAATCATGTATCAAATTAATTGGGACACATTCGTGTGACTTAACACTAGCCCAAAATACTTTCACATCTATAATTTCCTTTTTAATCCTCCCACAAACCTGTGAGATAGAAAGGGTGAATATTTTTGTTCCAGTTGGCATGTTAGGAAACTTATGCAAATAGAGATTAAGTTAATGTCAGAGTTCAGATGTCCTGACTCTCGTTCTTGGGCTCCTCCATTAATGTAAACTGGATTAATCTTTTGGGATAAGTCTGAAAGGGTGCACAACTGCATTCTTTGTGGACAAAATAACTTGATATAAGAACTGCCTCCCATGAAAAGAATAAAAAAAAAAAGAACTTGACAAATTATATTAAATCACTATAGGAGTAGATAAAAACAAAATTCTATCCTTGTTGAGAATTTGCCTTTGAATCTCTCTGTGAAATGGATTAGAATGTTTTGTTAGGATGTAAGAAATATATAAACTCAGAAATGATACATCTCACACTTTTTTAAAATAGATAACTTCTCCTGAGACTTCTTTACATTGAAAAAATTCACTTTATTATTGCATTCCAAGGTTTGTGGCTTTAAATGCCATGGCATCTGCGTCTAACTTCTTATTGGTGATATTTGTGCTTATCATTTTCCACTGTCATCCTCTCCCATTTCCTTTGTTTTATTCTATAGATATGATTTGATGAATGAGGACTTTTTGATCCTTCAAGATATATTTTGGCGAACTGGTTCGATAACTTGTTATTGAAAAGCAAAATCCATCAGGGACATATTTGCCTACTTCCTCTAAAAAGAAATCTTTCATAGAGATCAACCGTTTATTCATCAGTCATGCCATTTTCTGTGTGTTATGAGGACATATACACATTCTTTTTTAGATGTTTCCATAAAAGTATTCAACCTAAAAAGCCAGCTTCAAGACTTCTTCTAAAATCTGGAAATTAAATAATTGTCTTAATCCACATGATAATATGCACAATACACTTCAGATTTGCAAGCCCTCTGTCCTCAGTGCAGATTACAGAATAGGTTGTAGGCCAGATTCAAAGAGGCCTCCTATTCCTACAGAATATTCCTATTCCTCCTATTCCTACAGAATAGGTTGTAGGCCAGATTCAAAGAGGAAGGAGCAAGGAGTCTGAGTTTAGAGATGCCCTTTTGTGTCCGAACTCTAATGATTTCATGTTTCTCAGCTGAGTCCTCCCTTTCATCTCTCTGAAAGTTCTTAATGAAACTTTGGAGTCATACCCCTGACCTCCTTGAGAGCTACCAATGTGGCATCATTCACTCCAACTGCCCATTGCAGAAGCCAGATTCTTTAGTTGCACATAGGGTAATTTTTTTTCGTTCCTGGGAAGGTATTCAGTTTGTTTGCATGAACTCAAGTCAACTTTTACATCTCAAAAACTGAGAGTTGCAAGGAAGAACTGCTGCATGCCCACATCCCCATACACCTGCATCACTCTTCGGCCATAAATATAATATACCTTTTTTTTGGGTCATGTTACAGCCATGTCAGACATAAACATTGTCATGTTCCTTCTTGGTGCTAACACAGAAGATTCAATGAGACAAAAGGAAAAGGTTGCTTTCTGTCTGCTCTATACATTATTAATATTCAATAATGATATTTAGCTGGACTCTTTTCTTCCATGCGGCAGATACACTGTATTATCTTTTCCCCTTGAAAATGTAGTTTGAATGCAGCTACTGTCTTTTCCACCAAGGCATTTGGCATCTGTCTTCCCATCTGGCTTAACACCAAAATCATCTGGAAAACTTTGAAAAAAAATATAGGTCTTGAGTACATAGGTCTGGGGTGACACTCTGGGATCTGTTTTCTGTAAAGCTTCACCAGTGAGTCTTATGACAAGCCAGGTTTGGGAACCATTGCTCCAAAGCATTCATGTCCAGAGTCCCTGAGACCACCCCCAGGTTTGATGATTCACTAGGAGGACTCACAGGACTCAGCATGGAGTTGCACTCATGGCTGTAGTGAATCACAGCAAAAGCATATACAGCAAAATAAGCAAAGGAAAAAGGCACGTGGGGTGAAATCCAGAGGAAACCAGACACAAGCTTCCAAAAGTCCTCTACCTGCGTAGTCACTCAGGATGTGCTTAGTTCCTCTTGCATTGAATTGTGACAACATATGTGGAATGATATCTTTCAGAGAACTCAACAGAGACTCAGTGTCCGAGATTTTTATCAGTGGCTGCTCAAATAGGCAACCTCTGCCTGGCATATACCAAAATTCCAGACTCCCAGAAGGAAATCAGACGTTCAGCATAAATCGGTTTGTTTGTACAACAGTTCAGGCACATTAAGCCACTCTTATCAGGTAGGGAATGCTGGGAACCCTCCCAGAGCCCAAGCTCCCAGATAGCAGCCAAGGGCAACCTTGCAAACAAGCCTTTCTGAAGACAGCAGTCTCAGGCCTATGTTATCTTTTCCTATATAGTTGTGTAGAAAAAAAGGTAAAAGGTAGCTTGATCAAAAGTATGTTAACCAAGTTTATGTATTGAGTAGAAGGAGAAATTTCTTGATGACAATGGAGATTCATATGATAAGATATGAAATACTATTTCTTGAAAACCTTAACAATAAATTCACCTGTCCTAACTTGAGTAAAAAGCAGGCCATGAATGCAGAGTCTGGATCACCCAGCTCTTCAAGATCTTTTATTCCTTGGCTCTAGCCTTCACTTAGAGAAGAATAGAGAGCTGGCTGGCAAGTGTGGGTGTCCTCAAAGATCACAGAAACATTGGACCAGCATGTAGCTACTCACTTACTTCTTACGTCCTGTTCCCTTTTCCAGTTTTCCAAATGAGATTGCATTTTTCTCTAATTTCTGCAAAGGCACAATTGTAAATAATGAGATTGGATGGTCAAAGCCTGTGTCATAGCCAAGTCACTGTAAGCTGTGAATCACATGACTCCACTTCAAGTCCCCAAAAGGAAATCATAATTTTGAAACTCAACCTCACAGGCCACCAGGAATATTCTTAGGCATTCGTTTTATGTTAACAACACTTTGTATGACACTTTAATATTCTGCAGCCAGAGGCATCTCCCTGCATCGACAATCTCCCAAGATTACCTGGTAGAATAGAGCTGTCTGCTTTCAGGCTGGTGGATGACAAAATCAAAGGGGAGAAATGATTGTTTATTCCCATGGGAAATTTCCAGATAGAGAAGCTGAGCATTTCATTATTCAACTTGCACATTTTCTTCCTTCTAAACAATTAAAGCTTTCTTTCATGTTTGTTTATGCCTATTTATTTTTATTCAGTTCACTTATTCAGGTGAATAGTGGAACAGCCTGTCCCTGTACAAAACTTTTCTTGAATTTAGTAATGAAAGTCATTATCACTCAGCCTTGCTTTTCAAGGTGCAAAAGCTCCTTGTTATTAGACTTGTTTTCCATTATTTTAATCACCTGTCATTTTTCTCTCTTTTCCCATTTTTGTACACCCTTCTTAAAAGCATGGGCCAAAATTGGACTCACTGTTTTTCAATCCAAATATACTTCAGTCTGATATATATCTAAATTCTTTACAAAAACTTGAAAATTATACATAATGTAATATATATTTTAATAAAAATAGATAAGACATGTATTCAATTTTTTTCTTTCTTTTTAAGTCATTAGTACAACACATAAATCACATTGATCATGTATTGGGGTGTAATTCCCTGTTAAAAATCAATTTTAAAAATGTATAAGTTTTAAGAAGTAAGGATCTTTGGCAGTAAATAGACTGACAAAAATTCATTACAGGCCAGTTGCTAAGAAGAACTGCTCTCTGTATGTGAAGGTAATGCACAACGTTGAAGAAAGACCATGTCTTGGTTTCAAACTCCCCCTAAACAGATCTCTATACTCGTCACTATTCTTGCCTGGCACCGAAAGCCCATACTATACTTTTCTTCCAGTGGTATTCCCCTACACTGCCTATTTATTTTCAGCTTGAGATTGATCTACTATAATCTCAAGTTCTTTTCTGCTGTGCTCATTTCTTTCTCCCTCTCTTTCCTTTGAAATGAACCATGTGTCACTTACTTGTTATTGAATGTCTTCCTATATCTATATGACTTCCTATATTGAGACTATTGCTATTCTCAATATCAAGGTGATTAAAAATTATATTCCCATGACTTAGAATATTCCCAACCCCACCTAGTTCCATGTCCTTTGGAAATTTTATGAGGTTAGTCTTGATATTTTCACCCAAGAAATGAATATTTTGGATAAATTGAGTCCTGAGACTGCTATGGATAGGTAGGGTATGTGGGACAGATTTAGAATAAGAAGATTTTTTACTGAGAACTCTGATGTAGTAGGCTTCGTAAAGTCAGAGTAATACAAAAATCCAAGAGCTGGTTTTTTCCCCCAAAGTTTGTTCGCAAACTATAAAAATATCACCTCAACAAAAACAAAAGAGAATTTCAAAACAATAAAAAGAGTTTTGATGAGAATCTGTTACTTTTTTTTTTTTTTA
>VBSM01000565.1:2970801-3013878 GCA_008086735.1 Cheirogaleus medius
CCATAGTTTTAATCAGTCAGAACCAATTTGATGGCGAGTAGATGTGGAGCCCATAATCCTGGTCTTGTGTTGCCTCACTTTGGATAACAGGCTTAAGCTTAATCCATGATAGCATAAACGGTGCTAATTCACTGTCGTTTCTTAGAATTGAATAATATTCCATTGTGAGCATATACCAAATTTTAATTATCCATTCCTGAATTGACGGGCACTTGGGTTGTTTCCAAGACCTTGCAATAGTGAATTGTGCTGCAATAAACATTTGGGTGCAGATGTCTTTATAATAGAATGACTTATGCTCTTTTGGGTAGATGCCCAACAATGCAGGGTCGAATGGTATTTCTATTTCTAGCTGTTTGAGGTATCTCCAAATTCTTTTCCACAAAGGCTGCACTAATTTGCAGTCCCACCAGCAGTGTAAGAGTGTTCCTGTCTCTCCACATCCTCGCCAGCATTTGTTGTTTTGGGATTTTTTGATACAGGCCATTCTCTCTGGGGTTAGGTGGTATCTCATTGTGGTTTTGATTTGCATTTCTCTGATGATTAGAGATGTTGGGCATTTTTTTATATGTTTGCATCTGTTACATTTTTTGAAAATTGGCTCTTTCAATATCACCAGGCCCAATGGTGTAACTGCAAGGCAAGAGCAGCACAGGGTTTTACTTGGTAGAAAATTGTAGGGTGGGCATATGGGGTTGGGGGAGGGAGAGAGAGAGAGAGAGAGAGAGAGAGAGAGAGGCAGAGAGAGAGTGTATATATGTACTATCTGGGGTGGGGGAAACATAAGGATGGAAGAGTGGGAGTCCAGCGAGTTCACACTATGATATATACCTTTTCCAAATGGGATCTTATAACATTCATTCTATAAATGACTACTTGATCTGGTGGGTAGCCAATATAGTATATTTATTTCACAGTTCCACATCTTTACAGTTGTCCTTATATAATGCTTACATGGGGTTTCAGCAGATATTTCCTTTAAAACTTTTTTTTTTTAAAAAAAATCACAAATATGATTGAATCATATAACCACATTCCAGCTCTTATGACCCTTCCATTCCCATTAGATACGTGTGGTTAAAAGATCAGGTGAAAAAACCTACAGAAATGGAATTGTGATAAGTATCATAATGGGAAAACGAACGAGGGCCAATGAGTATGGAGAATTACAAAAGAGAAATCCTCTTCTAAAGCCATGGCTTATTTCTGAAAGGAAGGGTAAACCATGCATTTATAGAAAAGGGAGCTAAGGAATTTAAGATGTTGAGATTCTTTGAAATAATTGAGCCTTTACACTGGCACACTCGCAAATCATCACCTTTGGTGCTGTTGGCCGAGCTTGGCCAAGGAGCAGGGAGAGACACACACTTGTGCTTCTTATGTTAGGGTGAGGCTGGCTGGCCTTGGAGAACATAGGTTCTGTAACATATCCCACTGTTACTCAGAAAATTCGGACTCAGGTCCAACATTCTCCTGCTCATGCAGGACATGCCACTCAAAGCAGTCCGGCTAGAAGGATTGGGGATCTGAGCAAGGCCAAGCTTACTTGAGCTAAGCCACTTGTTGCTGGGTAATGCAGCTTGTTATATCATCGGCATCATTCCTGGTCATTAGAGCACAGGCATGAAAGCTCCTCTTGGAAGGATGCAGGGGACCTGCTGCTGGGAAAGTGTCGCTCAGTGCTAGAGTAGCAGAAATGACAGAATGACAGGGACTCTCTGACCATGTCAACTGGATATTTTTAGTACTTGTACTAGTATATGAGTAAAGGCAGCTAGAAAATGAACTTGATTCTGCAAGTCTTCATGGCAACAGTCCATATTAAGACTCCTAGAATAAGTTTTTTAAAAATTCTTCCATTTCTATTTGTGATGTGAGAAAAAGGCTTTAGCATTGTTTAGGACTGATGTGCGCATAAAAGTAAAATGGTAAGACATGTATAATGGAGGAATAAAGCCTCAGAGTCCTTCCAGTCTGGGGAATCCATTTTGTCTTAGAAATAAGAGATTTATGTTTTATATTATCGATTCACTAACTTTTTCTTCACTTACATTTGATTTTCAGTGTTGGGCTTACTGGAGTTTGGGGCCAGTTCCACTGTGGTATTAAATAATACTCCTTATTAAAAATACAGCTTGGCATTGAGTTAGTGCAGTGACTTCCAGTGAATTGATATAAGCCCACATTTCATTTTAATCAAAAACAAAAACCTAGAAAATGTTACCCCCTAAATAGGCAACACTGTATTTTCTAAGCACTTCAGATATTTAGTAAATAACTTGTATGATTAATTTAGAAACAACCCCTGACACTTGAAGGTTGCCCAATACTATTTTTTTATGTGAGGTAAACGCAGACCAGGGAGCCACTGAGGAAAGAGTCAGTCCTGGGTACATCTGTAATCTTGGGCTCCACAGGGATGTTGTTGGTGAAGATGCAAGAGCAATGGACGGATGTTTCTATTACAACATCCCATAATGGTAGGACTTCTATACAGCTTAGAATAATGCTTAGGGTCCATTCTTTTAGGAGACATACTCAAATGTTATTTTAGTCACTTGTAGCACCATTGGGTCAAGGTGCACACTTTGCTTAGAATACCACTTATATCATTACCTTGTTCTGTTGAAGCCCTATGGCATGCAAAAAATTCAGCATCGTCTCAAAAATACATGTAGTATGCCCAGTAAAATACATTGGCTAGCATAAAAATCAAAGGAAAGAGTAGTTTGGAATATCGATCAACATTACTGGGGTTTTGAATTGTGAAATAATCAACAATCCTGCCCATCTTTTCTCGGAAGACAAACTTGAACTTGTCACTAGTTTTCATTGTCAAGTCGCTATAGTCTATGTTATTGCCGGAAATTTCAATGCTGGCAAAGCTGATCTTCCGTTTGAAGCTGGAGATGGAGCTGTTGATGATGTTAGTAATATTGACTTCTTCCACTTCCTTCGCTGTCGCCTAGTTCATAGACAATGCAGTTAGCTTAAAAGACTTGACTCAGCAAGATAAATAAGTGGGTAATGAGCTAATAAAAAGTTTAGAGGCCTACGTATTGAATAATTAGGTTTAATAGAGAGTGGCATTGAGTGCCTCAGAAATTGGCTGGTAAGCCAGACTTGGAGTCCTGTTCCCCTGATTGTAGGCACCTATCCAGATGCAGATCGCCAGCATGTGTAACGGAAAGAATAACCATGGCCCGCTCTCGACATGCAGAGTGCTGTGCTAGATGCCAAACATCCAGGCTTTGAAGCTAGCAGACCTGGATTCAAATCCCTTTCTGTCTCTCACTATGGTGAAACTTTAGTCACCTTAATCCTTTTAAGACTCAATTTCCTTGCCTGCCAAATGGTGCTATTAATGCCTACCTCCTGAGACTGATGGGAAGATTAAATGGCATAAATTATGTGAAGCATCTAGTAGGCGTTTGATGAGTTTTAGTCTGTTCCAAGGAAAAGGGAGTGACTAATTATGAAAGATAATAAAAATTAGCTATGTCCTGAGGCCTCTGCCATGCAAACAGAAAGAGTCTCGCTCCCTGCAATCCCCGGGAGCTGCCATTCTCCAGCATGGCTGGGGTGACGCAGAAAGTGGGAGTGTAGTAAAGTCAGAGAGAGTTTGATTTGGGTCCTTGGCCAGGCCGCTGACTAGGTGTGGGGTCTGGGCTGAGTTACCTCACATCTCTGAGTGGCAGATTCCACAATAGTAAGGTTGGGATAATAATGGTACCCATTTCATTGGGTTGTTGAGTGGAGTAAAGGAGACCTTGGTAGGTGTTTAGGACGCAGCAAATACTCTGTAGTACAGCTATTGTCATACACGCACCACAATAAGGGCTTTCCAGTGTCTTCAGTGAAAGCTCTCAGTAATTCTCCAACCTCCTTTTTACCAATCTAGCAAATCCAGATTTTGGCAGGGCAATTCAACTTCCTTCCTCCCCATTAAGGAAGACTACAGGGAGCAAATAAAATGAAGTTCACATTCTTCTCTGGTTGGCACTCGTGATGATTTGCCTTTGGTGCGTGGGTGATATGACTGTGTATATCTTTGCTCATTATACCCAAACCCAAGGGGAAAAGCAGCTGAGTTCTTGGCTATTCTCATCTCTCATTCCTCACTGTTAGACCCTGTGTGGTCCTAACACTTAGCTAAAGGTGGGCACCTCTTCTGAATTGGATCTCTGTCATGTTCTCACTTGTTAGCATGAGCTTTAGTACGACAACATTTGTCAAATTTGGCTGCCAAATAACCCCAGGGTTCCATGGGCCTGTAGAGAGCAATGGGTAAGAGCATGGCTCAGTGCTCCCTGTAGTTGGGAAGAACAAGTAGGTGTCAGGCTGTGGAAAGCAGATTTAGGTTGGGATCCCAGCTCTACCTCCTACTACCTGTGTCCCCTGGGATAAACCACTTGCTCTTCTTGTTCCTCAGACCCCACAACTGTAAGAATGGAGATAACAACCTCACTAGATTGTTATGAGCATTTTAAATGATATAATATTTGCAAACGGCTTGTTACTATGTCTGGCACATGTAAATGCTTGATAAATAATAACCATTGTTATTATTCAGAGAGCTGGATCACAGTGTTCCACTGCTAAATCAAATAATGACAGTCTTTCTCAATTAATAGAAAAATATACTAACCAAGAAATTTGTCACAATCTAATTTATCCATACATTTTCCAGTAAACCATTACTCGTATAATTTAAGAATTCAAGAATGCAACAGAAGAATTAAATAGCAAATACATATTAATCTTGAAATTATAAGCAGCTGATCATGTTTGGTTTGATATTGGACTTTTCACGGATGCTTGTTTTTGTGGTTGTGGTTTTATGTTGTGTATGGATAACATAGCTATTTTCTGCTGGAAAATTTAACCTATTAATATCTCATTGTATTTGGTGAAAAGAATGGTCTTTTTCAAGGGGCACCATGATGTTCAGATGTGCCCACCTGAACAAGGATGAGACTCACTGGAGCAAAGTGAACCACTGGGGAGCAGGAACCGGGTCCAGCCCACCTTTGCAGACCAACCTATGGCATGAGTGATGGGTCATACCCAGGGCCGTCAAATCCTTACCCTATCTTTGGCTGCCATCTGCTGTAAGGAGCTGTAGTGAGCAACTGCGTACTCCAGTAAGGCCCCAAACACGAAGCTAAAGCAGATCCCCAGGTACACATCGATGGCCTTTATGAAGCAGTTGGTGTTGGGAAGAGAAGTGCGGGACCCGATCATCAGTGTGGTCATTGACAACACGGTGGTCACTCCTGGGAAACAGGCAGGAAATGTTCCCACGTCAGTGGCCAGGAAACCCTCCACCATTTCCTGGCAGAGTGTCTCCATTCAGGAGTTGGCTGCATGAGGACAGGAGGCAGAACTGGAACAAATCTCATTTTGAAAAATCTGCAACCTTCTGGAAAAGGGCTGATCTGTCCATTTTGTACAGATTATGAGTGATGTGGCTTTCTAAATGTTTTGTCTTCTGTCTTCTCCTTGGAGGGGGTGGTCAGTACACAAAATAACTGACACTGGATGATCTAACCACAATTATCCCTTACCTGTCACTGTGAAACATAAGTTTAAAAATGTACTACTCCTAAAGTAGTCTCTCTCTCTTTCTGTAAAAGAATTTCTCAATAAACCAATTCTTGGAACTTACCTTGTGACTATCAATGAAAACAAGGATAGAAGTGGAAAAAAAAAGAAGTACCTGATAATCCAGTTCTTAGAAATCTGTTGGAGCTGCTTACCAATGCAGGTTCTTGCAGGAACTGAATCGAGGGAGATCCAAAATGAAACCCAGGATAACACCACCAGGAAAGTGGAAGGAACGTAGGTTTCCAAAATGAAATACAGGACATTCCTTCGAAGCTCAAATTGCAAAACCAATCGCGTATAATTTCCTGATAGGGTAAACAAGAGATAAACAAGAGTCGTGTCTGTGCACACAGCAGAGTGGTTTCCCTATGGGATGTTGAACTTAGCTATATGCACATCAAGCCCTCTGTCATTCTCCAAAATCTGGTTAATTGTGAACCGTCATTATGGTTTCCACAAGAGACACTGCTATTGCATCGAATGGGATTTATAGGGGTGCTGCTCCCCCATTTGTCTCCTTCTTCTTGTGCTTTTCTCTATCACAGTATTCCTACAGCATTGTAACTACTGGCTTCCTTGACCTCTACCCCACTATACAATGAGTCCTGCACACAAAGTAGTTGTTCAGTAAATGCCTATTTGATGAAGATCACCGAGGCCATCCGTTTTTCAAGAATACTATGGAATAGACCTAGTAGATCTATAAAATATATTTTAATTTTTGTGGATTTTGGAGGCACCCAAGATTTTATGGTACTTCAGGGCTACGCCTAGGAAACTAGCCATGTAGTCTAGATGTGGGGAATGTATGCGATGGACAGTTATCATAATAGAATGGTGTGTGGCAAACATGCTACTATAGCACAAAACATGTGCAGGGGTTAGGGTACCAAGCCATGCTCCTGCAGTCCTTCTATTAAGGGAGGTGAGCAAGTGGCAGACAGAGCAGTAGTGGCCAGCGCTAGCTTGGTGGAAGGATGAAGAGGGTTCCCTCTGGGAACAGAAGTCTGGCTCAGAGTGGAGTAGGAGAAAAACAGGACAGAGGATGACAGCTGCCCCAACCCCATGCCACCTCCACATTGATGCCTGGAGTCTAAAATTACAGGATTAAATAGCTAAACAACAGAAATATTACTGAAGAAATATAGTACAGAATAAAAATATGTAATTTTAGAGCCTGGTGGGACCCTAGAAATAACTTACTGTTTTACTTTATTAGTGGAGAAATTGAAACACAGGGAGTGTTAGTGACCTGAGTAAGGCCCATGGAAGATGCTGGAAGCAAGCATAAACCAGGGCTTTTGCCCTTTGGTACAAAATGTTCTATCAGTCTGCACTGCTTGCTTTATTCCCTTGATTTTGAAAGTCCATGTTTGGAAAAACAACACTTAGAAACAATATTTGACTAAATAATAACATTCTTTTGTACTTAAAGTAGGTATATGCTACCTGGAATTAAATAATTTTGAAAACTGAAGCTATTTTTTTGCATGAACCCAAATTAGGAGTCCAGGTTTGGTAAACCATGATGGCATAAACTTAATTTACAAACTTGTTTTTAAAATGTAAAGTGTTAGTTATTTGTTCATTATAAAAATAATACACGCTCATTACTTAAAATTTCTAATTTTTACATAGTAATGACCTGGTGCATATGTGATTTTTATTATTTAGGCTCAACTAAAATACATAGTACCTTTTTTCAGGGTGCATACATTGATGAGGATAAGCATTCTTAATATTATCATGAGGAAGTGAGAGGGAAATGCCAACTGCTTATGTATAAAATTGCATCTTTTAGAAAATCTCTATCTAAAAATGCATAAAACTAAGTTATTCGACGCTGGTAAATGAAGTGAACAAATAATTCTTCCTGCTAAGCTTGCAATAATTAGGGTGTTCATATTCTCGTTGGGTCTTGCTGCTGTCTTCTTCACCTGTGAGCTGTGTTTTTAGCTTTATTCTTTGGTGGCAGAGAACCAGTGCTCCGGTTAGAAACATGAGTACATTTTATGCATGATGAAGGCACGGAATTTGAGCAATCATTAGAAAATATTATCTGGAGATAAATCGTGCTAGGCTTCTGAGCTGGTCCGGAGGTCTGCTCCCCAGTGGATAATTTCAATACTAAGGGTGGAGCTGGTAGAAGAGTGGAACCTAAACTCAACTCCTCACTCCACTGGATCCCAAACAGGTAAAGGGGAGAAGAGATGATATGTCTGACTCATAGAGCCACCTTCTATCTCAGGCCATTTATTTTTATTTTGTACAACTTGTCCCACGAGTTTACCTGTCTCCTGCTGCGATCTGGTGACCAAGGTGAAATACCGCTGTATGGTGTACTGAGCAAGCCGCAGGTTTTCCAGCCCACGCACAGAGTCGTTGCCTCTCAGCCAGGCGAACTCCACGTCGTTTCCATCATAGCCCCCTGGCAAATAAAACGGAGACAGTGCAAGGACGTTGCAGATCGAACTGGTCTGGAAAATGCTACAATGTGGAGACAGCATGAACTCTATCTTGATGGCAACTTGCTAGGACTATTTGTCATCAATTGAGAACTGGTCCTGTGCTAAGTATTGTGTAGATCTGGTGGATGATACGCCTTTAGAAGTGGACTCCTTCATAATTTAAACTATATTTATCGAATGCATATCTGTGAACACACAATGGCTAATGCTTGACACTGCCTTTCAAGACTGCGTTCACAAGCTCTGCTGGTGTTTTCAGGGTCTTTAGAATGTACTTTTTCATATTTCTGCATTGGCATAAATGCAAAAACAAAAACAAAAAGCCTGCAGCCAGATGCCTTATTGATGTCTAGAAACGTGTGTTTAATAAATCTCAAAGCAGTTTAATTAATGCAGTTGGTAATAGCAACAATAGTTACCTTTTATTAAACATCTATGTTAGTCCTTTATGCATTATGTTGCTAATGTTCTTGCAATAATTTCTATATTTCTTCAATTCCAAGATGGACTTTTTTTTATATTTTCTGAAATTGATGGATCTTACAGTTGATTTATATATAAAAAGTAGAGCTTTTTTCCCTAAAACATTATTATTCAATAAATGCTGTTCCTTAGGATTGAGGAATTACAATGATTTTCACACTTTATTCTAAAAACTGTCAGATTCAGAGAGGTTGCCTAACTTTCTCAGGATAAGGCAAGCAGGAAACAAAACAAGGACTGCATCTCAGATGATAATAATATTATGTATCATTTAGTAAGCAATTACATTTCTAAATGCTTCACAACATTATCATCTCATTTAATCCTCAAAATATCTCTTTGAGAAGATATACGAATGGTTCGTAAGCATATAACAAGGTGCTCAATATCATCAGTCCTTAGGGAAATGCCAATCAAAACCACGACAAGATGCCTCACACCCATTAGAATGGCTACAATAAAAAATACCGAAAATGACAGATGGCCAGAACATAGAAAGGCGGGGCCATTACTGGTGGAAATGTACAGTGGTACAATCGCTTTGGAAAACAGTAACTGTTTGGCAGTTTCTTAAAAACGTACACATACATTTACCATTTGACCTGGTCAGTATTCCACTCTTAGGTATTTGCCCAAGAGACATGAAATCATGTCCACAGGAAGACTTGTACCCCAATGTTTATAGCAGCATTGTTAATAATAGCCAAAGGTGGATACAAGCCACATGTCCATAAGCTGATGAATAAATGAATAAAATGTGATACACACTCATACAAAGAAATACTACTCGGCAGTAAAGAAATGAAGTACTGATACATGCTACAACATGTGTGTACCTTGGAAACATTATGCTAAGTGAAAGAGCCAGATAAAAAAGACCATGTATTGTACTGATTCTATTTATAGGAAATATCTAGAAAAGGCAAATCCACAGAGACAGAAAGTAGAAGAGTGATTCTGTGGGAGCTGGTGGTGGGAACGGGAACGAGGAGTGACTTCAAATGGGCACAAGGGGTCTCTTTGGGGTGACAGAAATGTTCTAACAATGGCATGTGGTAATGGTTGTACAACTCAGTGAATTTACAAGAAATCTTTGAACTGTACACTTAACATGGATGGATTTTATGGTATATAAATTATACTTCAATAAACCTGTTAAAAATTAACTCTTTGAGTCAGATACTATTATTTTTCCCACTTGGCTGATGAGGAAACCTGAGGTCCAGGGAGGTTAGTTACTCACCCAAAGTCACACAGCTAGTGATGGCATTCCAGTACCTGTGATCTTAAACCCAACCCTATGTTGCCTTCATTTTCAAAGACTACTGGGAAATGTGATGACAGGGTTGCGACTAACATTTCGTTAAGTCTCAGCTTATGGCACCCACTGTTTAGCAGGTGTTATTTCTCCCTCCATGGGGCAGAGAAGTCGTCATGAGCTCTTAGGGGATTTCCAGGTAAAAATTATCTGTGAGCTGTCTCTTGGAAGCCCCCAAAATGTATTGAAGCTAGCTATCTGCGTAGGCCTATGATCCCAAAGAAATAAAAAAAAAAAATCTATAAAAGTGTTAGCACAAGTTCCTACACTTTGCTTTTACAACTAGTAAATGTTCACAATCATTACATTATCACCTCTCTGTCCCTGAGTGAATTTGGGAAGTTGTGTGATGGTATCAATTCTTTTCTAGGGATGGCATGTAGAAAAAACCCTTAGCGAGGTTTCTATACCCCCAGACTGCTACTAAACATTCAGCCAAAGCTTCCTCTGCTCACTGGGGATGGTATTTGTACAAGCAGAGTGCTGAAGCTTCCAGGAGAATCTTGCTCCTGGGATTTGAGATGAGGCCAGCCATGACACATGGAGGGTAATTACCTGTTCCATGTGGGACTGAAAATGAGCTCTCTTTTTGATAACCTCAAGTTTTATTCTGCCACCAAACAGCTGTATTGCTTCAAGAAGGTTTTGCATGCATTTAATCAATAAGATAATTAATCTGTTTGTCTGAGTCTTTTAATTAAATGTCTACTTCTGAAAAATGGCTTCTGCCTCATAATAGTTGTGCTTCTCTGATATTGCCCACTTGTGACCTTATGTAGGAGTGCCCACCACTCTCTGGAGCTTGACTACGGTGTCCCCACCCCCACCCCAGACACAAGCCATCCTTTGATGCCTTAATAAATCACATCTGTGGTGTATCACAGGCGCCCAAGTTTGGTGGGCAGTTCAGAGTGGTTTACTAAGGGACGATGGAGATCGTTTGACAATGCCAGGGAATTCATGTGCCACACATAAAATTTAGAGTAAATCCTCATTCTTCATTGTTAGCAAATCCTCAAGTGACAGTTTAGATGACCATTTACTGGCATTACTGTTTAAGGTTTACATATATCAAGTCATTTTTTTTTAAAGTTGGAAGCAGTTGTGTGATAAATGTCGACTGCTTTGCATAGGCACCACGGCTCACCTCTGCTGTGTCCCTTCCTGCTTCCGTCTTAGCGGATTCCAAGTCCTACTGTTTGTCCTCTTGGCCAATTCCAACCAACCCCTACTGTCTCATCTCAAGTGACACTTCCCCTCAGAAATCTCTGACTCTCCCGGGCTGCCATAACACCATGACTTTTGATTGTTAACATTCATTCTGGTATAATTATTCAAAGTCCTGTACCCTCTAGAAAGACTTCCCTTAGGACACACAGGAAGGGAAAACACTGGGGTTGGTCCTGAGTAATGGACAGGAACTGGCACGGGAATATGCTTGGGACCACTGTGTGGTCATCACACTGTAATTCAGTTTAATGTTCTGGCAAGATTTGGGGACTCCAGTCCAAGCATCATGTGGTTACTCAATTTGGGGAAAAATAATGATAATAAATGGGCACTGGAGAAACTGGAAAGCAGTTATTAAAAGCTTTTCATTATCCCCATAGTACTGTGTAAAAGCACTTTATGGTATACTCAGGAAAAATATACAGCTCAGATCACAAAGAAGCCACTGGAACAAAATCCCTAGGTGACTCCAGCCCAGTGGAAGAGCTGTTAGAATTAGGGGGACTTTGGGCTTTGGACCCAGGCTACGTGGGTTCAACTCCCAGTGTTGCTCCTTACTGTGTTCCCTTGGGGAAGTTACCAAATCATAATGAGCCTCAATTTCCACATCAGCAAGATGAGAAGCACAATATTTCTCTTATAAGATTGTTTGGAAGGTATCTAGTAAAGCGCCTGGTATGCAGTAAGCAATTGGTAAATGGATGCTATAGTATTTATTAGGAAGAGAACATTTATTATTATTGTTAATGACAAAGTTGTTTGGCGAAGGAAACCAGGGCAACAGCAGACCGAGGTCACATAACACATTTTGTTACCTCCTCCTAGAAGTCTTTCCCCATTAGCCTTTCTACCTACTCTGCAATGGATAGTGAGGCTTCTCTATTAATGAGGCGCTTTACACTAAGACAAAGAAAAAAAGAAAGCTTTTGAGGCTTTCTAGAACTAAAGGGTAGCCTTGGACATATTTGCTGACAGATGAACAGGACATTGATGAAAGGTCCATGACCTTCTCGCAGTGACAAGAGGGACCCATGGCTAATTTGATCTTGGTGGAGTACGGATGGGTGAAAATCATGGCCGGGGAGTGACTCATGAAGAACTCATCTGGAATCAGAGACCCTTTGAGAACTGGTTTCCAGAGAGATGGCATACATCAAATGTTTAAAGTTTAGGTATCTAGATGTGTTTTCATCAAAATGTTTTGTATGAAACGGTTGTCTGAAAAAATACTCATGAAATGAAATTCCACGGGTAAATAAATTTGGGGCATTCTATCACTCCTTCTTGGAATTCACATGGAATTAGCTTAGTAGACAATGTGTGAGCCAATGGGCATGGCTGTGCTCCAATAAAAGTTTGTTTACAGAAACAGGTGATGAGCTGGATTTGGCATAAGGGCTGCAGTTTGCTGACCCCTGGTCTAGACTAACTACATTAAAGCATGTCCTTTGGTTGTCTTGTCCACTTGAGGTGGAGAGATTTGGTACTAATGCACCATGGTTCTCTCCAAAACATGTAAGGCTGTAAGGTGTTTCTTTTAGTCCCTCAGTGTGTCAGGAAGTACAGTCAGAAGGGCTGAATCCATTGTGAATCAGCATCAGGAAAAGAAACGTCACTATGTTCAGAACACTCCTCATGAACGCACAGATCTAAGTCACGCAGGACAATCATCTCAGGAGCCTGCAGGATATACTCACAGCTTTCCAGCTGCAACTTGCATGTCTGTGTGTCCATGGGGTATTTAGACAGATCCATGTTACACGCAACAGTCGTCGTGATTCTAAGAAAGGAAAAATGGGTTCAAAAAGAGTGTTATGAGGAATCTAAAGAAAGTATGTATTTCTGTCCAACGGCCACTCCAAGAGGACTTTCCCTTGAACTCTCCTAGTGGACATGGGGCTTGGAACCTGCATCCAAAACACCCTTGAGGTTTTCCAAGCTAAACATCTGCGAGGCTCTATTAAAACTGGGTGCAGAGTGGAGAAAGTCAGAACTCTTGCAATTCAGAGGCAAAACGTCTAACAACATCACAGAACAGACTCACTCATGGGCTTGTTTGAGATGCTTTTGCATCCAGTTTTAAAACTTAACCTTCCTGGCAGTCCTAGGCAGGGCTAGAACAGTGCTCACTGTCGCTATCGTCACCATTTGGCAGCAGACTTAGGGGCTTGCTTGGGCTCACATGGCTCTGAGTGGCAGAGCTGAGGCCAGAGTCCAGGTCTCCTGGCTGTGCTTTCCCCATAGGGCCTGCCTATTCTTTGGGATGAGGGCGCGGAGCAAGTGGAGGCAGCAGGCACTTGGGCTTATGGGGCGTAGCGCCCAGAGATGTTCAATGAAAGGTCAGTCAAGGCCAGGCGCAGTGGCTCATGCCTGTAATCCTAGCACTCTGGGAGGCTGAGGTGGAAGGAATGCTTGAGGTCAGGAGTTCGAGACCAGCCTGAGCAAGAGCGAGAACAAAAACATCTCTACAAAAAATAGAAAAATTAGCCAGGAGTGGTGATGTGTGCCTGTAGTCCCAGCTATTCGGGAGGCTGAGGCAGGAGGATTGCTTGAGCCCAGGGATTTGGGGTTGCAGTGAGCTATGATGACACCACTGCACTCTAGCCAAGGTGACAGAGCAAGACTCTGTCTCAAAAAAAAAAAAGGTCAGTGAAACCCTCACGCTGGAGATTTTCATGGACAGGCTCTTATCTTCCTTTTTCTTAAGTGTCACCCATTTTTATTACGTGCGCTTATTTATTCAGCACTGTGCTAGGTGCGTGGGGGAAGTGGAGGTGATCACAGCATGGCGCCCACTCCGAGGAAGCTCACACTCCATTAAGGGAGACAGAGAATGAGGACAGCTGCTATTTCCAAATGCTTACTGTGAGCCCGTCCCTGAGCTGAGTGCTTTGCATGCATTAACGCATTACCCTGTGAACAGCCCTACTAGGTAGGAAATATTTGCATTCTCTTGCTGCTGCTGAAACTGAGGCCCAGGGAGTCAAGTAAAACCTAAGACCACAGAGCTTCTAAGGAACAAAGCAGGGACTTGCACCCAAATCTGCGTGACTCCAGAGCCAGGCTACTAAACCATCACGTTTTGTTTGTAATCCTCACACAAGACTGGCTGTGGTACGTGCCATGACTCAGACAGAAACACATGCACACACACACATGCACATACACACAGGAGCATTAGGTTTGCACAGTCCTTGTACAGACAGGGACGAGTCCTCTGCCTGTGGGCTGCCCCATGCGACACGCAGGGAGCACCTTTCCTGTTCCAGCCAACCAGAGGCTCCATGAACGATTGGGTGGAAGGAAATTTCAGTCTCAGGGATTTGGGAAGAAGGCAGAGGGGGGCCCATGGCTACAGGCGCCAGATGCTTTGGGGCGTTGTGTCTTCATTTTCTGTCCAAACATGACTCAGAGACGCAGAGATGCATTCTGGGGCTATCCCAGCTCCACCGAGCGCCATGCGGGGAAGTTCCTCGAACACACCTCTCTGTTTGCTCCTGCGGTTGCCTTTACTTCCTCCCTCGCTCACTTCCCTTTACCCTGTAAGACTCAGCTTGGAATCCTGTGAAAACACCCTCTAACATTTCCTCCAAACCAATAACCTGCTCCCCAACCTGGGTCCCAGCTCTGGGGACTTCCTCTGTCGCCACATCCGTGTCCTTGAGGCGATGTTTCATTCAGCTCTGTATCCTCGGTGCCCAGCACAGGGCTGGCGCAGGGCAGGCATTCTGTAGGTGCTTATTGAGCCAGACTAAACTGAGGGAGGCCCTGCTGTTACGGGGACAAGGATCTAGGAAGGCAGGAGCATGGGACCTCAGAGAGGCCGTTTTAGTGCTTGCCAGAAAACCCAAGACGCATCTGTGCCTGTTCATCCAGCCGCTTCCCCCCACCCTGAGGTGGCGGGCCCCTGCTCACCTGAGGGCATACAGGACCGTGCCGTTGGAGAAGAGGCGAATGAGCCTGTTTCCCACAGTGACTTCGTGGAGGAAGGACTTCTTGGACTCCACGATGTAAGTGTCTGGCACCCAGAGGAACTCCACGAGGCGAGCATCCAGAGTGAAGCTCTTGTTGCCTTCGAACACCAGCCGCTGGTCCGTCCAGCGCTGTCGGAGGTATATGGTGGCCGTGTAGTCCTGGGGGCGGGAGGCAGGGGACGGAAAGGGATGGGGTGGGGAGAAAAGCCCCCAAAGCGGAAGAAAAGTGGTCAAGTTTTACTCTCCTCCCACCTCCACTTAGATCGAGTGTGCACAGACATGGGTGAATAAAGTTGTGTCCTGGGGTAGTGGCACACAGCAGTAAGAGAACAAACTACCTATTTATTCTGGACAGTAACTCCCACTGCCACGTTCAGGACTTTAGCCTACTTGGCACGCAAGCTCGTGTTGCCCTAGATCAAAAGCCTTGCCAAGTTATTGAAGCGTTTGGTGGGCTGCGTGCTTAGGGTTGTCCGGGACTTACCCAGAACGCATACTTGGCAAACCGCCTTTGGTCTTACCTTGTTTTTAATGTGTTCTCTTGCGTGACAGTATCACTGAAAGCAGTCACTGGATTGTCAGTTTTCATCAGCTGTCTCCCTCTCTGGGAAGGGCCCTGTATACCAGGCTCACCTACTACACTTTTATTCTTTTCCTCAATTCTTATCCCTCACCAATGCACCCACTGCGTTCCCAGGCTTCTCTCCTCCTGGCCTTTGACTCCATCTTCTTCCTGGTACTCAGAACATCTGTTCTATTAATATAAGAATCTCCCACTGCCTTGAGTTTTGTGCTAGGTCTCCAGCTTTTCCATTCCAAATGGAGGAGGGCTATAAGTCTTTCTTTTCTGTTTTGGGGTATCTAGAAAGTGTACCCCCACTGAACACAGAGAGAGGGATTCCTTGGATGGAATACCGAGGCATGACACTTACTTACCATGTTACTCTCTGAAATGCTAGAAATACTTGCAATGTCCAGAGTCAGTGCTATCTGAACTGGTTCTCCTAAGAATGAAGAAAGAATTGGAAAGACATGGAGACACACACATAAGGTTTCTTAATACTACACTTGTGCATTAAAAAAACATTAAAAATTATAAAAGTAATACTTGCTTGTTAGAAAAATTTAAACAGCCTAGAAGTATAAAAAGTAAAAAGTTAATTTCTATATTCCTTCTCTCAGGAGTAACCATTGTGTATAGTGTACCTCCCTTTTGTATGAAAAACACACACAAATATATAGTTATCTTAATACATAAGAGAGACCACACTGTTTAACACATTGACTGCCACACTAGAAAAAGATTTTTTTCCCCTGGGGCCATGGTGTTTTATTATGAAAATAGAATAAAAACTTCGAAAGCAAAACAATCCTTTCGAATTTAATGAAAAATTCATTATTTTTTATTGTTTTCTGTGCGTGAGTTATATGCAATTAAATTGTCAATATTAATTGTAACAATAAGAACATCAACAAGTAAGATTTTCATGAACCAACTGCAGTTACATATGCTTCACCAGGCCTCAGGCTCAAAACTAGCATGAGTTAAATACAACTCACATGGCAATTAATGTGTTAATTAGTGCATATTTTAAAGAACATAGTGGTGAGATATTTGCTACTTCTTCCATGGAGAACTTTTCCAATGGTGCTTGCATGTATTAAGAAACCTGTAACAGAGATTTGGTGATCTGATTGTGCAGATGTCTTTTTTGCCCCCTTGGTAAGTAAATTTACCACAAGATAGCATTCAAGACTGCTCACAGCTGAGCTTTTGCTGACCTCCTGACACTACTCTCCTCTCCCTTTACTCTCCTGGAACCCTAAACTATTTAGAATTCTGAACCTTGCCCACTTGGTTCTGTGTGCAGACTCTTAGGTCTCAGTCCTGGAGTCTCAGCAGACGGATCGGACTTCAGCATTAGCCAGTCTTAGCTCTAGAGACTGTGGTGTCAGAGCCAGCTTTTCAGGAGCCAGGCCAGGACAGAAGCCAGGCCATTCCTTAGACGGGAATATGGAAGAAAGGGCCTAGACCCCAGCTCTGTCACATCCACATCCTGTGATCTGAGAAAGTTCTCGACTCTTTGAAAGCTGCAGTTTTCTCACCTGCAAGTGGGGATAATATTAATGATATGCCAGGGTCACAGAGAGGGTTAAAGATTAGGTGTGTGATGGTGTCTTTGTGAAGTGGGGGCAAGAGGGAATGTACAGGAAGTGCCTGCCCAGCACTTCTTCATGGACCAGAAGTTGCTCATAAATGGTTCTCTGTACAAAGCTCCCAGCAGCATGGCCATTTGTCACATAATAGTAGGTGCTCAAAAAAATGGTATTTCCCTTCCCTTCCCCCCTCCCTTTCATAATCTTAGCTAATTTGGGAAAAGGAACAACTTTGTTCACCGGGTTAAAGATCTAATCACATTCACTTGCAGAAATAACCCCTGGTGGATGCCAGGGGACTGTGACAATGCATTGACCAGGAAGAAGAGAGGTAGATTTCGAAAGAAGCTTAAAAACACATAATCAGTAGGAATCCAGCAAAGCAACTTGATTATTAATTTAAGAAAACCAAGGCATTGAACATAGGTAGGAATTTGGAAATGAAGTTTTAGAGCAAATGCAATTAAAAAATAATTCAGTGTTAATACTTGCTGGAAAAGGGGGAGATCTTTGAGGGCAGACCCGGGAAGGTGCTGAAGGGGTGTGGCTGCTAAGTGGCTCTCTGCCCCTCCAGGCAGCAAGGTGCAGCTCAAGATGAGGAGCTTGGAGTCAGAGAGGGGCGTTTGAATCTCACACTGGCCACTTAACAGCCTTGTGACCTTGAGCAAATTGCTGAGCCTCTCTGTGCTGTGCTTTCTCACCTGTAAAATAGAGTTACTGGTGCTGCTATGGTTTGAATGTTTGGTCCGTCCAAAACTCATGTTGACATTTAATTATCATTCTAATAGTATTAAGGTGAGACCACTATGAGGGGATTAGGCTCTGAGGGTTCCACCCTTACAGCTGGGATTGACGGGCGAGTTCAGGCCCCTCTTGCCCCCTCTCTTGTTCTCCTGCCTTCACCACGTGGTGATGCAGCAGGAAGGCCCTCTCCAGAGGCTGCCAGCTTGATACTGGACTTCTCAGCCTCTAGGACTGTGAGCCAATAAATTCCTGTTCAGTATAAATTACCCAGTCTCCGGTATTCTGTTATAGCAGCACAAACAGCCCAAGACATCGGGGTGGGGTTGGGTTGGGAAGGTCACAGCACTGATTTAAGTGCTATTGGTCAGTGCTAGCTGCCCTCCCTGAAGAATGTAGGGAATGGGAAACACACAAGCTCCAGTTCTGTTGTGTTTTTGTTTAGTTTATTTCTAAATAGTGCAGCCCAGGCCTTGCTTCAGTTGGCTTTTCTATAGACCAGACAGAGCTTGCTCTTCTCCTTGGCTATGAAAGCAAGCTGTGCCACCAGAGGGCAGCTTTCTCCTAGGAAAGAGGTCAAAGCCAGCTCCTGGGTGGTGCTCACTACTGCCTGCTCATAAACCTTTGCTCTGTCCAGCTCAGGCCCTGAAAAATCCTACAGAGGTCTTGTCTCGTAAGGACCTCAGGGTTCTAGAATCTGAGTGCACAGACATTATGGAGAGCAATGGCTACTGCTGGGCCTTCAGGCTGCCATGCAAGTATAGGCTCCTTTAGGAGGTAAAGTGCCTAAAGGCATAAAACAGGGGGTGGAGAGTTGTACCTTCCTCTCTTTTTGACTGAGGGCCCTGTGCCCCATTTTCACCCCAGGTGGGACTGGGCCTCACATCACTGTCCTCAGACTGAGCTCCTTGCCCAAGTGCCCTGCAAACACCAGCCTGCTGTTGAGTGGACCTGACCAAAGTGTGCAGACTCACATGCTTGTCATTAGTGTTCAAAAGGGCCTGGGAAAACCAGGGGACGTTGGAGCCTCTATAGGTTCTTTGATCCAAGGATCTCAAACCCTGTTATGTGGCCATGCAAATGCATCTCTCAGATCTCTGGCTGAGGGGGTGTAATCAACTGAGGGCCCTGGCTTCTGTGCTTTGGAATCTGTCACCTTGCTCTGAGGCCATGCTTTCTGTGGGCTGCAGCTAACCAGGGACTGACACAGTGGGGATGCTAAGGCAGGCCTTTTCCTTGGAGGTATAAGGATGGGACTTCTCTGAAGGCAACTTTGGCTCGAGGACTTCCTGATGGCCTTTCTAAACACACTTAGGACTGCACTGCCATCTAAGACACTTCCACCTGGCCTTTTCTCCTTCCGTCTCTCCGGCCCCCAGAGTCTGACTTGCACTGTGGTCTGACAGCTTCCCCCTCCTCTTGCCCCATTTTCCCTCCTAGACACCCCCCCACCAAGTATCTTGAAGATGTTTTCCCCCCTTGCTGTCTGCTCCTTGGAGGATCTGGACTAACACTAATCCTATACCTGACCAGAGAGTTTTATCACCTGAAGGGAGGAGCAGACAGAGAAAAAGATTGGAGTGGATTGTGCCCTGTCCATATGGCAGGCACTATGCTTCAGGCTTACACACTTCACTGCATTCAGTCCTCCCTGCAAGAGAGATGGGATGTCCCCATTTTACAGAAAGGGAAACTGAGGCTCAGAAAGCTAAGGTACTTGCCAAAGCAGCAGAGTTAAGAGCCCAACTCAGGCTTGTTCAACTCCAAGGATCTTCCTACTACTTTCTGCTATGAGGAGGTGTGTGGTTGGTCTCATTCCCTCCCTTCTTGCCTAATTCTTTCAACAAATATAATCGACAACTTGTTATATGTCAAGTATTGAGCTTCTACTGGGGTTCATCAGTGAGGTAATGAAGCAAGACTCCTCCAAGAGGTTGCAGCCTAGAGCTGGGACAGACGTAAAACCAGTTACAGTATAACAGGTTAATGGCTATGGTTTGAAGGTATGTCCAAAATAAAGTGTAAAGAAAGTGGACGGGGCCTGGAGGACTCCGGGAAGGCATCTTAGAGGAAGGAGCCTTTGCACCGATACATGAAGGAAAAGTGGCATTTTTCCAGGGAGTCAAGTTGGAAGAAGCAATCCTCCAGGCAGATAAACAGTCTCCGCAAAGGCCCAGAGGCCTGGGAGGCCAAGAATGTCAGGATGCGTTTGGGCACACCGTGGAGCACTGTAGGAGGAGGAAGCCGGGGTAGAGGGGAGGACGAGAAGGGCGGCCAGACAGAGGCTGGGTCGGGAAGGGCCCAGTGTGTCCAGACTCTGTGCCAGGTTGCTGGGGCACATGTGGGTGTTCTGGGTCATCTAGGTGGCAGTGTGAGGAGTTAGCTGAGAAGGGGCAGGCTGGAGGCAGGAAGACCAGGTGGGGTAGTCCTGGTGGCGTATGGTGAGTTCCCTGGATAATGGCACTGGAAGTGGGGGCGGGAGAAAGACAGTGTGTGAGTGGTTGTTAGAGGCTCTTGCAACCTCTTCAGTGGGGGAGAGACTTCTTTATCTCCCAGGTGGAGAGGCAAAGTGCTTTCTTCAAGGTAGCGTGAAAAGTCATTAGTAGCTGTCCTCATCCATCATTGCCAGTCCTTAAATAGGCTGCAGATCAGAGAATGAAGTCAACTAAAACCTCCCAGAACCCTGCACCGCGTACTGTCTCGGCTCCTGTCCCTTCCAATTGATGTCTTGAACATAAAGGATAACCTACCGCCAAAATTGGGCCTGAGAAACTTGTTATATCCTGCTGTGAGGTTCTCAAAGCCAGGCAGGGAAAGCTTGTCACTTCTGTTGACCTCGATGTTAAACTGACGCCCCTGGATACACATCCTGGAACACAACACGGGTTTTGTGGCACATGTTTGATTATGCGTGAAAAACATTTATGCACGTGAACTTGAGCTTGTGTTTACATGTGTGCATGTGTTGTGCATGTGGACCAGACGTGACTTTCCTAAAGAGAAATCTCTTAATTTTCAGCTGTCGAGTTAGCATCTCCATTTATGACCCATTTGCCACAGATCAAAATGTGGTGATGATTTGGGAACCCTCCAAGTATCTTCTCAAAAAGCACATGGCTTCATAGTATGACCATTTTGGAAGCTTCTCTTCTCTAACTAGAATAAATGGCAGGAAGTTTCATAATCTCAGTGCTCCCGGGAAGTAAATGGTCTGGATTTTGCCTTGCTGTAGGTAAGTAGGAAGAGCTGCTGTCCCCCCCACCCCACCTGACCAAATGTCTATACACAAAGCGACTCAGACCAAGGCCATCCTGGGGTAGCAAAGCTCACCTTTGAGTGAAGAGATACAGGCACAGGAAGGTCAAATGGGGACTGTAGTTCATGTTGGGTTGCTGCTCACTCAGAGGGGTTGAAGTAGAAATCACCTGGGGAAACAGAGGACAAGGTGAGCAGCAGCCGATCCAACAGGCTCACCTTCCCCCAACCTGGCCCCCCGCTCCTGTGGGTGGTGGGCACCCCATTTTCCCAGCATGCACAGGGAGCAACCTCTGTCCACACCTTTTGTTTATATCTCCTGCTCCTTGCATTTCCAGGAATGACTTCATTTGGGAGGATTATGGTTTAAATCCACCCGAAAGAAGGGCTGAGAGTTTGTTTAGAAAGTGGCTCACCAGCACCAGAAATGCAGCCGGTCTATCCTGGGAGCCCCAAGACTATCCTTACCCTGTCCTTGTCCTGCCTTTGCCAGGATGGACACCCCCAACTCTACACTCACCCTGACCGAGCCAGGCGTTCTCTCATTTATCCCAGGGTCTAGGCTTGTGAGTCCTGCTGTGCAGACAGGAAGCAAAAACCTTCTGAGAACCTTCCATGTGCAGGGAATGAGTTAGGGACTTTCCCACAGATCTTCTCCCTTAACCCTCACAATGGCCTTGTGCGGTGGGTCAATCCCTGTATCAAGGCGAGGAAAAAGGCTCGAGGAAAGGACGCCATGCTACTGGATGCCAGAGGAGACTTTGAATCTAGGGGCTGCCTACTGCCCCTCCCCCTGCTCAGTACTCTCTTCCCTCAGAAGGGGCTGGGGCCTGCGCCTTAGCCAGCCCGAGGATACCTGCTGCTCTCTCCGCCTCCCAGACCTGCTCCCTGGGTGCCCCAAAGCTGTGCAGGGCTGCGCTCTAGGAAGCATGGCCCAGGGACTGGCCTCCTTAGGTTTGGGAGCTGCTGTCAGACGTCCCTCTGAGAGAGCGGGAGGCAGCCAGGCGGGCCAGCCTGTTTCTGTTTGGTGACAGCAGAATGGGGGTCTCAGGCTCAGGCCCCATTCCCAGGCAACCCCGGGGAGCATCATCCCCTTCTGTGTGGTGACCTTGTGAACCAGGCCGCTTTCTAGAATCTAGCCATTCTAGAGCTTAGGGTGCGATTCAGCCATTCATGAATATTACTTCACTTGCAAAACCCATATGTGCTCATTGTAGAAATGAAAACAAGACAGAAATGTACAAAGTTAAAAGTGTAGGTCCCAATGAAATTTCAGCATATGTGCATCAATTATAACAAATGTGGCACTCTGCTGCGTGGGGTGTTGATGTAGGGCAGGCTGTCTGTGTGGGGCTCAATTTTGCTGTGAACTGCTCTAAAAAATAGTCTATTTTAAAAAAATAAAAACAAAACAAAGGAAGTATAAGTCCCTCCCTTATTTTTTCTCTCTAGTCTCATACTTCAGAGATAACCACTGTAAACAGTTGTTTTATCCACACATACATGTATATGTTTATATACACATATATTTCTGCATGAAGAAAAAAATAAAAAGCAAAATTGGGGCAATAGCATCCACTTTTGGGATATTTACTATTTTTTTCACTTGATTAACATAAAAAACATTTATTCATCACTTAATACATGCTTACACTTAACCTAGCCTACTAGAATCCTCACAACTCTATGAAGTACCTACTACCATTCTCTTCATTTTATAGATAAGAAAACTGAGGCTTAGAGAGGATAAGAAATGTCCTCAAGATCATGTAGCAAGTGAGGGGCAGGACTGAATCCATGCAAGCTGACCCAGGCGTTTTCATCACTGCACCACGAAACATGCTCTTTCCCCAACATCAGCGACACCCGCTGTGCCAGTTCATTCTTTCTAAGGGCTGCAGGGTGTCTCAGGATATGAACGCACCATTTATATAACACACGTCCCACTAAGAATGCTAAGTTATTTCTAAAGTTTTTACTGTTACAAAATCAGGCATGAACATCTTTGCACACAGGTAAGTTCTTATACCTCTGCTCTCTGTCATGTTAGCTCTTTATTTCTCTCCCATCAAAAATACCAGCTATAAAACCAACATTATCAATCCAGCAAAGATCAAATTCACACTCTTCCTTTGGTCCACCTCCCTAACCCCCATCCTTCGCCTTGTCCCAGCACCGAGTTTAAGAGGGTCCGTGGAGGGGCTCCCGTGCCCTCCATGCCTTCATTCAATTTTCCAAAGGCTTTTTGAGCTCCTCCTATGAACCAGACACACATGAGGCACAATGAGAGCTCCCTTCTAGTAGGGGAGAGAGATGTGTGAGTGGTAAATTGGTGTTCCCTATAAGCATCCCATAATAGGAGCAGAGGCAAGAGGATATTTAGTATGCAAAGGAAGTGGGTGGTCAGCTCCATTGGGGGAGGATGGGACAGTGCCAGGACGGATGTCACAGCGAAGGTCATTTGATTCTTGAAGAATGCGTTGCATTTGCTAGAAAGACAAAGGGGGGAGCCCTCCGGATGTCGGACAAAGATGCGGAGGGTCACCCGCGGCGGCCACTCTCCTACTCACTTATACTCAGCCCCTTTCCCCAGCCCTTGGCTATAGAGACTTCTTCCTAGTCCGGCCTGAATTGTCATGGTTCTCATTTTAGCATATTTCTCAATTCTTACTCCTCCTACAGGAAGCCGCCCTTGATCAAGTAAGTTGGGGAACCATCTAGTCTTCAGATCTAAGACTCCTATTGAATGATGTTTTCCCTGTGGTCAACCCTCTGCTAGGAAAAGGGAATATTTGGCCCTGGGCCTCTGAAGCTCCTCTAAGGAGTCTCTCCATGCTCTGAGCAACTTTGCCCAGGCTAGAGCCAAAAATGTGATCCCATCCTACCCTGCTTGCTTGGTTAGGTTGCTGAATGTGTACATTTTATAATGGAGGAAGAGAGATGCTGGAAAAGCCTTCTAACTGCCCACAAGGTGCTAGATGCCTTGTTTGGTGCCTAATCTCATTTAATTATCTTGGCCGTGGGGCCCAGTGGGTGCTAATTATTAGATTTGAATCCCAGATTTGTGAAGGGATTTGGCTGAGGTCACACAGCAATTGAGTGGCCATGATTCGAATCTGTTTTCCAACTTCTCTGCACTTTCCAAGTTCTTTGCACTGAATCTAGGGAGAGAGCCTCCAGCCCCCCACGCTGAGAGGATTCTATGTGACACTGGTCCTTCTCACACCAAACCCATCTCTGGGATGCAGTGCTGCACCCACAGACGCCCCAAGTAATAAGAGCCACTGGTGCCACCACTGCATGTGGCAGAGGAGCCAATCACTAAGTGGTTATTTATGGTTGGCCAGCCTGAACGGAGGCTCAGGCCACCAGTTCTGATACAGATGCTGGGAATGGCATTTAGTGGAGAGGTGCACCGAGCCACCTGAGGACAGTGTCCTGAGGGTTGTCCCTCCAGCTGCAACACAGATTCTGGCTAGAACCATCCAGCCTTCTGCATCTGCTGGGACATGGTACTCAGGAGGTCCTAGGAGGCTCCTGAGCAGGGGCAGCCCATGCGCTTGCCCTCCCTGAGGGCACCTCTGGCCAGGCTATCGCCTTTACTTGTAAAGGAGAGCTTGAGCTTTGGATTCAGACACATCTGAATCATTTAACCCCTCAGAACCTCAGTTTCCCCATCTGACAAATGGGAATAGGTAACATTCAGTAAACAGTTTTCATTCCCTGACTTCCATTGTTTCCCATGGGGAACCCAGTGATCCTGCTATGACTAAGAGAGCCCCAAACTCAAGCTCTTTCTAATATACCCCAAGCTGCCACCCAAAGTGTGAGCTGACTGGTACCACCTAAGGAAGGACAGGACATTGGGGTCATATAGGTGGCTGAGTGCACCTTTTTCTGGACTGGCTCTGAGAAGCAGAGGTGATTTCAATATGCCTGAGTTTTTACTCCCATTTCCAGTATCTCTGTCACATAAATACTGTGAAGCCCAACATGTCAACTCCAGGCACGGTGTCCCTGTCCTCAGTCACTCCAGCATAGATAGAATCATCTGCTGGGAAGCAGGAGTGGAGCCTGAATTAGGTTGAGGTGAGGAAAGGCATTATTGCCACGAGTCCCCCTTAAGAAAGTCACCGATGGTAAGGTGGTGCCCTGTGTCTGCTGGCCTTGGCTGGCTGGCTGGCAGCAAGGGGCGTGAACACCCGTGGCTCTAGTGTTAGCCAGAGGGGCTCTAATCTTGGCTCTGCTGCTTGTTCTGAGATGGTGTTACCCGATACAAATTCAGTGCTTAGTAATTTCCAGGCCCTGCCCCCTCCCCAGTCCCAGTGGGACTTGTGTTGGGATCTCCTGTCCTCCCCTCCCTCCATACACCGAGAGGGGCCGCAGTTCCCTTACCAGGCAGCTGTCCAGACTCTGTTAGGGCAAGTCCTTTGGGCCTTCAGACAGGACTTTCAGGCAGGGCATGGTCTTCTGGGTACCCGGGGTTCTCCCCATCCTCAGCCTTGACTCCTCTGATGTGGGCGCACAGCCTTTCTCGGAAGGAGCGGTGCTGTCTCTGGGGAAGACTGGAGCTGCTCAACCTGCTGGGCAGAAACAGGTGTGGGCGGAGCCTCTCGCAGCCCCGCCCTCGGTGGGGCTTTGACTGGTCCTGGGTGTCATGGGAACGTCCAGCTCCTGCTGTGGCTACTGGCTGCTGGGGTTTGTGTCTTAGCCATGCCCCTGGACCCCAGCCAGGAAATACTCCCAAGATCAAAGACCCATGAGAGTCAGGTAAAGTGGGTGACCCACACACCCCTGCCATGCTGGGCTCTGAACGTGGAGGACACCTGTTATCCTGGTGTGATGGGGTGAGAGTTAGCAGTATGATCTTGGGCAAGCCACTTTGCCTCTGTAGTCCTCAGCTTCTCATCAATAAAATGAGAACATGTCCATTCTCTGATTTCTGGTTCTGCATTTCTAGAGCTTTTTTTTGTGACCAACAGAAAGCCTATTTATGGAATAAGAGACTTTCATATCCCAGGACCTAGGGCTTTCCAGACTGGGAAGTTTCAAAAAGACACACAGAGGCCAAGAGAATGGAGGGTAGAGGCTCAGCAGGCAACCCAGGGAGAGGCTGGAGAAATGTGGCTGCATTTCTCCATGTCCTCTCCTGCCCTCATCCCAGTCCTCACACAGAGGACGCTAACTCCCTGCGCAGTCCCTTTAGGGGCATCCCAGACATAGAGGTCTTCTTCCTCCATGGCAACCGGATCCCCTAACAGAAGAGCTTCCACGGGGTTCACTGAGCCCTGAATCTTCCCCCTCATCAGAGCCAGGAGCCCCCAAACTCACGCTCAGCTCCAGCCCCAGGGGGAGGCACAGGGAATTCCTTGGCGGCTTGGCCTTGCAGCCTGGAGAGCTGGGAGCCAGGAGGGAGACAGAGGGAGGGCAGGGAGGGAGCCAAGGCTGCGGCAGATGCCCAGAGACACCTCATTCCCTCTTGACCATGGCCGAGCTCCTCCCAGACCCCTGCCAGTCCTGGAGGGGGAGAGGGGACACACGGAGAGAGGCAGGAGGGCGAGAGAACGTTGCTGTAGGAAGGGGAGGGCGAGGTGTACAATGCGCCGCAGGTGTCTTTGGCCCCAAACCAACTTCCTTAGTGCACCTCTGGAGCCCGGCCAGCCTCGGAAACCTCTCTGCGCTGGTTGGCAGGGAGCGGGTGTGCTAGAGTAGACACTGTCATTTCTCCTGCAAGGCCCCACTCTCACCTGGGAACCTCGCAGGCGGCTGGAACGGGAGTGGCTGAGGAGCCGGTTTCAGGTTCTCAATGAACAGTGGTTTGGGGCTTTTCTTAGTATTTCTAAGATGTTCTCACGCAGAACAAAGGCTCAAGAGTAACAAAGGCAATTCAGAGCTGGGAGCTGGGGTGGGGGGAAGCACTGTGACTCAGGAACTGTGAGACTCAGTTGAGAGAGCACGGGCTGGTTACGTGCATGGCTCTGGGCTACCCGCCTAACCTCTCTGGATCGTGGGTCCTTACCTGGCCAGGGGGCATGATGAGTTCTCACAGTGTTGCTGCAAGGATTCAGCAACAACAAGTTGGTGGCATATATGAAAGTACTTGGTACATTGTATCTGGCACATTGCAAGTGCTCAACAAATTGCTCTCTTTCTCCTAATGGTGTTGGTGTCTTGCCGTATGTGTACTTATCTATCCAATCCTCTATCCATCGCTATCATTAATGTATCACTTATCAATCCATCAGTCTGTCTTTATCATTAATCTGTTTATCTACCTTCATCATTATCCTCTACCAGTATGTCTACCAATCCTGTGTTTAATCTTCCTAAATCAGATTGTTAGTATTTTCGTTGCAAGGGGCTGACCTGTAGTTCTGTGCAGACATTCAATAAAGGGGTTAATAGACTGATTACACCTGGGGGCCAGGGCAAGCCAGATGCTCACATTAATAAAGCAGGTATGATAAGAGGTCTCATCGCTCAGCTGCAAACAATACTTCAGCCAGCTTTTTCTTAGATTTCTCTCAGATCAACGGAAGAAATGTCCAGAGTAGGGAGTTTCCATGGAAATCAGGTTCTTCTCCAGCGGTCCCAGGCATTCTTGCTCCTTAGCTCCAGAACCTCCAGCAACCTCTGCACCATCCAGGTCACTTTGTTTCCAAGTGTGATCTCTAGTCTTGGGACACCTGAGGTCAGTGGTATTTCAGGATGCTCAGCTATGCAGACGTCCCACCCACAGGGTGATCATCTTGGTATCCACCTCCCACTCCACATGGCTAGAATGTGTCCCAAATAAACAAAGACCAGAGTGAGTCTGTCTGTCTTGCCTTGTACCTCAATCATGAAGCACACAGGATAATAATAAGTTACAATAATACCGTTCATTTATATAGTGCTTTGCAGTTTTCAGAGCCTTTTACTGTGTGTGTGCCTTATCTTACTTGAGTGGCATAATAATCCTGTGAAGCAAGTGGGGTTTGTTTCTTTGTTGTTATTTTGCAGGTGAAGAAGCTCTGCTGGAGTCACCCAGCTTCTAAGTGGTGGAGCCAGCATGGCCCGGAACCAGGTCTTAGGATTGTGAGTCAGGGGCTTGCTCCAAATGTCCATCCAATGATACTGGGGAGGACAGAGGAACAGAGCTCAAGTAAATCAGGGGATAGAAACAGCCTTTGATTTTCCCCTCACCTGGGAGGCTACAGTGGGATAAGATGACTTTGCTCCTGTACATCTCAGGAAATGCTGCCTGGCAGCACCAGGTAGCCCACCTGACCTGCAATCCCAGCTGGAAACCCTTCGACAACCTCAACCCTCTTATTTTTCCCCTTCCCCCCTCAATACCAGATTGACTTCTCCTGATACCTTCTCATTCTGTCTTCTCATTCTGTCTGCCAATGGCTGGCTCAGCTTCTCCTCACCTTAGAAACTGGGGTTTCCAAAAAGAGGCATGAACACAATGGGCTCTGAGCAAGATGAGCCTCTGGGTGTGGAGAGAAAATATTAGAACTTCTACAGCTTCACACAATGGGAAATATTTACTAATATTTACTACGCGCATGGATACTGGCCACTCACTGGTCTGTTGGTCAGACTGACCAAGGTCACTCACTGGCTGGCTGCCCCCCACGAGCCTGATGATTGAGCGGGGGCTTTCCAATGTGGAGGGCATGGCCCTCCAATCCTTTGCTTTCAGTGCAACTTGACCTTCTGCAGTTCACATGGGCTGGGTTAAATGGATTTATAAATTGTTTTCACTAAATTAGCCCCAAAGAAATGGACACATGGCTTAAAAAAAATAAAGAGTCCTGCAAAAAGAAACCACTGAGAGAAGATAATACTAACAATGCAAATAGCAAGATGGTGATAACATGGATCTTCACTCATCCTAAGCCAATTAAACACTTCCAAATGAAGAGTTTTAGTGGTTTTGTTAAAAATATAAAAGTGCAAGTAACAAGTTTGCAGGAACAATTGATCAACATCAGAGAAGACAGAAATGTACTCAGAAATTTACCAGCTGAATTTAAATAAAACCCTTTGCATAATGGGTAAGACTGAAATATTATGATTTTAGTAAGCACAGCCGATGTAGTACTTTTCCATTTGGACCTCTACACCTTTAGTGAGGTATCTTTTTTCCAATTCTGAAGACTATTAGAACTGAGTATCAAAGCAATTTGAACTTAAAACCATACCCTCTGAATATTG
Organism: Cheirogaleus medius; assembly: GCA_008086735.1. NCBI lineage: Eukaryota > Metazoa > Chordata > Mammalia > Primates > Cheirogaleidae > Cheirogaleus > Cheirogaleus medius. The sequence continues at coordinate 3,000,240 of VBSM01000565.1, forward strand.
TACTGCAAAAATGTTAATATGAAGATAATGCAAACATGACAAAACATATCAACCACATTGCACTCACTACAAATATTACTTTTCACAATAATTTTTTAGCAAAAAGGGTGTTTTTGAATGGTTAACAAAATAAAAGCTTAAAAAGTGTTATTTCAGCTTTATTATCTCATCCATTTAAATGCTTCTTTCTGTGTATATCTTATCTCACCTGCAAACACTATATTAGGACATAAGAAGTGTATGTGGTTTCTAAGTAAATAAATGTACATATATTGAGGGCATAGGATCAGAAAAGTATGAGGACAGTTGAGCAAGGCTATTGAGGAATTTCCTGACTGCTCTTTCTGCCTGCGAATGTGTTCCCCTCTTGCCCACCACATATCACCAGACCGATCTTCATTAAAATCCAGAGAGGATCATTTGATTTCAGCTCTCTGTTGAGGTTCTTCTCCTAGAAAGGGTGGCAGCCCTAATCACTTTCAGGGGCTGGGCAGGTAATTTGGTGTATGAAGAAGGCTGAGTGTAAGGAGTGGAGGGAACTGTGACAAACAAGGTAGTTCTTTGCCTAAAACCTTTCCCATTCGAACAAATGTAAACCCCAGACAGGCAACACAAAATACCGCCGTGGCCTGGATCCTGCTTGTGGGCTGGCAATTGTAAGCTCTGAACAGGTCAAGGCTAACCTTGTTACCGTGGAAAACACTGTGCATCTCTCCCGAGAGGTCTCTTGCTGCTTCCTCCCAAACGCTTTTCACACTGTGGCCATTTCTGGTTTGTGCTGATCTTTGCCCTGTAATATTTCCTCTTTCTCGCCGAGTAAGTTTTAGTTAAAGCAAACCTGGCTGCGTGCGATGTTGTCTCCTCTGTCAGAGCTCCTCGACTTCCCAGGTCACTTTCCCTCCCTGTGCTGTCCTCACTGGTGCTCTTCTGGACGTCACTGAGCTCCAGGACCATGGGCCTGCCTGTCTCCACCACCAAGCTGAGGGCTCCCTGAGCTCAGGTACCTTGTCCTACTAATTGATGCGTCCCCAATACCAAGGTCAAATACTGGGTCTTCAAAAATTCTACTGAGGCAATGAATGAATGCAATCAACGGCACGTGTGTGCCTGGCTAGCAGTAGTCTATTGTGAGCTTCTTATATCTGCTTCCAATTTCTAATAGTGATAAGTACATACTTTCTCCTCTCTGCAACTCACCTCAGCTCCAAGACACAACCTTCCAGACTCTATATGCTTAAAGGACTAGAGGAAAAAGAAATGGCAGGTGGTGAAAACTTCTTTCGTGGCAATGCCTCTGCAGTGGAGACGAACCATGCATGTAAGGCAGTGGTTCCCAAACTGTGGTCTGCCCAGAGATGCTTCTATCAGAATCCCCAGGAGTACTTGTTAAAAATGCACATTTCTGGGCCTCTCCCTAGACCTTATGAATCACAATCTGAAGAAATGAGGCCTAGGAATCTGAATTTCAATAAGCTCCCCAAGTAATTCTTATTTATTCTCAAATTTGAGGAATATTGCTGTAAGGTAGAGCTCCCATTTCATTCACTCATTGATTCAGTTAAGAAGTATGACTGAATGCCTACCCATGTCACGCCAGGCACTAAGTTCCAGTGGAATAATGGAATAATGCTGATTCAATCACTCCTGGTCCTTCTTTTGAAGGTTAAGACAGACTATTCCCCAAAAAAGAAACCTATTTAACAACAAGTTGTGATAAGAGCTCTGAAGCAAATAAACACACATAGCCAGCTTAGATGGAGCGACCCAGGAATATCGCTTTGAGAAGCGACATTCTCAAAGGATGGGAAGGAGTCAGCCATGTGTCAAGGAGGGCAGGGGAGGCAGGGCGGGGCTGGGCTCAGCTAATACTTCCCCGGAGCCCCTGCTCGGGCCACGAGTCCTGACCAGAGGAGAGGCAGAGGGCTGACTCGTGCAGGATTCCTCCCATCGCAAACTCTGGGAAAATCAAATATCTATGGTACCTTCACCCTTAGGTGAGACTTGGATTCCTTCCCGTCTCCTGGGGTTCAGCCAGACGCCCACAGCCCGAGAATCCCCGAAGCCAGGGGAGGTCTCCACCCACTCTCTCCAAGCCTTGGTGCTTTGTTCTTTTTCTCTCAATCAGCCTTTTCTTCCGAGCTGCTAAGTCACTGGCACCTTTGGAAGAGTAAGCCAGAAGCTGAAGGTATCAAAGTGCTCAGAGACCATTCATAAGCCACAAACACAATCACTGGCACTGCCGGCCACAGGGCAGGTGAAGGAAGGTGGGTTGGACCGACGGGAAGCGGCTGAGTCCCTGGTGAGGGTGAACCGTCTACACCCCTCACCCTGCACCCTGGGAAGCTGCTCCTGGGGGAGGGCGGCCTGGGTGGAGGAGGCGGGCAGACAGTGCGCTGTGCCAGCAGCAGCGGGCCAGCCAGGGCGACGGCCTCCCCAGCCCCCAGCATCGCTTCCCTGCCGCGGAGAGCTCAGGCCCCGCACACTCAGCCTTGCCATAGTCCCTCCACTCGAATAAACACATAGATAAAGAAATAAATGATAAGATCAATTAAAACCGAAAAAGCTTTAGTGTCATGGTCAGAGGGCTAAGCTGCGCCCCACATTCGTTTGATTGATCAGAATGATTCCCTGGTCAGTTTCCAGGGGTTCTTGATTCAAAATATCCTTCTGCGTCTCCTGCATGCTGCCTGTGTTTCAGGGCCCAGCGGGGCCTCTCCTTCCCCCATTCCCTTTGCCGAGTTGGCCCTGTCCATCCTGGAGAGCCGGCGTCTTCCGCAGGAGTCTAGAGGCACCACCCGGTGAGGGGGCTGAGGGTGGCGAGCCACGAGGGTGAAAAGCGTGTGCGGCTCCGGCTCTGGAGGGCGGGTCTTGCCGGGGACTAGACGTTTCCGTCTCGGCTCAGGAAAGCGGAGCGCAGGCGGTGGAGTCAAACCTGGCTTCCAGCGTCTTGGCTCTGACACTTCTTGCTCTGTGATCGTGGCACATCCCCTGATCAGTTTGAATTTCACTTTTTCCTTTGTAAACTGGGGATAACAATACCTATTGTGTAGCATTAGCCTATGTAGAATGCCTTGCTCTGTGCCTGGCACATAAGGGGTACTTAATAAATAATTTTTATCTTTGATTTCAGACCCAGGGACCTGGGTAGCCAGTTGCAGATGCCCGGACGGTGCACACGCCAGAAACCTACGGGCCCCGGGCGCTAGGTCAGCGCGTGGATGGGATCTTGTCGCACAGGTTCTGAGTGCTGCAGCGGCAGTGGCCTGCGGGGATGGCTCCACAGTCCTAGGATCCAGACCTCCCGGGCTTGGGGCTCACGTCAGCCACTGACCTTCAGAGCAGCTCAGAACCGTTAGAAGTTGCCAGATCTAGAGTAGGATGTAGGATGTTTTCATCCTACATCCAATTTCTGAATATATGAAGGTTATTTCTAACTGTCCCTTAGAAGTTTTGCTGGCAAAGTCTGCTAAGCCCCTACCTGTGCTCGGCCCTTCCTGTAGGGGTTTATTTCACGCTGAGCGGTTAGGGAAGAGGCCTCTCGTTCAGTCTGTCTGAGCTAGGCTCTTGTTCACCTTCAGAAAACCTGCAGCAATTCCTCATTAACTTTCTCTGTGTGTACGGTGAAATGTATATAACATAAAATTTGCTATTTTAACCATTTTTAAGTGTAGAGTTTGGTGGTACTAAGCACACTCACATGGTTGTACAACCCATCAGCACCATGCACCACAGTATGTTTTCATCTCCCCAGACTGCAAGTTTGTGTCCATTAAATAATAACTCTCTTCCTTTCTCCCCTAGCCTCTGGAAACCGCCATTCTACCTTCTGTCTCAACGAATCTGACTACTCTAGGTACCTCATATCAGTGGAATCACATAATACTTGTCTTTTTGTGTCTGGCTTATTTGATTTAGCATGATGTTTTCTGGGTTCATCCATGTTTGTAGCAAATGTCAGAATTTCCTTCCTTTAAAAGCTGAATAATATTCCATCGTATGAATATATCACATTGTTTGTCCATTCATCCACTGGTGGACATTTGGATTGTTTCCACATCTTGGTAGTTGTGAATAATGCTGCTATGAACATGGGTGTACAAATACCTGTTCGAGTCCCTGCTTTCAATTCGTTTGAGTATATACATCTAGAAGCTCATTAACTTTTGAGTCTAGTCCATCTTCTCATGTTTCCTCCTCAAGCTCCTCTATAGATGAACAGCAATGCCATTAAGTCCCTATATGGCTTTTGGAAAGAGTGTTGGGCTTGGAGTCAGAAGCTCTGGGCTCCTGGCACAGCTCAAGCTTACTGGGCTCTTGTTTTACTTCTCTAGAAATAGGATAAATAATACATGTGCTATTGATTTTATAGGGATATTGTGAAGATCAAAGGCACTAATGTATGAAAGGACTGGCCAAGCACGAAGCATCTACGATTATGAGGTACCCCAGACAATGGCTATTTCTGCTGCTCTGTGTGCGTCAGCCTTCATTGATGTATTCATATTCTTATTTTCTTACCTGTGACCTTCTCCCCTTTGAGCCTTTGATTTGCATGGGATTGACTCTATCATCAACTTCAGGGGTGGGCCTAGATCACTGTAAGCCAAACAGCATATCCTGTCCCCTTGGTCCTGGTGATTGGCTTAGGATGGATGATTGAAGAAATATTTGCTGGTGCTTCTGAGAAGGAGAAGACTTACATTCTTGGTCTTCCCCTGGAGGGAAAGTGTGTGAGGATGTAAGACCCGGAACAGCCACCTTGCTATCACAAGGGAGCACTCGAGCTGCTGAGAGGTGATGGAACTCCACGTGGACCTGGAGATGAAGCTACTATCACCAAAGGCAAAATGATAAGACAGGGAGCACTGCTTAAACTACTGTATTGATCCTTGCTTGAAGGAAGATATTAGTTCTTCTTTAGATTTCTTAGTTAAATGAGCCAACAAATTCCACAGTAAAAGTTACTGCATAATCCACTTTGAGTCAGGTTATATGCCACTTACATTCTCTCCCATCACCCTATGAACTCTCTTGAAGAATAGGTCTGCTCACTGATCCCAACACATAGCACATCTTTCTCTGGGATGACTTTTTTCTTCCTTTAACCAAGTCCCAGAATCAACATGATAGCATCTTAGAACTGGGAAGGGTCTCAGAGATATTTTGTTCAAGGGTTTTTGAGCTGTTTCTTAACAAAAACACTTTTTATTTCTAAAACATAAATCTTGCTAGGAAATACCTCTAAGACAGGTAAACTTGGAGCTGGATCCTGTTGAAGTGGGATAGGGAGACCTTTACACTTGGCCTCTCCCTGAGGCATCTTGTGTATCCTTAGGGGTGTAAGGGACAGACTTAGAAAACCACTGACCAAGTCTATTTAGTCCTGAGAGGTTGACCTACACATCCAAGGTCAGACAGCTGATTAGATTGCTTCTTGGCCTTTCGGCTAAGATCAAGTGCATGCAGTTAATCGGCTCTCCTAATTCCCACCAGTGCTTTGTCAACTGCACTACCCAGCCTCCTTTATCCTTTACAGTTTGTCTTTGTGAAGCCTTTGTAAAATCAAGCCATGCTGTCTTCTGCAGTAGGAGTTAGGGCCTGGGGCTGCATTTGCAATCTCAGGTATCTTAGTCATCTTGAGCTGCTATGACAATATATCATAGACTGGTGGCTTAACCAACAGGACATCTGTTTCCTCACAATTCTGGAGGCTGAGAAGCTCAAGATCAAGGTGCTGGACGATTTAGTTCCTAGTGAGGGCCCTCTGCTTGGCTTACAGACAGCCACGTCCTTGCTGTGTCCTCACATGGTGGAGAGAGTGAGAGCACAGGTCTCTCTCACTCTTCTTAAAAGGACACTAATCCCATCCTGGGGGCCTCATCCTCATTAATTATTTCCCAAAGGCCCCATCTCCCAATACCATCACATTGGAGTTAGGGCTCCAACATATGAATTTGGGTGGGGGGACACAAATGTTCATCATGTCAGAATAAAGTTGAGATTCAGGGCAAACTCCTCTGGCTAACAGTCACCCCCAGTACTGTCAGACCTGTTGGCACTATTGGATGCTGAGGACACTGAGATGCATGGCTTGCCTTGCTGTTTTCAGAGGGGAAGCACCTGAACTTGCTGATCTTGGGATGGTAAGACGCCCCAGGCCAGGTACCTGGCCTCTTAGCTGGCATGTCGCTGGTGGGTAATGTAGGGAAATCATTGGGGCAATAGTCAGTCACTGGTAGGGTTGCAGGGTATCTGGAGACACTGGACAGGTCTCATTGGACAGAATGAGCCCCATGAGCCCCAGATCCTGTCCTGAGACACTGAGTTAGACTGGGAACCTGACCAGCCAGTTAGAATGATGGTGGTTATTCTGACTCCTCAGACTCAACCAGAGTGCCAGACACAGCCATCCATGGAATCAGCAGACACCACTGCTGGTCGCAGCCACGCTGTCTTCTGCCTGGTCTATGTCAGCATTTCCTTAAATGCTTCCACCCTGACAGCCACATTTCATATATGGCATAGTATTTGCCATTCCAGACATTCCGTGCCCTTTACTCTGTTCTTTGCTTTTTTCCGTACCATATCTCCTTCTCCCGCCCTCCACGACTGTGTCATTTCCTGTGTTTACTGTTTATTATCGACTGGTCCCCTCCCTACAGAATGCGAGCTCCACGTAGGCAGGGTCTTCATCTGTTTTGCTCCCTGGTGTTTTCCTGTGCCTGGCACATGGTGGGTGTATACATTTGTGGAATGAATCATAGCAACTCAGTGCTGTTGGTGGTTCGGGATTCCTGTCTTAGGAAACTGAGGGCCAGGGAGGTAGAATGCCTTGCCGAAGGACGCACACGAGGGAGGCTGATGTCTAGTCTGAGTCCCTGCACAGCCTCCGGGCTCCCCCTGTCCCTTCCCACCCTGGACTCCCTCATCCCCATGGGCCACTTCTATGTCCTGCTTAGCACCGTCCTGTCCAGACTGAAGAGAGAGCCCGCTGGCCAAGGAGATCTGTCCTGGTTAGAGCTGGAGGAAGATGCTGTGCCTGGTGGTGGTGGTGTGGTGGGGTTGTGCTGAATGTCCTCATGCTCCAGAGTACAGAAGTTAGGCAAATGGTTTAGGGTGGGGGTGTGGGGGTGTGGGCAGCAGGGAGGTGGTCCCGTGATCTGGCAGAGAGGCTTGGCTTGCGCGGAGCAGCTGGTTGTGGAGCTGTTTGAGAAATCAACCAACCTCATTTTGCCAGAGGCTCCTGGCTTGCTCCCACCACCTCTTTCCCTGGATTTTATAGACATGTCACTCCAAGCACAGCCTTAGAACACGGGTCTCTAATCCCTCCAGTATGCATTTGCTTTGCAAACATTCATGCACCCAGCTCAGGTGTGGCCATGGCAGTGGCCTTGCCAGACCTCTTCCTGAGCCTCCCAGAAGTGCTACCCTGTTGCTGCCACAGTCTCTCCAAAACGCCAGCATGCCTCAAATCCCAGTGGGGTTCCAGCAGGGACCCTCTAGTGTGGCCCCAAGCCACCCGTCATCTTCTCTCCTTCTCTCCCTCTCTGCCTGGCCACTGCCATGCCCCACCCATGCCACACTCAGTCGCACCTCTCTATCCCTCTTCCTGGAAGGCCCGCCCCTTCTTTCCCCACCCACTGAACTGCTCCTTAAACTTCCTCAAGAGTCAGACCTAGGCCTGGCCTCTCTGGGAGGCCTTCCCTCTCGATGACCCTCTACAAACACACACACACACACGCACAGACATGCATGTATACATGCACCTTGCATGGACACACAAAGGCACAAGCACACACACCACTCAGATTCTTCACACACAGACACAGACGTGTACATGCACCATATCCACAATTCACACACACACACACTAACACTATATGCATTTGGATCCCAACACTCTCTTCCCCATACAGGCATGTGTGCCTGTAATCCTGCCCAAATACCCCTATTCACACAAACACAGATATGCCCACCAGCCCTGCAGCCTCACACCCATTCACACACCGTGTCCCCTGCATGTGTCCCCAGACAGACACTCACAGGTAGCTTCTCTGCGCAGCATAGCGAGTTGGACATGGCTCTCTCTCAGCACGTCCCGCACTGGGCCATGGTGTGTTTGTTCCTTGTTCCTCACTCCTTTACCCAGAGCCCTGTCTGACCCTCAGTCCCTAACATGGCATCTGGCACACCGGGGGTGGGTGGGGGGACTGAGAAAATGATTGGGAGGTGACTGAACGAATCAGAGAGAGCTCACGAATGCAGGGTGGGGTTGAAATGAGGCCTCGGAAGGATTCAGGCCAGGTGTTCTTAACCAGGAGTGTGCAGGGTTGGGGTAGAACAAAGGTATTTTTACTTTGAATATTAAAGATAAACAAACAAAAAAGAAAAAATAAAACAATCCCCAGGTGACTCTCATGTGTAGCCTTAAGAACCCTTGGTCAAGACCCCCCTTGTTTTGCAGGCAGGGGAAGGGGGTGGCTCCACCTCACACAGCAGGGTCAGGACTGTGCCTGGCGCGGCGGTATGGACCGAGCTTGCCTTGCTGCGCTGACAAAGTGCGCATGCCCAGGACATGGTATTGATGGTTCCGCGGGCGGGAAGAGGAAGCAGAGGATGGATCTGCAAGGGTTGCGGATTGGTGGGGATGGGAATTATAAACGCCTTTTTTTGAGTGGGTAGGAGAGTATAAAGTGAGAGTTTTCAGTCAGGGGTGATTTTGCCCCCAGTGGACACATCTGGAGACATCTTTGATCGTCCTGACTGCGGTGGGGGACAGGTGCTACTAGTACCTGGTGGGTGGAGACCAGGGATGTTGCTGAAGAGAAAGGAACATAGGCCCCGGAAAGAAGTCTGAATCCCAGCTCTGCGTGTGACCCTGGACAAGTCACTTCCACGTGTCTCCAAACCTCAGTTTTTCATTTGCTAAAGGTGATAAATTACGCCCATGTCACGGGGCTATCATGAGCTTCAGCAATATGCAAAGCACCTGGCCAAACCCCAGGGCACAGGGAAGGTGCTTGGTAGCTTGCCTTTTGGAACCAGCTTCTGGGGTCCACGGTAAACAATCTCCACCTCCCTCTGCTGCAACCTTTCAGCATCTTCCTCCTCGTGTCTCCCTGATCTGTTGGCTTTGGAAGTTTCTTTGCTCTGCTGGGGCCTTCCTCTCTTTGAACTATATGTGTATGTAGGGGGGGTTCTGAATCCATCGTCTTCTTCAATCCCCCCCATATACATACATCTCAGCCTTGGATACAGGGCGTGACGTGTGTGCGTGTGCGCACGTGTGTGTGTATGTGTGCGTGTGTGTACACTCATGTACAGCCGTGCTCTTTTCTTTCTTTTCCTCTGGTTTGGTTTTCAGCAAGAAGATGGTAGGGACATGGCTGATTTGGAGGCAACTTACCAGAAATCTCTTGGCTCCAGCTGTCTTCAGGCAAAAAGAACACTGAATAAACTCAAATGGGTGGATGAAAACCCCTATCATCTTGAAAGGTCACCTTCTTTAATAAGGTCACCAACACATCCACTAACTGAAGTCCCCACTTCTTCCTGTTAGAGTCTTTCAAGAGCTTCCGCCTGGGTCCTGTTGCCTCCGCTTGCTCCCGTTACACACTGCCCCAGTCCTCTTTCCAAAATGCAGATCTAATCATGCCACCCCTTTCCTCAAAAGCCATCAATGGCTCCCCATTGCCTCTAATAGAAAGTTCTAAATTTCACATCATCTCCTTTCAGGCCCTCCACCCTCTCTCCCAGCTGACTCCCTAGCCTTTGCTCCTCCTATCGTGTTTCCCTGAAAATAAGACCTACCCATAAAATAAGCCCTAGCCAGATTTCTAAGCATTTGCGCAATATAAGCCCTACCCGGAAAATAAGACCTAGTGATGGGCGTGGCTACGCAGTGCATCTGCACAACTCATGCATTTTGTCGTGGAGCGGTAAAGACGACAAGCAGCCCTTCTCATCTGCCCCATGAGAGCTCTATTGCCCTACATGAGAGATTGGGGCCAATGGTTCTAAATGAAATAGAGTTGCAAGAAATTCAGGATGGAATTCGGGGTTCGGAGAGTTACGATGATGTTCCAGAAGAAGACATCTTAACTATATTTGAATAAATGTAGATTGTTGTACCATACTTAAAAAAATAACACATCCCCTGAAAATAAGCCCTAGGGTGTCTTCTTGAGGAAAAATAAATATAAGACCTTGTCTTATTTTCGGGGAAACATGGTACAAGCTCACTTTCTGACGCTGTTCCCCACGTCCCAGACACAGCAAACATGTTCTGCCTTTTCCTTACTCTGCAGTTTTGCTTTTGCTATTTCCTTCACCTAGAATAATGCCCTTTCTTTGTCATTTCCATGGCTTGAAACCCCTACTCATTCTTCAAGACACATCTCAAATGTCTCTTCCTTCCCAGAATCTCCTAGCACGAATGAATCTTCTGTGCCATAGCACTTTGCTCCTATAATATAGCCAAGTGCTAGAATTGATTGGATGCACGTTTGTCTTCCCCACTATTAAAAGCTCCTTGAAGTGAGGGACTATGAGTTATTAATCATTTTGGCTACTCCCCCTCCCCCTTTCCTGCATCCAAGGTCTTGGCACAGACTAGGGACTAAATAAATTGTGGAACTGAGCATTTTCTGCAAGCTCATTTAGGAACCACTAAGGCTGACCCGCGGGGATGGGGGCTTGATGACTGCCAGATATCCAGGCAACAGGCGTGTGGGCATAGCAGTCAGCTTGGAGGCAAACCAGGACATTCGCTGAGATTTCCTGGAGAGCCCACTCTGGTGGGGGGGAAGCCCACCCCAGATGATGCCATGCTATTTTCTCGTTTGTAAGAGCTGGGCAGCCTCTTTCCTTCCTCAGCTCCTTCCTCTTCTGTCCAGCTCCCATCTCTGGCTGTTCTCCTGGGGAAATTTATGTCTATAATGGTGGAATAATTAGCTCCCCATCCTGACATGCATTAACCTTGAATTGATGGTGTCAGCTAATGACGGAGGGGGAGCGGGAGGGCTCAGGAGTTACGGTGCCTCTAACTGCATCTCTCTGCGGGCCTGGCTTCAGCTGACCCGCTGCTCTTAAGCCCTGAGAGAAGAGAGTCCTTGCACATTGTTTTCGTTCCCAGGTAAAAGATATCCTTATAGGTTTTCCCATGTTCCGTGTCTAGCATCAATCATCTTCATTTTAGTCAATTCTCCCCCCAACACACGCCCTAAATAAATGAAACAACGTATTTCTTCCCGCAAAGATACTCTTACTTGTGGACTTCTGGTTGCTCTGGCAACAGGGAGATGCCAGTCATAACTCTCAGTTACTAACTGTGTGAACCCAGCTACTCAACACAGTTTGCTTAATCTGTGAAATGGAGATAATGACAGTATCTACCGCATAGCGTTATGGCACAGATCAAATGACCTAAAAAAATGGAGATGCTCACTCCACAGTGTGAGCTGTTAGGATTATTACTTGATCTAGGCAAACACTGTACCCTCTGTGGGCCTCAGTTTCCCTTTCTCTAAAATAGGGAGTGGGACTTGGCCATTGGTGACTCTTAAGTGGAATGCTAGTAATAATAAGATGGGGTGGCTCTCAGGTCTCCCCACCACCCTGACTATACACCCAATCCTGCTGCTGTTTCTTGTCACCTAAGCTCTTGCTTGATTTGTTCCACTTGATGACATAAAAGATTTAAAAAATTTCTCAAATAATAGTTGTAACAGTCCTATAATATGATGATGAAGAGAAGTGACTTCCCTTATGAGCTTCAATGCAAGCTGCTCCCTGCAGTCCGGAGAAGTCACTGCACTAGGACCAGTTGCTTCCTCAGGTGGCTTTTGTCTCTGGCAACCAACTGTATCAATTCACATCATAATCATTATATCAGCATAGTATTTTACAGTTTAGAGAGTTTCCCATTTCTACGGTCTCGGTTCACCTTACCAAGAATCCCGCGGGATAGCTGGAGTAAATACTGTGAATCCCATTTCATAGATGGGGGTGTTCATTCGTCTGCTTGCTCATTTGATGAGCATTTCTGGAACACATTTTGTACCAGCTGCTGCAGCTCAGAGGACTGCTGTGTGTGACCGAGGTGTCATTGCTCTAAGTGGTGGCTCTGGGTCTGGCCTTGCACCCCCGACGCCCCTCTCCTGGTGCCTGCCCCAGTTACTGCAACTATTGGCACCGAAGCCCACATCCAAGACAGCATTTCAGCGCAGGCACACCCCTTGAGTTCCTCTGCTCCAGCCTGGCCACCTGGTGAATTGCTGGTCACCCTTTAAGCTCTGGCTCCTTTTCTGGGGGAGTCCCTCTCTCCCTCTCTCCTTTCGGCCAGCATGGGACTTTGGATCCATCTCTGCACCACATTCATCACCTGATACTCTAGTGATTTATGTACATTCCTGCATGTCTGTACCTGTACTCTCACCCCCTCCACACACATTGCCACCTAGATACAAAGCCTCTAGGCAGGAATTTTGGGAGGTCAGGAGCCCCTCTTATCATCTGTGAATCTCCAGAGTCAGGCCCAGCCTCTGGCATGGGCTCTGTGGGTGTGGAATGAATGGAGTCATTTGGCATCGGCCATTGCCCTCCCTGAGTGATGTTTGCTATGTCATACCCTATTGGTGTGGACGAATGAGAAAGGGGAGAGGGAGAGGAAGCAGGGAGGGGAGAGGGTTATTAAGGATGGAAGCTGGAGACCAGCCTGGTACCTCTCTGCTTCTGGGGTGGATGGTTTTAATATGGGCAGCCTCTTGTTTATGGAGGTTCAACAGCCATAAAAGGCTTGTGCATAAGTAACCTCTCCCCTACTCTTCCCCCCACAGGCCCTGGGTCAGGAAATTAGAAAGACAAAAAGCAGCCTGGTGACTGGCTTAGAGGAAATGAAAAGGAATTCATGCTGATGTGTCCCCAGTGCCAGGCTGCCTCCTTACCAGGTAACATTATCCCCATGTAAGGTGAGTCAACAGTCCCAAAGTTCAAGTAACTCATCCAGGTTCACACAGTGGGCTGAGGTGACACCTGACTGAGGACCCCCTGGTCCTTACTGAGGTCCACGCTCTTTCTCCATCCCTTGCTAAGAGTTTAGAGAAAGATCAGGAGTCTAGGGTGGGCCTTGGGGCAGGGAAATGAGATGGCTGGAGGCGTAAATACACTCGGGAGCACTGTAGAGACTCCAGGCTCCATCTGGTACCAGGCAGAGGGGCTCAGGGTTAAAAAAAATTACCCAGTGACACTTGTTAAAGCACAGTAGGGCCGACTTCATTCAGGCCCGTTGAGATGGGCATGGGGACCACAGCAATGGGCTGCTGCAGTGGGGGAGAGAGATTGGGCTCAACTCCAATTACGGGCCAGGGGGAACTGACAGCCGGGGAGCAGGGTGGGGTCCGTGGGTGGAAAGTGACTAAGAGGAACATCAGGGGTGAGGGGGATTCTGGCCAAACCCACCTACAGGATGCTTGCCGAAGACAGGCCAGGGTGACCAGACATCACCTGGGGGTGGTGGAGGGTGAGAACCTGGGGCAGACATCGAGGGTGATCAGGTATCAAGGGTAGGGGGTCTGTTCAACTGACTTAGGCTTCAACTGACATGGCTTCATGCTAAAATCGGATTCTTTTTTTTTTTTTT
>VBSM01000565.1:3013978-3117929 GCA_008086735.1 Cheirogaleus medius
CAATGTAATAATAATAGAAATAAAGTGCACAATAAATGTAATGTGCTTGAATCAGCCAAAACCATCTACCCCCCCACTCCACCCCCACCCTGCTCCATGGAAAAATTGTCTTCCATGAAAACGGTCCCTGGTGCCAAAAAGGCTGGGGACCACTGATCTGGAGGGTCCCCAATCTTTTTGGCCTCCCAAAGCTCCTGTGAGGGAGGGGGTTGCTGTGCTTGTGTGTGTGTGTGTGTGTGTGTGTGCGCGCGTGTGAACGGGTTGGGGTTATGTGACTCTCAGGAGTGTAAACCGAGTCCAGGTCAGTGTGGTTCTCTGGGCTGCTGTCCCTGGCATCACCGACTGTCCCATCTGCAGCAAATCCTCCTCCTCCTCAGCTGGCTCCTGCTCCCTGTGGCCTTTTGGGTCACATTCCCCCACCCCGCAGGGGCCCTGTTAGACCAGCTCTCGGGCAAGGTGATTAATTTCACTTTCTCATGAGTCACATTATCTGGAGAAGCATCTCTGGTTTTCGGGAAAGTCATGGATCTGGGAGTTGGCAAAAGGCCACGGGGCGGGGATGGTGCCCTGACACAGAGTGCCAGCTCCCTCCCTCCCCTTCTCAGCAGTGCTTGGCAGCCACATGGGGAATTCTGACCTGGGGCCTCAGCCGAGCTTTACCCCTTTTCCCCAGTCTCCACTCTGGTGACTGCAGCACCACAGATCTTGACAGAGCCCTGGAGCCAGGTCTCTGAGGGTGGGACTTTGGGACTGAGACCAGACTCAAAGCAGGGTTGCTGCCCGTGGCTCAGATGGCCCACTGAGATGGTGTTGACATTGTTCTGCACTTGCATTCCGCAGTGACTTACAAGTATGTCCCTTCTATTAATAGCTAGGACGATAATGGTGCATGCAGGACTCCTCATAAATTGTGAACTGCCTCATTCAACATGTTATTCAAATGTTATTTGAATTGTATGTGGTTTCTTTGCTCATTAATTCAGGCAACATTTACTAGCACCTAGTCTGGGCCAAGCCTTGTGCTAGTACCTGGGGACTCAAAGATGTATACAACATGGTGTATAAGAACCCCCTTGACATGTTCACAGTCAACTGGAGGAGAGAAAGTTCTAAACAAGCAATCCTCGATGCAGAGCAAGAAGTGCTCTCATTGAGAAAGGAGCCCCATGAGATGGGAGAAGAGAGGAGAGAGGGTGGGACACCTGGGACCCTGGGAACACTCTTCAGGAGGTGGCAACTAACTGGTTCTTGAGGACAAGTAGCAGGGCCCTTCTAGGTGGAGTCTGTGCAAAAGGCCAGAGGGCATGAGGGGGAGAGGATGTCCCAGGAAGACCCAGGGTAGGGGACATGAAGAGGAGTGTCAAGAGATAGGCCTGGGACCCATTTGGAGAAGCCAAAAAATTTGAATTTTATCAGCTAGATGATGCAGAGTCAGTAGAAGATTTAATCAGGGAGCCACATGCTTGGTGTATACAGTGTGGGAAAATGCACATCCATTAGAGAAGAGCCCAGATTGGGAAGTCACATGCTTGGTGCCTGGAGAGGCAGTAAGGTTGAGGTGGGAAAAACCTCTTTGCTGGGGACACAGACCCGCCAGTGGCCGCACCTTGCTAGTCAACTCTGCAGACCTGGTAAGAAAATTGGACATATACTCATAGACGTTTGGAGAAGGAAGGTCCTAATACCATCTTCTCATGAAATTTAATTTTTCTAGTAGGTTCTGGGACTAACACTCCTCTTTCTTTTCCCCCTTTCTGATGATCAAAGTACTTTCCTTTATTTTAAAGGTGGGAAAATTGAGATTCTGAAAATGTAAGTGAATTGCCCCAGACCCCACTAGTGGTCAATGGCAGAGCTAGAACTCATGAGGACATGTGGGGCTGTGACTCTTCCGATGATGAAATGACACAGCCATGAAGAACTCACAGGGGAGGATAGACTGACACAATTGCTTGCAGAAAGTTTTGAGCCAGAGCATGTTTTTCCAGCTTCTGCAAGATCAGTCTTCACATCCCAGGAAGAGATAACAGGACAGTGGGAGGAGTGGAGAAAACATCTACCTTCCTGCGTTGCTGCCTGTGCCATTCAGGGAGCCCAGGGGGCTCCCAAGTCAGGCTCTTTGCTCAGGGCATCTAAACCGAAGTGTCAGTGGAGGGGAACAATAAATAACACAGCCTCTCTTTCTACTCCTGTCGCAGAGAAGTTTGCGACACAGGGAGACTGCCATTCTTACCGCTCACAGCTGGGATCCCCACTCTGGCTCTCAGCTGCCGCCTCAGTGTCAATCTTTTGCTATTGTCACGGGGACATCTCTGCAGGTATATATTTTCCATGTGACTCACTAAGAAGGATGAATTTAAAGTTTTCTCCTTCACCCCTATATAGGTTTGCTGTATTTAGCAAATAAAAACACAAGACACCCAGTTAAATTTGAACTTCAGATAAACAATGAATGGTTTGTTAGTATGAGTATGTCCCAAGTATTGTATTATTTGGTGCTTATCTGAACTTTAAATGTAACTGGGCATCCTATATTTTATGTGGCAGTTCTATTCCTACTGTGGAAAATGGCCTGGATCCAATTTTTTTTCTGACCAGAAAGCAATTGCTTACACTTGTTTTTGCTATGATGCTCTGCTTGGAACTTGTTAAAATAATTGGTCAAAATACACCTGTGTCTGGGGAGTTCAGTTGTCTTTACTTCTAGAAGAGTGTGAGACATTGAATCCTAGTATCTGTATTTCCGATGATGAATTATTAGCAGTTTGTGCCTGATGTTAGTTTCATCTTTTGACTGGACTTGTAGATCAGATTAGTGAAAAAACAACAGCCAGCCACTTGTTTCTACCTGGGCCCAGGCCATTAAGCACTTTTACTTTTCAAAGGTCTGTTTTGATGTTTGTAACCATTACAGTAAATGTGTAATTAAACCACAGAAAGCACCTGCTTGAGGCCAGATCACGTCCCTGCTCTTTAAATGGTATCTTTATTGATTGAGCTAATAAATAAACTGTTCATATCCCCAATAATTTAGAGCTAATGTAATCCTTTAAGAGTTACAGAATAAAATTCACACACAATGAACGACACAAACCATTTGTAGACATTATCCGAGAAGATGAAAGAAGTGTTTTTGAAAAGCCCCAATCTCCAGTCAAAGTGACCTGAGTAATGTCCCTGGGGGGAGCCAGGTGGAGGAGACCTGCAATGGAGCTGTCACTAAGGAAGCTGACACCTCTTCAGTGGAGCAGCAGAGTTAGCCAGAGGGATGGTCAGCCCAGGGCCTTGAAACTCACAAGAATGTGGTAGTGTTGAGGGCCTTGGAGGGAGAGAGGCTGGAATCTGCTAGAAATGTTTTCAGGTCACTGGAAGGTAGTTCATGAGGCCTCAGCACAGTTCTTGGTGACAGCCCCTCACCTCCCCAACTTCTTTTCCCTTGGCTTTGATTTGAGCCCAAAAAGTGAAGTTATGTTTATAATTTGGCTTCCCTTTTGATTTGCTTATGGGGATGCCAGCGCTGACCATGTAATACAAGTACCCTTCCTCCCTCCCTCCCTCCTTCCTTCCTTCCTTTCTCTTTCTTTCTCTTCCTCCTCCTTTTTATTCTTTTTCTTCTTCTTCTTCCTGTTCTTGTGCTTTGCTTACTGTAGATCTATTTCTTGGAATAAATTAGTAAAGTGGAGTTAATTCTGGTTTGTGCAGGACCCTCTTGAGAGCTTGGGTCACATGAGTTGGTTTCTGCAAAGGCTGGTCAGCTCTCAGCACCGGCGAAATCAAGTCCCTGGACTTATATGCTGGGGCCAGGCCCTAGAGCGTGGCATCCACACCAAGGCCTTCTGCCTCTGGGGCCCAGCTCACCTGCATGGCCTGGTCAACACCCCTGAGCTCTCTTGAACTGCAACCTCCTTGGGCCAAACGTGCAGTCCGTTTCATGGCTTATAACTAATCTTGTTTTTGTTTCACTTTATATGAATTCTTATAGACTGACACAAATCTCTTCTGGAGTGAAGGGAGGCATGGACAAACAAACAAATGCAGTGTTGAATACTAAGCATCTGATGGTGGATAATATCACTTAAATATTATTCTTAAAAGAATAAAAAAAGACTAGTCCTCCTGAGGTGGGCTGAGGCGAGGGGAAACTGATGCAATATAGAATCCAGGACCTCAGAGCCATAGATTTAGCGCTTCAGTTTGCCGGCTAAATGTTCCTTTCTCTCGGGCATGTGAAAAACGGGTCCCAAAGCCTTTACATTAAGTAGCTACACACCGCCGGCTTCCCTTGGCAAGATGACAGTCGGCCAACCTTTGCTGTAGGAAGTAGCTGTTGCCAGGGCAAGCGCACAGGAACAGAAACACGGTTGTGACCGTCTTGTGCATCACACACAGCGCGTGAGGAAACTGCACGGAGGCAGGGGCTCTCCGCTCAGGGGAGGGGTGGCTGTCACGTCAAATGCCATCGCTGCTCCATTCTGCAGACTGGGCTTGCCCTGTGGGCGCCGGGCCAAAAGGAATGTCCGAGTGATACTTCGGGTTTCTCTCCTTTTGGTTATATTTTTGAGTCTTATTGCTCAGGAGGTTGACTTAAATAACATAAGAAAGAGGTAGTTAATTTAAGGCTTGTTCATCCATTCATTAAATAAATATTAACAGAGCACTAGCTATGTACCTGGCACTACGACCCCCTTTTCATCCTAACAGGAATGAACGTGAGAAACAAACATCGTGTTTGGCTGGTTCTGGGTGACCGACAGTGTGTGGTTTGGTAGCCTGGACTGGTGTCCTGTTGGGCATGTTAGAACTGCACATCACCACGAGGTCACGAAGATGGGAATGGAGCCGGGGGCAGGACGAAGCCAAAAGGGCAGGACAGGGGAGATGTCCAGACCTGGACAGGGATCCAAAATCGACCTCCCCACATTCAAATCCAAGGCCCCAAGACAGAGTACTTGAGTGTCATCTACATCCGATGGTTCCAGCCAGGCAAATAGTTGGCAAGTAAGTGGTTAAAATACTGGTGTGGTGTCTGGAGCTAGGGAGCCATGAGAATGGGAGAGGCAGGGTCAGATAAGACTGCCAGGACAATACTAGAGAAGCTTCTTTCCATCCATCCATCCATCCATCCATCCATTCATTCATTCGCTCACTCATTCAATCACCCAGCAAATATTTATTAGTACTTGCTCTGTGAAATACAAAGATAAATAAAAACATACTGCCTACCCTCAAGGCGCTTACAGCCTCCTAGAAGTGAAAGGCAAGTGAAATGATTACAAATACTAATTGAGCCTTGTTATGTATGATGCATTCTTTGTGCCAGTTCTCCACGCCCTAATTCCCACAGGGTAGCACAAAGAGGGCCAGGTGTCACCTGTGCATGCTCTGGGCTGCATTACAGGAGAGGAGCACTGAGCCTAGGGAACCGGAATCTTCTATAATTGACAGTCAGCTTACCTGCCCTTTGCTTTGGAAGGAGACATTATTGCTCTCTTTTGAGGCTATTTGCTATGCAGACATTCTTGAAAAGACAGACTGTAACCAAAACAGTTTCTCTGCTCACAAGATGTGCAGAAACACAAGAGACTCTTGGAAAAATGCTCCCCCCAAATGATCGGTTGTATCTTTTCAGATGACAGTGTTTGTGGAAACAATGAGAAGCCGATACTGAGAGAAGTCCCCATCCTGAGCCCCAAGGTGGTCCTTCATCCTTCTCTGGTAGGACTCAGTCCTGGGGCAGTGATGCCCTGGGCCAGGCTGGTGAAACAGGTGAATGGGGCCACCAGCAGGAGAGGAATGGGAACAGGAAGCAGCTGCCATTCTCCCCTACTGGCTAACGTGAAGGCTTTGCTTTATGAAAAACATGGCTTCATCCTATTGGCACCTCGGAGCAGGTATCTAAATAGAAAAATCTGTCTGCTCTGAGTGGACATGTGGCGGGGGCAGGTTGTCTATAATTCAGTGTGATGGTCTGAGGGAAGGAAGGAGATTAAAATCTGTTGAGGACCTACAGTACAGCAAGTTGTGTGATCAACAATTCTCCAACTTTCATTTCATTTAATCTTGTAATAAATTGACCACTGTAATCATTTTAAACACACAATTCAGTGGCATTAAGTTCATTCACAAGATTGTGCAACCAGTACCACTATCTAGTTCAGAATGTTTTTATTGCTCCAAACAGAAACCCCACACCTGCTAAGCGGTCACCCTCCACCCCGCCTCCCCTCAGCCCCGGCGACCACTATGGACGGCCTATTCCGGGTATTCATATCAACCCTTTGATATTGGTATTGTTACTCCCATCGACAGACGAGGAAGCTGCAGCTCAGAGAGGTCCATATCCTGTCCAAGGTCACAGAGGTGGCAGGTGATGAACCTGAGGGGCTCTTCGTGAGCTCTCCAGGTAGAGGAGGAAGGTCAGTGGCTCGTGTGGCCTCAGGAACACGTGTGTGTATGTGTGTCCAGGGCATCAAGCAGGGCGGAGGAGGGGGAGTAGGAGTCCCGCCCACCAGGCTTGAATCAGAGAGGGGCAGGAAGGGGAGGTGCCCCAGGTGGAGAAAGGGTCCAAGGTGTCCACGGAGGAGAGCCAGGCAGCCAGAGGGCCAGGCCCCCGTGGTGGGAGGCGTCTCTTGCTACAGTGGTGTCTGGGGCAGGGCAGCACCCCCCGTTCAGGGGACCTTCTAGTACAGCAGGCTCCAGCCCCCACACTCCAGATCTAGCAGCTCTGTTTGCTGGGGTGAGCCCCCCAAGCAGAACGCCCTGGGAAGGCAGCCGGCTCAGGTTGCTTCTTCTCCAGGGAAACCAGACCTGTTTTTGGCTGAAAGTCTCTCTGGTCGGCTGCCAACACCTCCCGGCTGTCTGGGGGGCTGAATGCCTGCGTGAGAGTTCGCGAATGGCCTCGGGTCAGAGGCAGCTGCCAACAGAGGAGCTGTGTGAGCCTTTTGTTTGTTTCCTGGGAACCCACAAGAGAGAGGCTGGGTCGGAGCGCTGCACACCCACCGCAGTCTGCGGGCATCCGGCTTTTGATTCCTCCTTGAGCCTTAGGGGGAGTCGCTTTCTGGGCCTTTGCCTAAGCCAGGGGAGCTCGAGGAGCCCCTTTCTTGCTTGGGGTGTGTGGGAGGGGTTTGGGTGTGTTCGGTCATTGATTCCTAAAGCTGAAGCATCTCACTGTCTCCCCCTCTGCAGAATGTTCCTCCCACCTTCCAGCGCTGCCTGCCCCACCCTCCGTGGAAGGGACGCTCTTCTCTGGAGTATGTCTCTTGCCCAGGGTGTGGCATCCCTGGCCCTGAGGATTCTCAGCAGGTGAAGCGTTGCACAAAAGGAGTCCCCTTCCAGATGGGCTGTGCTGTCGCAGCTGTCGTGAAGGGCCCCTGCCAGCCCCCGAGGGCCTTTGGGACACAATTATGACTGCATCTGGCTGTGCCTGACGCCAATCAGATGAGCTGGGAGGCGAGGCATGTGGCTTCCTCCTGGCAATGGTCTGTCTGTGAATGTGACCCTCGCAGCTGTCTGTCTGTCTGCCTCCCTCACACTGACCCCAGGGGTGCGCCTGTGCCTTGGGGTCGGGACGGTAAGCTCGCAGTGCCCGGTCAGGGTGAGTGAGAATGCAGGGGCAGGCGGGCACAGGACACATCTGGATCCAGGCGCGAGGACTTTCTCTCACCCTGCAGAGCAGGCACAGAGGCAGAATGGACCTGGGTTCACCCAGCCCTGCCACCTGCAACCGTGTGACCGTGGCTAAAGGAATCCCTTCGCCTCAAGGGGCCACATCTCCTCATCTGTAGAAGGGGATAATACCTACCTTGTTGGGTTGTTGTGAGGCTTAAATGAGAGAATGCATGTGAAATACCTGGAAAATACACAACAAATGCAAGTAGTTACTTTGGACTTTGACCCTTCCATTTGGCACCAACCTAGTCTAAAAGAATGAATAGGTTTGCTCTGGCCTCATATCTTGGAGAGCCCTGGGCCTGTCCCAGCCTTTTCTGGGATGTTTCTGATAAGTCCCCCTGTTCTGGCCTCTGTCTGACTTAGCAGGGGCCCCCAAGCTTCATGTTTCTGACTCCCAGTCATCTCTCTGGGCAGGAGGCCCCTTGTGCTCTGTGCCTCGACCACCCAGGGCTGCAAGCAGCATTCCCATCCCTTGAGGGAGGAAAGTTGGCCTCCACACTCCTACTTGGCCTGCCAGACTGCTCCCCTCTCTGCTTAGCTACTTTTGTTTAGGACAGTTGAGGTCGGATGTCTGATCCTTACTGTCCTGTGGCTCAGGAGGCAGAATAGCACGATGGCCATGCATGCTTTGGAACTAGACGGCTTGGCTTCAAGTGCTGGCTCCACTACTTACTAGCTCACTCACTCCACTGGTGACTTTGGGCAGGTGTCTTCCCTCTCTGCCTTAATTTCGCCCTTTCTAAGATATAGATGTGAGAATCTTACCTATGCACTTCAGGGCTGTAAGGAAGATCAGATGAGCCAATCCACACACAGACGGCTCAGGACAGAGCAGAGCAGAGGGAAGGGCTCCCAAACTTTTAGTTCTGATCAAGACCTGAATGCTGACCAGGTGTGGTGGCTCACGCCTATAATCCTACCACTCTGGGAGGCCGAGGCCGGAGGACTGCTTGAGCTCAGGAGTTCGAGACCAGCCTGAGCAAGAGCGAGACCCCGTCTCTACTATAAATAGAAAGAAATTAGCCAAACAACTAAAAATAGAAACAATTAGCTGGGCACAGTGACATGTGCCTGTAGTCCCAGCTACTTGGGAGGCTGAGGCAGAAGGATTGCTTGAGCCCAGGAGTTTGAGGTTGCTGTGAGCTAGGCTGACGCCATGGCACTCTAGCCTGGGCAACAGAGTGAGAGATTCTGTCTCAAAAAAATAATAATAATAAATAAATAAAAATTTAAAAAGACCTCAATGCTGTGGGTTTGCCTAGAGACCATTTGGGCTCTGGGCCAAGTGTGGATGAGGGGAAATTAGCATGTTCTAGTTTCTAGAAGGGAGGAAGAAAATGAACATTTTTTGGCATCTGCTGGGTATCAACCTCCATCCTAAGTATTTGTCCTGTGTTTCTTTATTTACCTTGATACAAAGCCTGTGAGGCAGGCATGTGTTTTTGCTTTATAGCCAAGGAGGAAGCAGGCTAAGGGAGGTTAGACCTTGCCCAGGTCTCAGTTAGTACACGATGAGTCAGGGTTCAATACCAGGGCTGTCTGAAAAGCCCATTATTCTCTTATTACTTTTTACCTCTTCCTATTGGCTGAAATTGTCAGTTCTTAAACAGAAGGGGCACTGTTATTTAAGACCTATCCATTGTGTATGTTTGGACATATTTTAAGAGCTGCCGTAAGTGCTTATGTGGCCATGTATAAAGAAAGACCAAATTCAAGTTCCTCATCCCAAACTTCCCTGGAAGCTTTCAGGTCAAATTGCTAACACACTGATGACAGTTCAACTGTCAATCTGTCCCTCTATTGACCTGGGGATTTGGTCATGATTTATGGCCACAACAAAGTTGGAAAGATTCATGGCTGGCTGTATGACATTTGTCACTTAATGTTAACTTCCTTTCATTAAAGACTGTTACTTTCACCAGAATAAAAAAATGGAGATTGCTTTCCTTTACATTAAAAGCCATCTAGAACCTACTTATGTTTTCTGAGACTTAAACATCTTCAGAAACAATAAACACTGCAGTTTTCGTGAATAGTCGTTCCCCAGGCTTGGGCAGACGAAAGCCTCCCATGGTTGAGGCTGTAGAAATGGGAGCTTGGAAGGCAGAGAGATGGTCCAAGTTGTAAGTGGGGGACGCTGTTGGAGTGGGTGCTTTCAGCTCTAGGTGACGGGCGTGGCGCGGTCCAGGGAGGTGGTCCAAGTCAGATGGCCCCTCAGATATCAGGAGAGGAGCTAGGTGGCTGACACATGGCACCGTTGTCCAGAGAAAGCTGCTCCCATGAGTGAGGAATTCAAATTCGGTGAGCAGAGGGATTGAGGGGAAGGGGGAGACCCAGGCCTCTCTCTTGGGGCGCCCTATGCAGGAGTGCTAAGGTCAAAGGCTGCCACTGGGAAGAAAAGCTCTGTGTTTGCCGCCCCCCCCCCAACCCTTCAGCCAGGGATGCTTATTCTGGAGGAGGACAGAAGAAGGTGACAGGTAACCTTCTATCAAAATGGGGAAGCTTTTCCAGGTGCTCATCAAATAAATTACAAGGCCAAAGCAGGCGGAAATGGCACGCCTGGTGCTTCCCCTCCAAACTCGTCCTGCCCTTGCTCCTTGGTCTGTGGCCCATTATCCCCAAAAAGAAAAGGTGGCCAAGCCCAGCCCCAACTGGCCTTGTGGCCTTCACACCTGGGACAGACAGAGTGGGCAGCAGCCTGGCGAGGAGGGAGGAGGGGCAGCTGTGTCTGAGGCCACAGACAGAGGCCAACAATGTCCTCTCCTAGAGACCAGCTACACCCGTCGACCAGGGAACCAAGTCCAGACAGAGAACGCGATCAGACTTAGGTCGGGTTGTACAATTTGTTAATTCAGCAGGGGAGCCAGTGTCTCTTTGAGCAAAGGTGGAAGCTAATCCTTGAATAAATTCTCTCAGACCTTCTGCAAATATTTGCGTCTGAAGGAGGCAATTTTGGTAGCTTGGCTGATACTGGCTTGCAGCGAATGAGAAACTCCCACTTTGGCTTAAACTACATTTTTTCAGGTCTGCAAGGGAATACCATGGAAATCTCTGCCAACAGACAGATCTGTGGCGACAGTCTCAGCCCTTAGGCTGGGCTCACTGTGCGTCCCGAGTGGTCTGCGTTGCACCCTCACGACAGCTCTGTGAAGTAGGTGCTGTTGTCACTCCCTGTGTTAGTCAGGGTCTTTCGAGGGCAAATGCCAAGATGCGGTTAGAGGTGCCAGGAATTTACTGGGCAAAACATCCGTGAAGGATGAAGGGGAGGGTCGTGTGGGTCTGACGGCTGCAGAAGGAAAGATTGGGTGGGAAGCAAAAGTCGCTTGTTAGAAGGATTTGGGGTCTGGCAGGAAGAGGCCCTACTCTGAGCCCTTACCCCGAGGTGGTCAGGCAGGTGCTCATGAAGGAGGTCTGAGCAGCATCTCCGTGGCCTGCAGATAAAGAAACTGAGGCACAGAGAGGTTAAGTGACTTGTCCAAGGTCTCACAGCCAACAAATGGCAGAGTTGGCACCAAAGCTGGTCTGGTGCCAAAGCCCACCCTCTTAACCACAAGGTCATGACGGGCTGTCAAGTTTTTTGTCAGTTTCGGGGAGAAGTGCTGTGGTGTAGGGTGCAGGATCAGGCAGACCTGTGTGCACCTTCTCACTCTGCCGCACCATAGCGTGGGCCTGTGGACAAACTGAGGTTGCAGCATATAATGTCCCTGGTACAATGGTTAGCACACAGTAGGTGCTCAGTAAATATTAGTTCCTGATCTCATTCCACTCCCTTGGGGAGGCCACTAAGGCATACAACACAAACAGGGACAGAAAGAACAAGCACGTCTAACAATAGAGTGGGGTGGTGGTGTTCTCAGTGAAGTTGTTTCCTAGAACTGTCCCGAGGATCTGAGAAACAAGGCCCCAGACTGTCCCCACCTTCAGGTCAGGGCTGTCTGCACAGGGCACAAGGGTTGGTTATAATTGAGACCTTCACCCTCATCATGATTAAATGATCTGGTCTCAGTTTAGAGATCTATCTCTGGGCAGGGGCTGGGGGTGTCCAGAGCCACCCAGCCTGCTCCTGGCCTGACCAGGAGTCCCATAACGAACCCTGTGCAGGATCTGGAACCATGCCAGCAGGCAGTGCAAGCTCTTCCGGATAGTTTTAAAGACCTCCTTCCTCTTGTCTTCCGCGTGCATGAGCCGGAGTCTGGGGGAAGCCTGGCCCTGGGGGAGGAAGGTGCCACATACGGGCCATTCAGGTCAACTCTATCGTGATGTCCAAGGTAAGCGCACTTTTCCATGTTGTTAAAAATCTCAGGAATGTCGATGAGAGATGTGGTCATTCAGCGAAGAATTCCTGAGTGCCTGCTACGTGCAGGTGTTGCGTGAGGCACCCGGCATATGTGGGGGAGATGAGTACGGTGTTAGCCTTGCCCTTGACGAGCTCTCCATGTCGGGGAACACGGTCGCAGAAACAGTGGAACAGGTGCTCGGATGCGGAATGGACAGTGTACAGGGAGGGTGCGGTGGAAGGGGAAGTCAGCCACACGTGAGGTCAGGGAGGCTTCTCAGACATGGTGAAAATTAAATGGGGTCTTGAAGGGAGACTGGAGGTTTGCCTATGGGCAAGGTGGAAAGAACCTTCCAGGAAGAGGGGGCAGTGTGTACAATGGCGTGAACGTGGGGGACGCCACGCAGCAAGGGGAGCTGCCTGTGGTTTGGTTTAGCTGCGTGTGGAACCCTAGGAAAGCAGCGTGAGCAGGCTCAGATGCCGACGGGAAGAGAGCAGCAGGCCACGAACGGGCTCGCAGGCCTTGCTAAGTCGTGGGGTGTCATTATATAGACCACGTGGGATCCTTCTTAAAGAGCACATCGGAACAGCACCACCAACAATAATAGTAATTGTAATCATCATTATCATTCTGTTTTTTATAACCAAGTGCTCTTTATGTGCCAGGCACTTTTCTAAGGGCTTTACCCTAGTTAATGTATTCATCCTTAGAACAACCCACTGTGATAGGTGTTTTTGTTAGCCTCCTTTACAGATGAGGAAACTGAGGCACAGGAGGACAGTGAGTGGCTGGGTTTGAATCCAGGCTGCCTGACTCCAGGGTGCATGGTCCCCGGATGCACATTGGCCCCTGCTTTTTGCTTAGTGAAGAAAAGCAGTTGCCCAAAGCCCAGTAGTATGACAGATACCCTACTTGTCCCCAAGATTCGATAATTGCTGTCCTTGCCTTGTTTCTGAGACTTGGTTTTTACTCAGTGTTTTATTAATGCTTAGCGTTTTGGTATATGCTCTTGTGAGGTGGAATAATGAGCTTTTCACAAGTTCCGAGATCATGGGATGAAGGGTTTCTGTCACAGATCCAGCTTTCAGATAGTTCACAGTCTTTCCATCACTGGTGTGGCCTGGCTAATGTCGCTTCCCATTCCAAGTGTCAACTTTCCTTCCTGAAAGGCTGCCTGGTGACAGCAGGAATGCTTCTGCGCTGATGGCTCTGTGGGCGCCAGATTTGCCTGGGGCCCGGGCAGGTGGGTGGATGCTGACGTAGGGCCAGGCTGGTCCTGCTGTGGCCCGTGTCATGAAATGCAGCCCCAGCCACCCCCAGCCTCCTTTCCCAGGGAGATTAACATTATTGAATCTCTACAACAACCTTAGGCAGAAGGTCCTAATATCTCCATTTTCCAGATGAGGAAACCGAGGCTGTAATCCTGTGAGGCAGTATCATCTCTGTTTTATAGAAGAGGAAACAGAGGCTCAGAGAGGTGGAGTCACTTACCTGAGGTCACACAGCAAGTACATGGCAACAGTGGGGTTGGAGCTCAGACCTTTCTGACTCTAAAAGCTCCAGGACAACTTTTCATCCTGGTCAGCTGAGCAACTATACTCCGAGGAGGGCACAGGCCCTGGAATCAGGGGAACCTTTTGTTCTTCAGCCCCCAATCCCCAACCCCAGCACCCACATCCAGCTTTGTGGGTTGGCAGATGGAGAAACAGGGAGAGATAGTCTGCCTTTCCTGCTCCTTTGTCCCATGCTCCGGGACCCTGACTCTGCAATACCGGGAAGAACACTGCATCAAAAATCAGGAGGCTGGGTCGAACCCTTGTGTCACTGTTTTGACCTTGGGTAAGTAACTTGTTTGTAAAGTGGGGTGATGAGGATGCTGGGAAAAGGCTTTGACACCAGCCAGGGTTGTACTGACCACATGGGGTAGCATGAGTGTTATTATCTTTCTGTGGTTTTCCTCCTACCCTGTGGCCTGGCCTCTGCCCCTGCTTCCCTGCAGCCCCTACCAGTGTGGAAGGCCACTTGGCAGGCTTCTCTGAACACCCACCTTGGCTCCCCCAGGTGGCTGGTCTGGCCTGCTAGACACACTTCTCACAGCCTTCTGCTGGCCCCCTAATACCTCTGTCCTCCACCCTGCTTAGCCAAGAGTCTGCCACTCCCTGGGCAGGTTTCTGAGCTTCATCCCCGAGGGGGAGATTCCAGAGCAGACAACCCAGCTGCCTTTGTGACAAAAACCAAAAGTAAATAAAGGATATTTACTGAGTATTTGCAATTTGCCAGGCACTTTCAGTATGTAACCTTCCTTGCAGCAACCCTGAGAATTTTATCCTGAGTCTACTTTTGATGGAAGCAAGGCTCAGAAGGCCACTTGCCTAAGGGCATGCAGCTGGCAGGAGGGGAGCCAGGATTCCTGTCTGGTGGCATCATTCCTCCCCCTGCTCTGCACACGGGGCTCTGGAGTGGGCTGCTCTGAGGGCAGGTCCTTCCATGGCCCGTGTGTGTGGCCGGCTGTCTGTCCAGGACTGACAACTTGGGCTGGGAAGGTCGCTTGTCCTCCAGACTGCTCATGATTTTTCAATCGGAAGAAATTGAGATGCTGGGAACAGCTCTGCCACCTGCCCTAGCCCTACCCCAGGCTCCGGGCAGGAGCCCAGATGCACAGTCCACACCAGGCCGACCTTAAGCTACCCTTAGTTAGGCACAGGTGGACCTTAAGGTGGCTCCCTGCTGGGAGGGGCGAGTCCTCTGAGTCTGGTCAGGGCCCTGTCGGCAGCCGCCTGGGTGGACAGGGAAGCAGCTCTGCATCTGGGGTCACAGACGCTGCTTCCGGCCTGGCTCCACCAACGACCAGCGCGCGATCTTGGACAGGTCTCTTCACTTCTTTGAGCCTCAGTTCTTAGGTCTGTAAAATGGGATCATGTCCCCACCTCACTGCCCCACAGTCCCACTGCGGTGAGGGAGGGATAAATGAGTCCCAGCGGGAAAGTGCCGAAACGGAAAGCCCGGGGCAAGACCTGCTCCATATTTGCAGGGCTCAGTGCAAACTGGCCAGGTGGGTCCCCTTGCTCACAAACCACTGTGAATTTCAAGGCGTCGGAGGCAGAGCGTAAACCAAGCCGCCGGCCCCCTGCAGCGCGGGCTCGGTGCGCGCGCGGGTCGCACCCGGAGCCGGCCGCGCTGGGGTCCGGAGCGGCGGGGGTCCCGGCTCCCGCTGGCCCCGGGCCGGGTCGCGCGTGCCCGCGGCGGGTCCCGGCGCATTCGGCGGGCGCCGGCTCCATCTAGCGGCGCGGCGGCGAACAGCACCCGCCGCTCCCCCGGGCGGGCGCGGGCGCTTTGGGGTCGCTCGGGCCGCCTCCGTGTGCGTGTGCGTCCTTCTTCCCCGATCCGTCACCGCGTGCTCTGCAGTGTCCTCCTGCGTCTCTACCACTGCTCCCGCCCGTCCTGAGCTCCCCCTGTTTTGGGGGAGACCCTCCGCGGGCCACCCAGGAGGGCGGTGAGGCTCGTCGAGGTCCCCACCGTCCCCCCCGGAGCTCTTGCGTCTCTGGGTCCCTCCGCGCGCCCTGCCTCCACCTCCCTTCCAGCCTGCGGCTCCATCTGACACCTCCACTTCTGCGGCCGTTTCCCAGCCTGCATCCAAGGCCGCGCCCCGGGAGCCTGCCTGCCTCTCCCCCTGCGGCGCCGCCTCGGGCCCTGGCACGCCCATCGCCCTTCCTGCCGCTGCCCCCGGGGCACCACCGCCCCACTTGAGGTCTCCTTCTTCTGCCTGTCTTCCTCCCGGCCCCACCTCCGCCGGGAAGCCTTCCAGGACTGCTGGAATCCTCAGGGCTGCCGCCCGCTCGCGTGGCCAGCACCTCTGCTGCTGTGGGAGGCGGTGGCCAGGTTAGCGGTGCGCACGGAACCGGCTTTGGGATCCGACGCGCTGACCCGAAACTGACTCGTCACTTCTGAGCCAGTTTCCTTGTCGATAAAATGGGACATCAAATGAGATAGGACCTTTCTGGTGATGATTAAATGAGATACTTTATCGTAGGCATTCAGGCTGCTGTCTGCCTCATTATCAGCACTGAATAAATGTTGCTGTGGTCATTATCATTATCGTTATTAGGTTCTGTGCCCATTAATGACTAGCAGTGTGGCCTTGGGCCAGTGACTTCACCTTGTTGAGCTCTCCCTGTCTGGAAAATGGGGAGATTATTTCCACTCCTATGCCAGAGGGTTGCTGTGGTCCTAAGTGGGGTGCTGCACAGGAGGTGCTGGGACGTAGGAGGTGCCAGTCTCTCTGGTCACCTGGGGCTGAGGCAGCTCATCAGATAGCTTACAGTCCCTTCTTGGCCATCCAGAATTATCTAATTTTGGTACAGTTGTGTTTAATTTCGACCCTGTGTTTCCTCAACCAAACTTGGATCCTTTGAAGGACATACATTGGTTTTAATGGGTGTGTTAGGGCTGTCCAGAAACAGAATTAATAGGATGCCTGTGTGTGTGTACAGACACACGCACACATACACACACATATACACACATGTACACACACACATATACACACACAGATTGATATACTTTAAGGAATTGGCTTATGTGATTGTGGAGACTGGCAAGTCTAAAATCAAGACCCAGGAAAGAGCTGATGTTGCAGACCCCAGAGTCCCAAGGGAGCCTGGAGGCAGAATTCCTTCTTTCTTGGGGAATTCTATGCTTTCTCTTAAGGCCTTCAACTGATTGGGTGAGGCCCACCCACATTACCGTGGGTAATCTGCTGTGCTCAAAGTCTACTGATGTAACACATTGACTGCCACACTAGAAAAAAATTTTTTTGCCTGGGTCCATGGTGTTTTATTATGAAAACAGAATTAAAAACTTTGAAAACAAAACAGTCCTTTCTAATTTAATGAAAAATTTGTTATTTTTATTGTTTTCTGTCTGTGAGTTACATGCAACTCATGCAGCACCGGAATCAACTTTTACAATTGAGTTGTATGTGACTCACCACATACTATTGAATTTGTTTTGGAGAATTGAGTCTTCATATGCTTCACAAGGCCCTGGGCTCAAAACTAGTGTGAGTTAAATACAACTCATATAGCAGTTGTTAAATGTTAATCTCATCTAAAAAATTCCTCCACAGCAGTATCTAGACTGGTGTTTAACCAGAAACTGGGTCGCATGGCCTCCTCAAGCTAGCACATCTAATTAACCATCCTAGTGGGCTGACACTTATCATGTAAGGACTTTAGAAGCTCCTTCATTTCCTTCCTCCTCTGCCTCCCAAACACCTCCCTGCCTTCCTCTCTCCTCCTTTTGCTTCATTCTTGACCAGTAGCCACTTTGGTGTCCTCTTTCACTTTTTTCCACGGAATCCAAAATAATCTGACTTTCCCCCAGGCGCTTGCCCATTCTTCATTGGCATGAACAGTGAGGGTCTTTGGCCTGAGGGCTGGGCAGGAAGTGGGGTTGGGGTTAGGTGGTGGGAGGATTGGATACTCCTAGTTCCCAACTCTCTGCCACTAAATCCTTGACTCCCTTCAGCATAACCAAGGAGAACACCAGCTGAATGTGGCTCACACTGGGGAGAAAGGTGAAATAGGGTTGGGTCCTCTTTTTGTTGCCTCCATTAGTCTGGATAAAATGCTCTGACTGGGCTTTGGGGGCATGAGAGCTGGGTTGGGGCTTCCTTCAGGGAGTGGGGAGTGATGAGATGTAGCTGGAAGAGCTTGGCTGGGAATGAATGGGCCAGAACAAACACCAGGGAGGGTGAGACGATGAGGCTTCTTAATGGAAAGTGTCAAGTTGCAAGTTACAGAAAGTTCAACTCAAACTGCTTTGAATAATAAAAAAGGAATTTATTAATATTTATTGATACATACAACTAATGACACTAGAGGTAAATGTAGCTTCAGATGAAGCTTGATCCAGCAGGTCAATGGCATTACCGAGGAGACCATTTCTCTGCATTCCTCTGCCTTGACCTTTGTGATCTCCAGCTTCCCTGCAGGTCACACAATGGTTTCCTGGGGGTCCCAGGGCTACACACTATTTCATTCCCATCCAGCAGGAAAATGACCAACTTTGTTTCATTGTTCTCAGTAAAAGCCCCAATATTCCATGCTGTTTGGACTAGATTAGGTTTTTTGCCTTCCTCTGAGCTGTCACTGTGGCCAGGGGAGGCAAGGGCTGGCCTGGCCCCAGTTCATGTGCTCTGTTCCTAGAACTGGGAGTGTAGTCAGCTCCCCAGAATGTCAAAAGTATTCAAAATTCTGCCCGGTGGGGTTGGCACCCCCACTCTTTGAGTTCTGGGTTTTGTTGGTCCCCAGTCAGGCACTGGACTAGGGTGCAGAGTTTGCCAAGTCTGCCCAGTAGGTTGGGCTTGACTTAGATGTGGAAGGACACACTTATTTTAGCTCCTGTGAGAAACCCATATGGCCATCTTTGCACATGAACTTGGCATTATTGCCTTTCGAGGGAAAGTAATTTGGCTTGGATTCAGGGGTTTGTTTTCATTGCTTTTTACTAATAGTTTTCGTGACAGCTGTTTCCTAACACCTCCTGGTGTTTGTGTATCATTAGAGCTAGTTTTAGGAATAGATGGAGAATGGTTTTCACACTTTTTAAGAAATAAAGCTGGGCATGGATTTTGGAGCTTGGCAGACTTTTAAGCTTATTTCCAGCTATGTGGGCCAGTCCCTCCATGTCTCTGGGCATTGTTATTTTCATCTGAAAAGTAGGTTCCTAGGATAGACACCTGTCTCAAAGGTTGTGGGAGACGCAGGTAGATGTTGTCCCCGGAGAGCCTGAGTTCCTGCCAAGCTCTGCAGTCTGCTGTTCAGAGAAGCCTCACTCTCCACCCTGTCTAAAGTAGTGGCCGCTCCCCCACCCACTGCCACTGGCCACTCTGGTCACTCTCCAACATGTCACACATTTATTCCCTTCATGTTACTTTATCTAAAATCATTTTTGTTGTCTGTTTCCTCCCATTAGAATATGACGTTGATGAAAGCAGGTCGTAAATATCTGTCTTATTCATCATAGGTTGCCGCCGTGGGCAGTCAGGGCTCAGTCCTACCCAGGAAGTCAGAAGACAGCATAGAAAGGACTGCAGAGTTCTTCCTACCGAGAGGAGTGGGGTCTGGGGTATTTGCCCACCAAACCTCACCAGTCATTGCTAAGGGCTACTTCTAGGACCTGCTGATGACCCGATTCTTCCAGCCTGCCCTGTCCACAGACAGAGCAGGGCTGTGTTTTAGCCCATTTTATGTTGCTATAAAGGACTACCTGAGGCTGGGTAATTTATAAAGAAAAAAGATTTATTTGGTTCGTGATTATGGTTGGGAAGTTCAAGACTGGGTGAGGGCCTCAGGCTGCTTCCACTCACAGTGGAATGTGAGGCTGTGCAGAGATCACAAGGCGAGAGAGGAGAAAGAGAGAGGGGGGGAGGTGCCAGGCTCTTTTTAACAAGCAGCTCTGGAGGGACCCAACAGAGCGAGATGAGATCACTCACTCTACCCTAGCGGGGAGGGCATTAATCTATTCATGAGGGATCCACCCCCATGACCCCCAAGCCCCTCCCATTAGGACCCACCTCCAAATCAGGGATCAAATTTCAACATGATGTTTGGAGGGGACAGACATCCAAAGCATAGCAGGCTGTCATGGCCGGACTCTGCCTGTGATGGTCAGAGGCGGTTGGAAGGAGCTGAGTCCACCTGCTCACCAAGGAGATATGGACAAGACAGCCACCGCCCCTGCTGCATGGCAAGTCCCCATCAGTGGGTGTGATGGTGAGAATTGGTTGGGTGGTTCAGGAGGAGAGGATCCCTCCAGGAGGACAAGTTGGAGAGGGCGCCAGGAGCCTCGCATTGCTGCAGCATGTCCTTCCCCCATGCCTACCAGGACAACCATGTCCCTTTCTGTTGTGATCCATGTGAAGGTCAGTTCTGAACCCTCCTTCCACCCTGACTCCTCTCTGAACGTCCCCAGCTGCTGATTTTCCTCCCAGCACTGTGTGCTGAGGACTGTTGGTTTCTTACTTGTGGTCTGGCTGATGCAGGGAGAAGGGCACAAGCCCTTCCTCTGATCTAGAACAGGGGTCCTCAGCCCTCGGTGCGCATCGGAATCACCTGGAGAGCCTTTATGGCGTGCTGGTGCTCAGGGCCGCACCTCCAGAGACTGAGCCAGTTCATCTGGGATAAGGCCCAGGCACCTGGCACTTCAAAAAATTTCCCTTTCTCTGCTCCCAAGGTGATTCTGTGCAGCCAGGATGGAGAGACACCGGCCTAGACCTTACATGGGCATCTGACACAGGCAACTGAAGAGGTCAGAGGTACGCCTAGCTCCTGGGACAGCTAGATTCAGCAGATCAATGATATCATTGAGGGCTTAGTTTTTTTTTTTCCTAATCTTTCTGCCTCGCCTTATGTGATGTGTAGTTTATTAGCCCATTGGTTAGCAGATAAATTCTCAGAATTTCTAAGTAGTTAGCAGCATGTCTTAGGGCTACAGGCGTTCTCATTCCTGTCCAGTAGGAGAGAGAACATCTTGTCTCATTATTCCAAGCACAAGTTGTGCGAGTCACGCCGTTTGAATTGGCTTAGGTCCCAAGCCTACTCCTACATCAGTCACTGTGGCCGGGGGGATGGCTTGGACCATGTGCTCCAATCCTAGCACTGGATGTGGTCCGTTCCCCATCTTAGCCCTGTCTTGTGTGCACATGACAACCACCTGGGAGCTTCTAAGGAATTCTGAGGCCCAGGCCCACCTTCAGAGATTCTATTTCAATTGGTCTGTGGTGGGGACATTTTCAAAGTTCCTCAGATGATTCTGATGAGTCACCAGGGCAGAGGACCACCGGCCAAGACATTGTACAGCCTCATAACGCAGGTTCAGACCCTGCATGGGTCATGAGTGTAGATCCACCACCTGGGTCTAAATAGATGCCTTGCTGGCACATGTCCAGCAGCCTTAGGGGCTGCTCCCAAGAAGCCCAAACTGGGGAACAGACCAGCAGCGCCTACAGTTATCAAATGTGAGAGGCAACGATAATAGCCATCAAAGTGGGAGTATTTTACAAATGCAGAAGATGTTTTGGTGGCCAGCTCCTGCTAGCGATCCATGGTTACCCGAGACATTCCCCTTCTCTGCATGTTTCCTCGTCTGTTACATGGGTTCAAAGAATAATCTATAGATGATGAGATTTGTGGGAAGTATCTCAATTCCTTGGGGTGAGGCAGAATCAACCTAGTAGGAAGCCTCCATGATAGAGTGAGAAGAGTTTAATCTCTAAAGGGTCCCTGTCTCTTAGCTGTGCTACCTTAGGCAGGTTCCCTTACCTCTCTGAGCTTCAATGTCCTCATCAGTAAAACCAGGACTCTACCTTCTGGAATGTTCTCCTGTGAGCATGAAATAAGATAATGTAAATAAAGCTCCTAGTGTAGCACGTGGCACATAATAGGGGTTCAGTAAATTGCTTTCCTTCCAAGAATGCTACTGTTACCTCTTAATGTTTTCAATGTGATGTCAAAGGGGAAACCAAGACCCACAATGTTCACCATAGGTAATTATTTGCTGGGTGTAGTCTGAAGCCACTTGATCCACCTCTGGACTCCAAGTCCCTCAGCGGGAGTCCTTCCAGCCTCTTCATCTCTGCATCCCTATTTACATCACAAGGGGCTTCCTTGTGGTGTATTTTCCCCTTTGTCCCACATCAGAGGGTCTTTGAAGTGGAAATCTTGTTGGAAGAAAGGTGTTGTGAAGAGTCTTATCTTGAAGTTGCATTTGCATGTGGTCATAGTATTTATTAGCATTTGAATTGGATGTTTGCTTGGGATGGCTTGGGGACTGGAAAGGATGATGTCACTGCTTGGCACAGCCCTGGCATAACATAAGTATAGCTGACCTCGAACAACATGGGTTTGAACTGTGTGGGTCCATGTATATGCGGATTTTTTTTCAACCAAATGTGATTGAAAATACAATAGTCACAGGATTTGAAACCCGTGTTTACGGAGGGCCAGTTTTTCATGGACACAGGTTCCACAGAGCCAACTGTGGAACTTGAGTATCCTTGGGTTTTGGTGTATGTGGGGCTCCTGGAACCAATCCCTCCTATATACCAAGGGCTGACTGTACTAATAACTGGATGCCAAATGAATGGACTAACCTTTGCTTTTCACAACTTACCTCTCCTACCCAATGGAGTCATGGAAGAAATGATTGAGAGTGTAAGAAATAGTTCTGTTTATTGACTAGAACATGGTATAAAATTACAGCAATTTGCAGGCATTCTGGACTTTTGGGGAGGACATGCAGTGCTGGGCTCAAGCAGGGGATGGAGTGGAGGTATGGACCACGGGGCGATGGCTCTCTTCCTGGGCATGTTAAGGAACTTGTACTACCAGCACAGATGTTAGTTGTGAGAGAACTATTAGTCCTTGTCTCTGGATACAAATGATGTGGGCGGTTTGGCTCATCAGACAATGCCATGCTTGATAATTCAGTCCTTTCGCACATGTGTTAGGTTCTGGCTCTCCCAATCTAGTCATGGTAGATTCTAATTGTTCTGTATAACGCTCATTCTTCCCACCAAAGGAAGAGGCACAGGCACATTGGTTTGGGAGGCCATCCGAGAATGGTGTGCACTTGGCTCAGGTCCTCTTGCTTCCAGATTCATCAAGCTCTACTCAACTTGGAGGCAGTGGGCTGGGGTCACGGAAGCAGAAAATTGTGCACTACTGTTTAAGCTCAAGCAGAGGGACCTTCCATAGGGCAGCAATGTGAAGAGATGAGCATGCTTCCAAAACAAACTCAAATGTCGTCTTGTCTCTCTCAAGAAGAAGGAAGAGGAAGAGCTGGCAATCAGAGACAGCCCTGTGATGCTGGGTTCCATAGAAAGTCTTCAGCAGAGAATTCTTCCAAAATGTAAAAGGTATTTCTGTCCCAAGAGTTGGCGTGTAAAATCAGAACGAGGGCAGATCAGGGTGTTAAGGTGGTTGTTTAGCACAATGTCTCTGAGAGCTGAATGGCTGAGTGTCACCAGTTACATGACATTTTGAAACAGCTGGAGAGACCTCATGATGTTGTCATCCTGGGGAAGGAGGAGGGGAAAAGAGGATGTTTAGA
Source organism: Cheirogaleus medius (assembly GCA_008086735.1). NCBI lineage: Eukaryota > Metazoa > Chordata > Mammalia > Primates > Cheirogaleidae > Cheirogaleus > Cheirogaleus medius. Next base: position 3,037,039 of record VBSM01000565.1, read on the forward strand.
ACTCTCTGAGGCTCCTCCCTAGAAGCTCTGTGACTCTGGTGAGCAAACCTCGAGCACCTATGTGGAAAGAACTCCACAAGGGTGTGGGAAACAAGGAGCAAGGGGCGGGGACCTAGAAAGTGATCAACTCAAAGCAAGAAGCACCTCCACTAGCCTTAAAGAGGAATTCAGAAGAAACAAATATTCTAGTAAAACAGCAAGTTGCTTCTTTAAAGAATCTCTGGGCAATTGTATTTTATCAAATGATTTTTCTGAGTCTACTGAGATGATCACATTTTTTTCTTTTTATCCTATTAAAGTGATTAATTATATTGACCAATTCTTGAATGTTAAACCAATCTTGTATTCCTGGAATAAACCACTTTGTTCATGATTTATTATGCTTTTTAAAAATATATTTCTGGATTTGATTTTTTACATGTATGTTCAGAAAAAATACATTAGCCTGAAAATTTTTTGTAATGGCTTTGTCAAGTTTCCACATTAGGGTTCTATTAGCCTCATGAATCAAGTTGAGAAGTTTTTCCTTTTTTTCTATTCCCTGAGTGTGTATAAGATTGGTATCATTTCTTCTTTAAAGAAATGTACTAGTGATACCTCTGAGCCTGCCATTTTCTCTGGGGGAAAGTTTTCAATAAAAGATTCAATTTCATTAATAGACACAGAGCTATTCAGATTTATTCTTGTGTTAGTTTTGATAAGTAGTGTTTTGCAAGAAATTTGTAGATTTCATGTTATCAAATGTATTGGATAATGAATGTCTGTAGTAAAGCCTATAGTGATTTTACCTTTTTCATTTCTGATATTCTGATTTCTCATATTGATAATCTGAGTTTTCTCTCTCTTCAAACTAAGTCTTGATAAGCATTTATCAACTATTGATTTTTTCAAAGAGGGAACTTTTGGCTTTATTGATTTTCTTATTGTATATCTCTAGTTTACATTTTTCTATCATATATTCTCTGAAGTATAGTACTAAACATGAAATCCTCAAATGTTGGATACTAAGCAACACACCTCTAAATCCATTGGTCAGAGAAGAAAATATTCTGAATTAAAATAAAAGAAAATATGACATCTCAAAATCTGTGAGATCTAAAGCAGTATTCAGCTAAAGTAGTACTCAGAAAAAAATTTACCCCTTTAAGTATATATACTTGAAAAGAATGGTTGAAAATCCGTGATCTAAACTTCTATCTCAAAAATACTAGAAAAAAAATCCTAGAAAACTGAAAATAAATCAGAAGAAAGAAAATAATTTCACATTTTAATGAAATAGAAAACAGACCTATGCTAGAGAAAATCAATGGAGACAAAAGTTGATTCTGGTGGCCTGAATCTTTAAAAGTTGCTAGGACAGGGAGGAATTATTGCCTAGTATTTAAGCATAGGGGTTCTGGAGTCAAGCTGCCTGAATTCAAGTCCTGAATCTGTCACTTAATAACATGACCTTGCGCATGTTATTTAATCTCTCTGTGAGTCAGTTTCTTTATGTGTGAAATGGGGTTGAGCATATCTATCTCTACGGTGGGTTGTGAAAAAGAAACGAGTTAATTAATGAATAGCAACAGAAAAAGTAGCTAGTGTGAGAAACTAAATTGATTTAAAAACCTCTCTCACCTGATAAGCTAGATAACAAAAATCACACTTCCATAGGTCATGATATTTAAAGTTAGAAAGACAGAGTTCAAGTTTCATCTCCATCACTTACCGTGGTCTTAGCCACATCTCTTAATCTGGCAATGCCTCAGTTTTCTCTTCTTAAAAATGGGTATGATCAATATTGCTATCCAGCTAGTTCATAATGAGTAAACGTTAAAATATTTTGAATCCTGCTGGTAAACAGCTGCTGACCTGAGCTGCCTCTCAAACCTCAGAATCTTCCCCTTTGGCTACTTGGTAACTTGCTTGGGACCCCTGGCTACCCAAAGATTCATCAACTAATGAGTTAATACCCACTTTAGCAAGGGTCCTCTGAGGCCCTGATTGGTCAAAGTCAGTTGCAAGCGGTCAATATTCAGTCCATTCTACTTGTTAAATATTTTGAGTGTCACCCTGCGTATGGGACACCTACATCAGAGGGTTACTGTGACATTTACGTAGTGCTCAGAGCACTCGGTAGGTGCTGAGAATGTGTTAATAACTCCTCCCCTGCTTTCTTGCATTTGTAGCTCTTCTTGGTTGGAGCTCAGAGTAACTGTGTACTTTTCTAAAATAATGTAGGGATATAAATGCATTTCTCTAAAGTAGATGAAGCAATTATCTCCAGTTCAATCTCCGGCAGATACTCTGGGGCCAGTTTATTTGTTAGACAATGAAAATTGTGGTTCAAGGACCAGCGGCACCAGCATCACCTGGAAGAATGTTAGACCTATGGAATTAGAATCTGGATTTTAATAAGATCTTCAAGGATATTGCTGTGCACATTAAAGTTTTAAAGCATTGGTCCAGGGCATCTGTGTTAAAATGAGGATTTCTAGACCCTACCCTAGATCTAGAGTGTCTGGGATAGAGGCCTGGAAATGTACATTTTTAGAATCATCCCAGGCAATTTTTTTTTTTTTTTTTTTGAGACAGAGTGAGACTGTGTTGCCCGGGCTAGAGTGCCATGGTGTCAGCTTAGCTCACAGCAACCTCAAACTCTTGGGCTCAAACCATCCTCCTACCTCAGCCTCCTGAGTAGCTGGGACTACAGGCATGCGCCGCCATGCCCAGCTAATTTTTTCTATATATTTTTAGTTGTCCAGCCAATTTCTTTCTATTTTTTTAGTAGAGATGGGGTCTTGCTCTTGCTTAGGCTGGTCTTGAACTCCTGCGCTCAAACAATCCGCAGCCTCGGCCTCCCAGAGTGCTAGGATTACAGGTGTGAGCCACTGTGCCCAGCCCATCCCGGACAATTTTTATGTGCACTATGAGAATCACAGCTGTAGATTTTTTTCCCCCAGCTACTCCCTTATAGCCTAGGGAGTAGGGCATCGAGCGAAAGGCAGGTAGGAAAATGACCCACTTGGGAACTCTATTTTCACAGAGACCCCCTTTGGGTTTTCACATTCTTCCAGGCCCCTACTTAGGCTGTCTGTTCAGTCCTGTGCTTAGCCAAGACCAGCCACAGGCCAGGTTGAGGAGTGGAATTGTTGGCCTTCTGAGCCGTTGCTGTTGGTTCTGATCAGAGGGGTTGCAGGCATGTGCAGGTTTCTCATTCCCTTCCTTGGGGGCAGGTCCCCAAGACCCAGATTTAGAGTTTGTGTGCCCTGAGATCTCTCCTTACCTCCTGACATGATTCAAGAAATTCATCTAAAGTCACGATGCCATCTTTATTTTTGTCCATTTTCTGAAAGACACAACAGAAAGCCCTTTAAAGAACCTGGTAATCTGCATTCCACCTCTTGCTTGTTAACTAGCTTTGCCCTGAGAATGAGGGTGGTCTTTTACCAGCCAGACAACTCGAGTCAGTGCCTGGTGACAGCGCTTTGACAGCCATGAACTTCCTTCAATCAGAAGACTGGCTCCAGATACTCATCACTCATTGTGGCTTATTCTGCTGACAACATAACACATCTTACCTAGACTCCCTACTAGCCTGTCCCTATGGCAGGAAGAACACTGGACACAAGAGGTTCTGATGCTGTCTCTGTCACTTACTGTACGACCTTGAGCAAGGCCAGAGAGGCCTGGGTTTCCCCATCTGCAAAGTGGGAGGCTGGACTGGAGGGAGCGCTGACATTCTTCAATACTCCATTGCTAGACTAATGTGTTACTAAAATGCCACTATGATCACACCACTCCCCTACTTCAGAATCGACAGTAGCCACCCATCCTTTCCCAAAAGGCTAAACTCTTCCGTTTGAAGATCTCACAATCTGGCTCTACGCTAGTTTCTTATCTTATTTCCCCTCACTGTCCAGATACAAATGCTTAACACCTCCACAGATGTGATTAATGAAGTTTTGTGTGTACTCCGATCCTCCAAGAATTTTCATGGATATTAGAGTTCATACTACGCCACTTACCCTTAACAATATACTTCCCTGTTCTCTTCTGTAAAGTGTAGTTGTCTGCTTAATGAGATCATCTATTCCTCAAGGACAATATATCTTATAATTCTATTCTGTTTCCAACAATGTTTAGTATAGGATTGGACACAAGCTACTTGCTCGGATGCTCTTGGGTGGACGGATCGAAGCTGGACTTAGAGCTCTCGTGGCAGGGTGCGTGCGCTTACCTGAAAGAAGACGTCCACGTGCTGCCTTGGAGTGTCTTCTTTGAGCACAGGATATGTGTACTTCCCCATCATGTCGTAGATGGCTTTGACAATGTCCATCATCTCCTGGAGAGTGGACAAAAAAGCACATAGTGTGGGAACTATAAGGTCAAGTTCTTCTTAGATGGCAGAGTTTGGGGCTCCCTGTTCCTCTTGTAATAAAAGTGATTAAAAGGACCTTCCTCAGCAGATTAGAGGGCGTTAGAAAGCTGAAGAGGCTGCATTCCGAAAGCCTCCTCTTAGAGAGAAGACAGTAGAAAATTTTTCTGCCTTCAGAAGCTTTGGGTAGGTTATCTCTTCTTGGGCATTGTCTTCAGTGAGGGGTGAGGTGTGGGGCTCCCATTCATGGACTTGAGGCAAATGAAATATTATTCTGAATTAAAGAAAATTAATGTTCTGGCTTAAAGATTTAAAGATCCTCATAGGTTCGGTCACTGTTTTAAGTTAAGAGAAATGAACCAACGGTCAAGATAATTGATAGGCCACACGAGGCATGTGGTTCCACAGACTGGGGCACTTACTAGAAAGATCAGTTCTCAAGTCCACCCCAAAACTACTGAATCAGAACATCTCAGGAATCGCTATTTTTATCAGAGCACATTAGGAGCCATTATTCTGACCACCCTGGCCCCTACCCAGGATGGGACAAAAGAGTGTTTGGGAGTTTGAGGTGGTGTTCACAGAGACCCAGAGGCCAGCCTCTACCCTGAATTCCTTCTCATTCCAGGTGCTTATTTTATTATTTTATTAATTTTATTTTTTACTTGCTTTTAACCTATTATTAATAATTTTAGGACTTCGAGAAAAGTTACAAAAACAGTACAGAAAATTCATGTATACTTTTCACCCAGCTTCCTCTAATGTTAACAACTTGCATAACCAGAGCACAATGATCAAACCAGAAAATTAACTTTGCTGCAAAACTATTGACTAAATTATAGAGCTTATTCAAATTTCACCAGTTTTTTCACCAATGTTTTTTTTCTCTTCAAAGATCTAACATTGTATTTATTTGTTGTGTCTCCTCTAATCTGTAAGTTTCATTCTTTCCTTGTCTTTCAGGAACTTGACGATATAAGTACTGGTCAGTTATTTTGTAGACTGTCTCTCAGTGGCTTAGTTCTTGTGATTAGACTGAAGTTACCCATTTTTGTCAGGAATACCATAAAAGTGATGTTATATCCTTCTCAGTGTATCACATCAGGCAGATGCCTGGGGTTAGAATGTCTTATTACTGGTGATATCAACCTTGACCATTTAATTGAGGTGGTGTCTTTGAAATTTGTCTACTGATTTTAGTACCTGTTAGTGTATCTTGCCTACAAAAGTTATTACAGTGTTTGCCTAATGGTAATTTTATATTTCCTTTATGTCTTCTATATTTATTAATTGAATTCTTCTGTAAGGAAGAGCTGCCCCTTCTCCCCAATTTAGTTATGTATTCAACTGTTTCTTTATATTAGTGTGGACTCATGGAAGTTTACTGTATTTCATTGGTTATAATCCAACACCTAATCATTTTGTATTTTGCTCAAATTGCTCTAGTTTCGACTATTGGGAACTCTTTCAGGTTGACTCCTATAGCCTTTGACTTTTTTTTTTTTAAAGCATTCCTATACTTTCCAGCACTACAAGATGCTCCAGGCTCATCTCGTATTTTCTGTTTCCCAGTACTAAAATCAACCACTTCTCAAAGGAGACTAGTTCTTTTTATTGAAGAATGGTGTTTAGAAACCAAGGTCTACATGCTAGGTGCGCTCGCTGCTATAGGAGTGTCATTGCTCCAAGGCCCTCTCAACAGAGCTAGGAAATCTATGTCTGTATCCGTGTGTTTATTTTAAAATGTGTGCTTTTCAAGCCCTTCACATCCACATGGCCATTGAGGTCTTTCCTGCCTGGGTACTTTGTGTATTTCAAAGAACATGTCCATCTAGCAGCTTCCCAGTGGAATACAGATGGGCCCCTCACCCTAGCCCTCCACCACCCAACTCTGCCAACCTGTCAGCCTCATCCTGCACCAGTCTCCTCCTTCACACCTGAATCTGCAGCCATCTAGAAGCTTTTCTGTTTCTGGAACACATGAAGCTCTATCTTGCCCCAGAGCTCTCTAGTGGCTGCTCCTTCTGCCTTCAACACTTGTCCTGGCTTTTTTGCATGATCACTTCTAGTATGACAACACTTCCTTGTAGAGGCCTTTGCTAACCTTCCCTGCCAAACCATATTCTACTTGTCTATTGTCCATCTTTCTACACTGCTTCTTGAGTAGGGGGGTCTAGGCTGGTTATTCACCTGTTGATCTCTAGCACTTAGAACACCTAATAAGCCCTCTAATATGCGTTCAGCAAATGCATGACTGAATGAATGAGGAATGAAAGTTGGGTAAGCTCTCGGAGCTTCAGTTTTCTCTGTGTAAAGAGAGAACCTTTCAGGGTTGAGGGGAAGGTTAGAGATGATATTCATACCCCTAGGGACCCTGCCTGGCACGTGGGAGCTCAGTAAGTGGGATGTTATAGGAGGCTTAATTCACACTTCCACTGAGATACCAGGACACAGTGGATACCAAAATGAATTTTGAGATAGATCTTTGGGTATTTCACTGGCTAGAAACATGTACTCTGAGGTTCTAAAAGTGTCAAGCAGTGAACACTCAGAAAGTATTTGTAATGGTTTCTTTAGAGATGGTTGTGCCTTCTACCACCCGTTCTGTGGTTTCATTAGTAGGCAAAATAGGTTATGGGCCAATATGATCCACTTTTAGTCTCCTCTTACTTAAAAATCTCTTTTCTCTTCTAGGTGCTGCCTGTAATTCTACCATTTCAACTTTTAGTTTTAAGCAGTGGCTGCTAACCTGTCAAAATGCAGGTTCCTTAGGGAAGAGGGGCTGTTTACACGCAAACAAGTCATTTCCCCGCCCCGTGCAATGTACATTGAATCTGTGTGATCCAGTTAGAATGAATCTGTTTAATTCTTTCTTGGGCACCTGGGAGCAGGGCAGGTAGGACAATGTGGGATGCCAAAGGTGGCCTTCTTCATTTTGCCAGGGACCAGCTCTTTTAGGTCCAAGGCAGATCCAGCCTGGTTGAGACAACGTTATCCTCGTGACTGGGGCTGTTTTCTTCTTGCTCAGGTACCTTCCCTGTAGCTCCTTCGTGGCCCTGGTTTCAGCTCACTTACCTCTTTGTTTATGTATCCATCTTTATTGATGTCATACAAATTAAATGTCCACCTTAGTTTCTCGTGGACGGTTCCTCTCAGTAAAGTCGACAGAGCGGTCACAAAGTCCTGAGAAGTGGAAAAGGCAGGAGTGACATTAAGCACCGAGCTCCGGGCAGGGTGACGCTGGATCTTTGGGTCAGACTCTGTGATGCTTTTGCAGATTGGCGCCTCCTACAGCCTCTTGTCCGCCTGGAGGGTGGGGCCACGCTCAACCTGGAGCTCCTGCCTTCCCGTCGCTACCCTGCTCCATCTTTTGGTGAGACACAGGCCCACACAGCCTCCCCTGATGTAGCCCTGCCCAGGGCTGTAGGGGTTTGTCTGTCATCTGAGTGGCAGTACAGAACATGAACTATGGGGACACGCTGTCGCCATTTAAGTCTCTCCTTCATCACTTCTTAGGTGTTTGAAGTTGGGAAAGCCACCAAAAATAGAACCCTACTTTCTAGGGCTACTATGGGGATTACATGAGTGAATACATGCAAAGCACTAAGTACAGAAGCCACCACACGGCAAGCAGTGTGCGTGGGAGCTCCTCCACTGTCCTTATCACTCCCCCAGTCCCTGAATTCCTGGAGGGCAGGGGAAGTTGCTTATTAAATGAATGAATGAAGGTTTCTTTGTCTTGACTGAGAGCATGCGATGATCCGACCCTTCCCCCAGTGCCCCGAGGTCTAGAGGGAAAGCCAGAGGGAACCAGGGACCCCCTAGAGTGGACCTGAGAGACCAGCGTACCTCGAACTTCACGGAGCCTGTCTGGGCGGTGTCGAAGGCGTTGAAGAGGTAATGGGCGTACGTGCTGGCGTCTGCAGGGCAGGAAGAGAGGGCGGGTGGTGGGGCAGGGGCTCCACAGAGGGGCGCAAGCACTTCAGACAGAGGCAGCGCTTCGCCAAGAAGGAGAGGAGGGGGTGCTGGGGTGCCAGAGAGGAGGAAATCATGGAGTGGGGCCTGTTTGCTCAATGCCTGGGGTTCAGGTGGGAAGCGAATTCCAGCCCTGCCCCTCCATCTAGCCATCCTGAGAGAACCGCTCTCCTGCCGGCCTGTGCGTGGAATCTGGTGGATGAACGACGTGGTGGCTGCGTGAAGATGTTCTTCTGAGTGGCAGTGTGGCACTGTGGGGTGAGCACCTGCTCGGGAGCAGACGGACCTGGGCTCGGACGCTGCTCTGTCACCACATGGCTGTGTGGCCATAGACATCTAACATAACCTCTCGGAGCTTCCCTTTCCTAACTCTGTGCAATGGGGTATAGCGAGACCTATCTCTTGAAATTTTTGAAAAAGTATGTTAAACCAGGGCCGTGCCTGGCACATAGTGAAAGCTCAACAAAGAGTGGCTCAGTGGAACTCAGTAAACTGGGATTCTGGGGCCTGCGTGGGATGAAACTCTCCTTCTACCTGGGTAGGGACGCTGTCCTGGTCTCACACCTAGGTAGGCACCTGTCTGCTGCTGAAGAGGCCCATGAGAAACAGGGCCCAGGAAACGGCTGGGACACTTGGATCTCTGTTTTGTTAGGACCCAGGGAAGGGGTCCTGCAGGAGACAGCTCTTGGGATCAGGATGCAAAGTGGCATGTGACACATGGAGGCCACAGAAGGAGCCACTTACGTGGTCCCAGGCCCATGTGGCTCAGGCTGGTTCCTCCGGGAATCAGGTGGGGCAACAGAGCAGGTGCTGTGGGCTGGCACACCCGTGACCTGGCTGTACAAGCGCAAACCTTACACTCCCTGCCTCCTTTTGGATTCATTTATTTTTATAGTTTGTGGTATTTACTAAAGTTCTTTTTCAAAATTCTGCTGTCTCAGCGGTTTTAAGGACAAGAGTAGAAGCTTGGCGTGGTGGCTCATGCCTGTAATCCTAACATTCTAGGAGGCCGAGGTGGGAGGATGGCTTGAGCTCAGGAGTTCGAGACCAGCCTGAGCAAGGGTGAAACTCCATCTCTACTAAAAATAGATAAATTAGCTAGGTGTGGTGGTACATGCCTGTAGTTCCAGCTACTTGGGAGGCTGAGTCAGGAGGATAGCTTTCAGCCCAGGAGTTTGAGGTTGCAGTAAGCTAGGATGATGCCATAGCTCTCTACCCAGGGCAACAGAGCAAGACTCTGTCTCAAAAAAAATAAAAATAAAAAATAAAAAAAGAAAAAGAAAAAGAAAATGACAAGAGTGTAAAGTGCCCTGTATAATGGTGGAGCCAACATGGCAAAGCTCTGCATGAGACAATTACGAGCTCTAATCCTGGTCCGCTACTCCCTAGCTGTGTGATCTCGAGTAAATTGTTTAACTTCTCTGGAGCTCAGTCATACTGATCTGGGATCACAATACCTGCTTTCTAGAGCTACTGTGAGAATTTATGTTATTGCATTATCAGTTTTTCTTCCCCTCCTGGAGTGGGTCCATTTTCAGAGCTCCTTTCTGCTAAAGTTTGAGAGAATTGCACACCGTGTGCTATGGGAGGCCTCCTGCTCTGAGTTCTCTCTCCTCCGGGAGGGACAGACAGCAGGCAGGAGTGAACCTGGTGGAAGGATGGCTGCTCACCACAGGGGTGTCTGGGCGGGACCTTGTCAAGGTCAGACTCACCTCCATGAGGGAAGAACTGAGCATAGATCTGCTTGAATGTTTCTTCGTTGACCACACCACTGGGGCACTCCTGTGCGAAGGGGAGAGAGAGTGAGCGGGAGGGGTGTGAGGGCCCACCCTGGGGTCCAGGGCTGCTCGTGATGCTCGGTGGGCAAGCGCCTGGGCATTTCCATGTCTCTAAGGGAGTGGCTGGAGGTGGCCTCACCTTGGGACTGAAGCTGCCTTGCAAAATGTTGAGATATTGTCAGAGAAAGGGCACTGGGAGGTGGAAAAAGTTTGGGTTTGGGGATTAGAAAGGCCTAGGCTTGCATCCTGTCTCAGCTAATATGAAACTTTGTGACTTTGGCCAAGTCAGTATCTGATCCTCATTATCCTTCCTGTAAAACGAGGCTGGCAGTACCTTCCTAACAAGGCTACCATGAGGTTTAATAGGTGAGCCTGTGTTAGGTGGCACCGAGTCCATGGTAAATGCCAAGCAGTGTTGCTTTTTTCTCTTGTCTGGATGCTGTTCCCCTCAGCCCAGTCCCATCTGAGCAGCCTTCCCACGAGCCCTGCTCAAGCCCACTGCTAACCCTGCCTCTTCAGGATCAGAAGGACAGAAGCCTCAATGGTAGGAAACCAGGCACATGGCAAGCACAGTCTGTTGTAGGAGGCAGAGGCATCCCGGCTCTTGTCAGATAACTCCCAGGAGGTACTGGAGTCCCCATGGGTCAGTGCCGTGGAGAACATTGAGACTGTCATCAGTTTAGGATCAGTTAAGCTCTACCTACAAACTGCATCTGGAAGGAGTGTACCAGGAGCACCTCTCTCCACCCCACCTCAAGCTGGGATCTGGGAATAAGATTGCACTCTAAGAGTTAAGCTATAAAAACAATCCCGGATGGGATCTGAGAGCTCCAAACTGCCCAGGGAAGAAAGAAATGTATTAATGTATGTGAGGCAACAACAAACTCCCACCCTCTGATTCCACCTTTGATTATAACTCGGCCTCTGCAGAGCTCACAGGGCGAGAAGGGCCCAGCAAGGGGAGAGGAGTGTCCGGTCCCACTACCAGTTCTATTTCCCATGGAGAATCAACACATTGACATGTGGGCTCATACATCAGCTCTGATGTATAGCGTAGGTCAGCAGACCCAAGTCCCATCGTTTTGGGGGCACCAACAAGATGGAAAGTGAGACTGTGTGAAGAGCTAAGGCTAGAACCTGGGCCAGGGTGAATCCTGCAAGCTTGTGCCACCCTGTGAAGTGTCTGGGCAGTCGGTCAGCTTACTGTCTCCTGAGATTGCCTCGTCCTGCCTTTCCAACCACGTGATCTCACTCTCATGTCCCCTTCCCTGTACAGGAATTGGCCTTCCTTGTACAACCATACATATGGGAAACTCCCTTATGAACTCCCTGGGCACTTGGGAGACTTTAGTCCCAAGTGGGCAATCCCACGCAGGGTCTTTGGAGGCCATGTGGGGCTTACATTTTTGAAGCCTCGATAAAGGACTTGCAGCTCCCTCTTAGTGAAGTTGGTCTGGGCCTCGAGCTGCTCCAGCCCCTCAGGTCGATGGCAAACCATGGTCATCTCCAGCTCATCTTCAATCTTATCTGGAACCAGAGGAGATGGCATTGGAGCAGTTGGCTTCAGTGGTCACTCTTGTCTGACAATAGTCTGGGTTGGCAAAGAGTGCTGTCATGACCAGGGACTTAGGGCTGTGGGCTGGGGTGGCACTGCCAATGGCCTTCCTGCTGTGAACTTTATTTCCCTGCCTAGTCAGTCTCTGTCTCACGCCAGCCCACCCAGTTACTGTGGGTGTGTCGGACACCGCAGAGGGAGGGGCTTCAGCCTTGGAGCCACTTGGAACATAAACATGCTTCAAGAGGCGATGAAGGCGGAAGTGCTCAGAACGACTCCATATGAAAACATTTCCCTTGCTTTCTAAATAAGCTCTCTGCATATTCACACTGCTGTCCGTTGAACTTTCTGAATATTTCAGAGACACAGGTAAGTGAGCAGAATGATAAACGCCTTCCAAACAGCAAAGGGACATAATGAATATATTTTAAAAAACAGAGTAAACTCTCACCATTTGGGCCAACTTGGGAAAGGTTAGCATGATTTAGTAAAAAGTCCAAATTATAGCATGTTAAATATTAATTATAAAAATTTGAATGTATTTACAGTATCTTATTTTGCAATATCTGCTGGTTATCCTTAAATACTTGGAAAATGACTTAAATGGGAGCTACTTTATATAAAGCATTTGAAGGGCTCTAAAACCAGTTGCTGTAAGTAGTAGTTTAAGTATGCCTCACATACGTACTATACTGTAATATTCTGCTGCACTAGTTATTTAGAAAGTGTGTGTCAATTAAAGTAAGGAATCTGCCCATCTCCCACTGAAGGATTTCATAGTCCAAATCAGTGGAATTTTCAACGTCTTACCATTACAGAGGGGTGAGTGAGTGTCTTCCTCTGGGCTCTGCCAGAGTGCTTTCTATAAATTTACACCAATCAAGAATCAATTACCATCTAACTTTCCCTGCCTGTTGTTGTCATGCAGACATTACCAAATCCATATATTGAATGACTGTAAATCTGGGCTGGCAAGAATAGTGCTGAGATGGGCAGGCTGGGAACATGCCCATACCACGTCACACCCCATGGCAAGCCAGAGTGAGGACTGGCTTAGTTTCTACACCGGAGAACAAGGTGAACAGGTACATTAAATCATGTGCATTTCTTTAATCACTGTCGTTCTCTGCACCAGATTTTCTCTGCAATTGTCACTTTCCCCTCTGAGACTTTGATTCCAATATAAAAGGAATCCAACAAATTAAGTTTGTATCTTGTACATGTCCCCAAAGGTAATAGATGCTTGTGTAAAGCTCCAGTAACTTGGTAACAATTCCTAATTGTCATCTTTCTTACGTGCTGGGCAATACATATCACCTTATCCTGCTGAGCGCAAGGCAGGTGATTCAATATGAATAAGACACTGTTTATATTACATAGCAACAAGTGGCCAATTTCCTCATAATTCATAATTCTTAAAGAGCCTTTGATTATTGTTATGTTTGTAGCTAACGAGTTAAGTAGCAATTACCTAAACACTGAAGCATTTCTATGTAAATCAAAAGGCTGATTCCAAAAAAAAGAAACGAAGAAAAGAAAGAAAGACAGCAAAAGAAAAGGAAAAACAATTTACATAAGTCTAATTGAGAATGCTTATATGTGTTTTTTAACTCATTTTAAAATAGAAGTCAATTGTTGGTTTAAATCTCTTAGCATTGGACCTAATAGCACTTTCATTTTTTAAATGCACATATAGATAACTGTGCATATATTCAACTGTGCATATATTCAACTGTGCATATATTCTGAAGAAACTTCAGAAGAGGCTGCAGCTCTTTTCACATCCTTCCTGTTTGCCCTTAGGCATTCTGGGTAGGGGTGCTGCCAGGTGGCCCCCATAAAGAAAGGAGAAGCAGCAAAAATCATATTAAAACCTAAATAAAGAAAAAAAAAAAAAAACCTAAATAAAGAAAATGAAAATATTGTATTCTTGGAATAAATGATGCATTTTTGAAGGCATCCAGCTTACCGTTTTAGGTTTATCTTACCCAGAAGCACAAAAGAATTTTGTGCAGTATTGTTTTATCCCTTAATCTTCCTGTGGCTGAATGTCTCACAAGCTCAGGGAAATTTCTTTGCAAAAGTTTGAGAGAATCTTTCTGACTCAGAAGCATCACTTGTTTCCCATCACTTTTATTAAAAATGCACTAAGTAATTATTGAGATATCAACTATTAAACACACTTCATTAAGGTGGAAGTGGACTTTATTAATAAATGATTTGTTTGCTATCTGGACAGCAGGATCAATTTTCATATCAAACAGATCCTGTAATACCTGAATATTTGGATATTGACTGCCAAGTTTTTGTTTTGTTTTGCTTTTTCATCATCCTCTAATTGTCAGGCTGTGCTAACAACAATTATGGAGGCAAATTCACATCTTGGGGACTCAACATGCTGGCAAGTAGCCTGCCTATGGATGTTAGGGGCTTAAACCGGTGGCTCTCAATTTTTTTTACTGTGTTTTATAGTAAGAACTGCAATTTATATCACAATCCCATATATACACAAAAATCTTATATAAGCAAAAATTTCATGAAACATTTGAAGCAAAAACTTAATGACATAAAACTGTCCTTCACTAACGTGAGATGTATTCTACTCTCAGTTTTAAAGTACTCCTTTGTAAACACATGCTGGTTGTGACCGTCATGTGTCATGACTTTTGGTTGGAAAACACTCATTTAATGTGTCTACAGGGGTGGCAATGTCATAGGCGTGCCCACATCTGCACCACGCTTCTCACATCAACTCTCTCTTCCCTTTCTTTGTGAGCCCTGTGGTGCCGGCCACGGTAAATACACTCAGAAGAAACTTCAGAGGTGGCTGCAGCGGTTTTCATATTCCTCCTGCTGCCTCTTGGGGACTCCCTGGATGCTGCCCAGGTGGCCCCAGTAAAGGAAGGAGGGTGACCCAGCTCCCTGATTGGAGGAGAAGAGAACAGAACAAACATGTGGGAGCCTCGGTGACAGTTTTGTCTGAGGTTTGCTAAGAGTCTCCAGTGCTGAATGTTGTTATGAAAATTAATAAGCCAGTGACTAAGTCAGATGGAGTTTGAGTGGTTCAGATAAAAATTAGCCTAGGGACTTAATACTATGATGATCACTACACAACAAGAATAAATTAAAACACTTTCTGTTCGTAAAGTACTTTTAAGCCGTAAAATGTTGTCATGCCTGCTGTCCCATAATCTGTGTGTGGTGGGGAGAGAAGGGACCACTGCCCTGCTCGTTTGATATTAGGAAGAGGGGTGCAGATGCAGTGATTTTCCAACTATGCACTCCTCACACAGGGACGACGCTCCATCACGGGGGGTAAAGCTCCACAGAATGATCAACTACAGGGGACCTATGCAAGAAGCTCTCAGGCCGCATAGTAGATGACTCAGATTAAATGGTCCTGAAAGTTTTGGGATCGCAGACTCTTCTGAGTATGGAATGAAAGCTTTAGACTCTGTCGGAAAAAAAAAAGCACCATCACTGCATTCTTGCCTATACAGTCATGTGTCGCCTAATGACAGGGATATGTTCTGAGAAATGTGTCATTATGCAATTTTGTCAATTTGGGAACATCATAGAGTGTACTTACACACACCTAGTGGTAGAGCCTACTACACACCTAGGCTGTACGGGACAGCCTATTGCTCCCAGGCTACACACCTGTACCGCATGTAACTGAATACTGTAGGCAATTGTGACACAATGGTAAGTATTTGTTTATCTAAACATATCTAAACATACAAAAGGTACAGTAAAAATATGACATAAAAGATAAAAAATGGTATGTCTGTATAGGGCACTTACCATAAACAAAGCTTGCTGGACTGGAAGTTGCTCTGGGTGAGTCGGTAAATAAGTGGTGAGTGAATGTGAATGCCCAGGACACCACTGTGCACTACTGTAGACCGTATAAACACTGTACACTTAGGCTATACTATAGTAAAAAAAAAGCTTCTTTCTTAAATAATAAATTAACCTTAGCTTACTGTAACTTTTGCACTTCATAAACTTTGTAATTTTTAAAATTTTTGACTCTTTTATAATAATTCTTAGCTTAAAACACAAACACATTGTACAACTGTGCACAAATATTTTCTTTCTTTATATCCTTAATTTTGTAAGCTTTTTTATTTTTAAAATTTAATTTTTTTAACATTTTTAACTTTTTTGTTAAAAACTAAGACACAAACACACACATTAGCCTAGGCCTTCACAGAATCGGGATCATCAAGACGTCAGTAGGTGATAGGAATTTTTCAGCTCCATCATAATCTTATGGGACCACCATTGTATACGTTCTGTTGTTGACCAAAATGTCATTATGCGGAGCATGACTATACTTTCGGCAAGTTTCTGCGTCTTTTAAACATATTGAGCCCATGCTAAGGTCTTTTAGTGTAGGAGATCTCTTCTAAACTCTGTCACTAACTGACTTTGTCTAAGTCCTGGGTCACTTAGGCAACTGGTGACAGAGCTGGATGTAGAATCCAGCCAGTCCTGGCCTCTTTCATCAGATCTGGCTTCCATGTGCCCCCCACAGTGGCTTCCACTTCCCTTGAGCACAAATTGCAAATTGCTTGTAACCAGCCTGGCAGTAGCCCTGCCCCTAACAGCTCTGTGCCCGGGTACAAGTAGACTGTGAGCAGCAGGAGGACCCAGTGAGGTGCCTCCTTGGTCAAGCTCATGGCCACGGCCATCTCCTTCGCCCTGGACTGGAAATAGTTTCTCCACCATGGTGTCTGGGTTGGACTTCATACCTACTCATCTACTTTTGAGGTTACAAAATAACCACCTTTGGCCTAAATGCAGCCCAAAGATAGGTCTTGTTTGACCGGTAAAATGTGCTTTAATTATTTGGGAATTAGGTGCCCTTGTTTAAAGATGAGAGATTCCTGTACAAATGGATTTCTGATCTCTCTTGGGAAACGGAATTATCTGACAACTTTGGTCTCATATTCTCACAAAGCAACAGTCTACTAGAGCTGAGCAGCGGCCATTCCCTCTGGGCAGCTGTATCCTCCAGGGCTCTCTGTTGTACCTATTAATGCCACCTGCCAGGCACCACGGGCATTGGAGTTTTCAGCTCCTGACCTATACCCACGTCTCCTCCCACCCCCTACCTTTCTCCCACACTACCTGCTCCCTCACTCTCTGCTTATTTAAACACATTCCAGTCTGTTGCATGAAGACTTGAGGATGATTATAGGAAGTAAATATAATAAAATAATGAGATAAAGTAATAAGAAAAACTGCCTCAGAAAACGTGGATTAGATTAAGAGGTCCAGACCATGGGGAAAAAGAGAACAGAGAAATTCAGGCCATTTGTTTGAAGCAATTACAACACTTGAGCCACAAATCAGCTCTGAGTTTTCACATATGTCTTTTTGCCCATGAAAAAAAGCATATCAGTTTCTTAGGGGGAGCAAAGCTTTTCCTATAGCTATCTCAGAATGAACATTTCCAACTGTTTCTATATAGGTGGGGTTTGCTAACAAGGGGAACAGAAAGTAGGTGAGTGAGAAGACTAATTATAGAATAAATACTTGATTAAGAAGCCCGTCCTTTGCAAGTCATGTGACCCAAGTAGTCAAGTTAGTTTAAACTTTTTTTTTTTACCTCTCTGATACTGGTAATACCACCAGGCGATGTCTAGGAAAAAGTGAGAAAACATTTTACCAAATCCATTCATCAAAAAGGAAAACACACTTTTATTGATAGAGAGGCCACTCTAAGGGTGTCCAGGTCACCGTCCATCTCGACAGATGCAAAGAAGCCTCTCAGTACCAGAGCTGGGGCTGAGCTCCCTGTCCTTTTCCCATGGTCGGAACAGGCAAGAGCAATGGGTCGCCTCCCAGTGGCCATGGCTCCCAGCAGGGGGCTCGCCGAGCATGCCCTCAGCCATGCAGTCATGCAGCCTGCAGAGATGGGATGACGCGTGGCAGAGATGCATGGATGTGGATGGGTCCTTGGAAACACCTGCCTGTTTGACTGAAGAGTGGCTCATAAGATCCCCTCCACAATCAGGAGGCCCCAGTACCCCGCTCTGCTTCTTTTGATTTGAAGCTACAAACCTTATAGGAATATTTATTCAGTCACTCAACAATTGTCAATGAATATATTGGTGAATATACTATGTATGTAGCAGTGAATACAAACTCTGTTCCCTGCTCTCATTGAGCTTACAATCTATAAGTCTTTGCTTCTCTCTTCCCTTTTTAAGCCTGATAGTAACTCAGATGCAGAAAAGGAAAAGGGCAATTGTGGAAGAGAATTAGCACATTGGGACACGTGGCAGAGTGGATGCAGGCTAAGTCCCATGTTATGCCCAATATAAAACACAAGATGGAACAGCAGACCTGGAAAGCCATCCATGGCACAGCGGAGTTGAGTGGGCCCAAGGTCCCAGGGAACTCAACTAGATGCTCTGCTTTTCAGGTCTGTTTGATGGTCAGCCGGGCTCTCCTTTGTAGGTTCTTCTTTGAACTTCCTCCTGTCTTTCCAGCACCCTGACCAAGAGTGTGTAAGGCAGCCCAGCCACCATCAAAAGTATATTTTAGTCTTTGTCCCCAACTGCAACCCCAGACAGCAGGGACTTACTTTCCCACTGCTCCTGTAAGTGGTAGTGTAGGGGAACATCCATTAGTAAGGGTTTCTGCTCTTATCCCCTGACCTGTGTCCCATGGGAGAAACTTATTTTGCTGGATTTATCTGCCCCTTTTATCAGTCTGGTTAGGTGACATTTGCATTTATTTATTTATTTTTACTAATATACTTTATGTTTTGAGCTATTTTAGGTTTACAGAAAAATTCCATAGAAAGTATAGAGAGTTTCCATACACTCCAACCTCACAGTTTCCCCTAATATTAACATCTTGTATCGGTGTGGTATATATTTTTACAATTGATGAACCAATATTGCTATGTTAATATTAACTAAAGTCTTTAGTTTACATTAGAGTCCACTTTTTGTGTTGTATGGTTCCATGGGCTTTGACAAATGCATAATGCCATGTATCCACACTTACAGTATCATATAGCATAGTTTCACTGCTTTGAAAAAGCATTTTAGTAGCATTTTAATAGAGATATGTCCACAAATATGGCTTGACATCCTCTGGCATGCCAGGAATGTGATAGGTATTGGAAAAGAGATAAAAAGACATAAAGTCTGTTTACATGAGCTGTCAGACTGGTGAGGAGGCATACACATCGTCCAGGGATTGCAAACTCAAATGCCAATAGTCATTGGCAGGTGCTTAGATGAGGACAGGTGATGGATGTACAACTCTAGAGGGTGGTGAGGACTGAGAACCGGAGAAAAATTGCCCCATGAAAGGGGAACAATTGTTACTGAGCCAGTTGTTATCAATTAGTAATTTAAGCCCAGCAAATCTAGAGCTTTAGATTTTTCAAGAGATGTCATAATTAAAGATTGTTTGTTTCCTGATTCTTAGCTGTTATAAATGAATTTAATATTGAACACATACAGCAGGTACCAAATATAACACATTTGTGGGAAGGATGTGGTAGGCTGTTGGTTTGGAACTTTTCATTGGCAAATCATTCCAAAACAGTGTGGATATGGCAAAGAACTGGGAACTGGGGAGAGGAAGCTCTTAATGCCTCCTGGGTGGCACAGGAGTGGAAGGGATGCCAGGGAAAGCTTCAAGGGCAGGGTGTGATAATTTAGTTGAGTCTTGAAGGATGAGGGGACAAGGGAACAGCATAAGCAAAGGCACAGAAACCGAAAGACCCAGGAAGAGTGAGCTCTCTTGTAGCAGAGCTGAAATCCCTCTGAGAACAGCTAGAAGAGAATGATGTTTAAAAAATTCCATCTGTTTGAAGGCATTACAGAGCTACCAAGGTAGCCTGCCCCAAAACGACCAAGTCCCTGTCTGGATTAAGTTTATCTGCCTTTGTTCTATTACTTTTCAGAAGTTGAAGGCTTAACCAGATAGTTTACACATTTTCATTCTAACGTCTGCCATTCAATGAAAATTTGCCACACATATTAAGAGACAGGACCGAGAGAAAAAATAGAATATAAGTCATAGATCTACAGATGATCCAAATATTGGATTAATCAGGCATAGGCTTTAAAATAATGGTGAACATATGCTCAAGAAAATAGTCACATAATTCCACTAAAAGAACTAGAATATGTACAGAAAAGTCAATTAAAAATTCCATAATTAAAAAATATATTACCTTAAATTAACAACTAAATAGACCAATTTAATAGCACGTAAGACACAGGTGAAGAGAGAATCAACGATTTGGTAGGCAGATCAATAGAAAAATATACAGGTTGATGCACAGAGAGAGAAAAGACTGGAATCACAGAGAAAAGCATAGGAGACATATGGGGCATGATGAAAAGTTCCAACATATGTATAACTGGTGTAAAGAATAATGATGAAGCAATATTTGAAGAGATAACAAATTTTAAATAAAAAATGGGTGAAATATATTAAGCCTTGGGTTCAAGAAGCCCCACAAACCCCAGGCAGGATAAACACAAAGAAAACCACCTACAAAAACATCATAGGAAAACTGCTGAAATATAAAGACAGCTAGAACATCTTTGATACAAGATAGCAATCATCAGTTATGAACCAAACCCTAACTAAGTGATGTGTGCAAGCATAAGGGCACAGAAAATAAAAATAAAGTGATGGAAAAGGATACATCATGCAAACACAAATCAAGAAATGCTGGCACGGCTATGCTCACATTAGATTCAGCAGATGTTAAAGCAAGAATCTTCGCTAGAGATAAAGATAAAGTTTTTATGTAAAAGGATCCATTCACTAGGAAGTGCTAACAGTTCTAAATTAACATGCACTAATAATATAGCTTCAAAATACATGAAAGCAAAGACTGACAAAATTAAAATGAGAATTAAATTCACAATCATAATGGAGATTTTTTTATTTTTTTTTTTTTTTTTTTTGAGACAAAGTCTCACTCTCTTGCCCAGGCTAGAGTGCCTTGGCTTCAGCCTAGCTCACAGCAACCTCAAACTCCTGGGCTCAAGCGATCCTCCTGCCTCGGCCTCTCGAGTAGCTGGGACTACAGGCATGCACCACCATTCCCAGCTAATTTTTTCTATATATATTTTTAGTTGGCCAATTAACTGCTTTCTATTTTTAGTAGAGACAGGGTCATGCTCTTGCTCAGGCTGGTTTCGAACTCCTGAACTTGGGCGATCCACCCGCCTCGGCCTCCCAGAGTGGTAGGATTACAGGCGTGAGCCGCCGTGCCCTGCCCATAATTGGAGATTTTAAAACACCTCTTTCAGTAGCTAATAAAACAAGCAGACAAAAAAATCAAGAAGGGTGTAAGATCTGAGTAACACATTCAACAAACTTGGCTTACCAAGATATAGAGAGCTCTGTACCCAAGAATCATAGACTACTATACATTCTTTTCAAGTGCGCATAGGACATTTCCCCAAATTGACAATTTCCTGGGCCATAAAGCCAATCTCATAAAATTTAAAGAACTGAAGTTTTTGTCCAGAATTAAGCAAGATATCAATAGCAGAAGGAAAACTAGAAAATCCTCAAATGTTTGGAAATCAATCAATATAACATATCAAAACTTGTGGGATGCTGTGAAAGCTGTGTCCAGAGGGACATTTAACAGAGCATGACATACTTGAGCTGCAAAGGATTTGCATGACGGTGTGCATACAAAACACAGAAGGCTATATTTCCTCTTGAAATTATATTTCTAATATTTCCAGTATTTCATTTTCAATGTTGCCTGACCTATATTGGTTACATTAGAAACTGTATTAGTGATGGCATGCTAGCATTTGAAAATTTAATCTTTTATCTCCCTTTAAACTTGGTTGATTGGTTTGTTTTGGGTGGGTTTGGCACCATCTTTTTGATAGACAACTGCCCCCAATATAATCAGGGGTGAAGATCCTTGTTGTCTGCATAGAGCAGAGGAGGGAAAAGTCCCACTTGGTCCTGAAGCCTTGAGGTTTAGATTCTTACAGCCGAGGCTTGGAGGTGAGTCATAAACCCACTCAGACACAGAGAGTGCACACAACTCATCAGCTCTGAATTTTATAAACTTAACAATGAGTCCCAGGAGTGCTGAGCTGAGCCTTGATAAAGATTTTCTGAGTGTTCCAGATATTTTTTTCAGTCTTCTTGGTTCAATAAAACTCGAATCATATTTTGCTTCAAGCATTTGTTCTCTTAATCTTGAAACCCCTCCTGCCCCTTTTAAGCAAAATTGAATTTATACATTTCTCATTCATTTACACCTCAGTACTGAAAATGTTCTGCAAGAAGAGTTCTACGGAAAAAAAAACAAAACTTTGAATGCTTCTAGTTCTATTAGATGGAAAGTTTTCATGATCAAATGACTTAAAAATTCTTCAACATATAGTTTATTTCAGTTCACTGCCCTTTCTCCCCAACTGAGCGTTTCTCCCCAAATCAGGTTAGCACATAGGTGGAAGTATGTGGGGAGGGGAGTGTCAAATACTACTCGTTGCTTCTCGGGAGGTGGGCGGTGGTGGAAATTAACCATCAGAAATGTGATGCAACTATTAAAAGTCCACAAAGTCACTACACAGATTGTGACATAAATCACAGTTCTGTTGTTTATGTGTGACAATGTTACAGTCACGTATTTTTCAGCAAGCCTAAAAAAACCAAACAGCTGGGAAAGGAGTTATCTAGATGCCAGGGTTAGGGAAAGAAGCAGCCCTAAAAGGTGTCTGAGGACAAGAAGCAAGGCCATCTCCATTAGGGACTCTCATCTCACCTCTATAGCAACATTTTGGTCTAGCGAAGCCTGTCTGCCAGGTAGAGCTGTCAGTTTGACCACAGTGGCTCAGCCACAGGCAGAAATCTCTAGATGATGTTCTAAGTGGACATTTTTGTCTGGAAAAAGTGTCTCAGTATGATTTTTTGATGATTTACTTAGGTAGCTCCAGCAGTTCCTGCAACTCTAGGGGGCAATTAGTCAAAAGAGGCCCAAATCCTGCCACCCTCTGGCATTTAGGTGGCAGTGGAGAAACCTCTCACCGTTTTTCCTTTGGACCCAGCTGGATGCTGCCCTGAAGTTCCAGCACATGGAGGCAGCCAGTTAACGAGCAGTCGCTGACCGGTGTTGGAGAGAGAGGGCATGCTGCCCAGGGTGAGTGGGTCTAGAATATTTCTGCAGGAAATAAGAGCATAATGTGGGTGGGATTTTATTACTCCTCTTGACTGAGGTGCTGAAATGACAATTCATTGCAAATGAGAAGTGCCCAGGGAGAAAGGGAGCTTTTGGTTTTAAGATGGAAAATGAAGGTGCAGAAAGAGGTTGAAGAAATTGCTCAAAGGAAAAGTAAAATTGCCACGTGAATAGGATTTAAGTCAGGTTAGCATAGAATTTTCTCATCACTGGGAACTCATTGGATTCAGGTCAGGCTAAGATGTGAAGAGCCTGCCTTTCAACCCGAGTTTGAAGAAGAGGAGTTAACTGCTATGCAGATAATCAGATAACCTGACAACTTGCTAAGTGATGGTTTCCAAGTAGAGAGCTGGTTTGGGTGGGCAGGTAAAAGTCTGACAGCTGGCTCTGGGAGAGGGAAGGAGAAGACTGATTGATCCCATTTTCTAATTTTCTTGGTGTAAATATTCCCATCATGGCCTAGCTCAGACTACTGGTGTGAAATTATTAAAGTGAAGTGATCAGGCTTTGGGAAGGACCAACCCCCAGTATGCTCTGGCTCTATCACATAACCGCTGCCATTTTAGAATATCTGGCATATGTTAACTATCCCAAATTAGTGTGCTACAGACCCCAAAAGCAATTTCACAAGGTAAGCTTAGCCCCCATAATCCAGGTTAATAAACTCTTTCTTTGTTTACGTGAACGTAAACTTCTGTCCATCACGTAGAATAATCACAAACAGGGAAATAATGGAAGTTGGCCAAGTGAGCTTTTGTTGGATTCAGTATTAATGTATCCTTGTATTAAGTGCCTGTCTTGGTGAGCTCAGAGAGCATGATAATAGTTTTAGAATTGATCTAATCATCTCACTGTCCCTAGGAGGTATGTGGTTATTAGACTAACTCAAGCTATAATCATACCCACCTTGTAGCTATAACTCTAAATGAAATAAGGTACGTAAAATGCTCAGTGCACATAGTAGGTGCTCAAAAATGTTATTCCCATCTTGAAGTGTATTATGACTGTGATTTTAAGGATCATTCTCAGTAGCGGAATCCAACAGTTATGTTAGACTATGTCTCAGTCATGATTTTGCCTTTTCTGATGGATCTAGTTAATTAAATGTGCTTCTCTTTAATACAGGGAGATTGATCTGTGATTTACTCTGTCAGGGAGACACCCAATTTCCAGCTGAGGTTGGACATTATCTGGCTGAAGTGAATATTATCGCTGTATCTTAGCCAGAACGGCGATAAGCGAACACAAGACTCTGGATGAAAGCGCATCAGCCACCTGGGTCTGAAGAGCGCCGTGGAACGGCCAGGGGGTCTGTGGGTGGTGGCCATCAGCAACACGGGCCGGAGTGTTCAAGAACAGACATGATAACTGACAGCCACTGAGGCAATTTCCTGCCTCCTTCTCCCTGGAGGTACTCCACGGCTCCACGTCCTCTGCCCTTAATAATCCAACAGTCACTGTGTGCGTTGTTTGGTCCATCTCTTAGCTGGAGAAGTCAATTGGACATTACCCTCAGCTGGAACATGAACTGCCAAATGCAAGGACCGCAGTGAGCTCATCTGAGAACGTATGTCTGCCTGCCCAGAGGCAGGGAGAAGATGTCAAGGTGCCATCCTCTCCAGGACTCTGCTCGGAAGCCTCTTAACTGTGCACTTAATAAATGAAGCCTTGGCAGACACACCTTGAATTATTAATGAAGTTATTCAGCTTTGATTGTTTCCTTCTTTTGGGGAAAGGTTATTCACTCAAATGCCTTTGATTAGACTACACAGTACATCACAATTGGGCATATTTTATGTGCAACTTTATGGCGATAATAGTTCTGTCTCATTTAGAAGCAAATCAGACATTATGAACTTCGTGATTTATTAATGTATTGATTTCTATAAATGTCAGCGCATCTCACATCCTGTCAGAGAGCCCGGGAGCAATCAGTGAAGGGCCAATAAAAATGTAAAATGAAACCATCATAAAAAGAGGAAATACTGCCTCTTTCAAAGCCCCGCTGCCTGTCTGAATTGTTTCAGGATCCAGATCATTACAAAGAAGGCCCCCCCAGCCCCCAGGAAACTCAGCCTGCTGCTGGAGGGGTGGGCTCAGTCATGCTTAAATCTATTTTAAATAAAAATAGACTTTGTGGACTGAAATACAAAACAAGAGGTAAAGGGTGAGAGCTGGAGGGGCCTGTGTCCAGTGCCCAGACGCATCCTGAGACAGCAGGGGGAGAAGGGGTCCCTTTCGGTCAAATTCACCCCGCGACAGCCTGCCCCTCCCTGCTGAGGGAGCTTCAGGACAGAGCCCAGTTCCCCAGCTGGCACTGAAGGGTCTACACTGGGGGCCCAGTCCACCTCCCAGCACGATTCCCCGACACGTCCTGTTGCGGGTACTGCTCAGTAGCCCCAGCGTCTGCCCGTGCGTAGACACCTGTCTCCACCAGAGCTCATGACCAGCTGACCCCAGTCCAACCCACTCTTTAAACCTGGCTTAAGTGTCATTTCCATGGGGCAGCTCTCTCAGACCACCACATGGAAATTTCTCTCTGTCCAAACTTCCGAAGCACTTGTCTTCTCTAACAATCACCCTACAGGTGTCAAAAATCTACCTTTGGGCATTGCCATTTTCATATACATGGCCGGGGGCGGGGGGGGGGGGGCGGGAAGATTGAGTCCTGTGCTTATTTTTGTTTTGTTTTTATTTTTGATATTTTACTCCTTCCATCATGTCTGGTGCCCACTTTTCATATAGTAGATGCATATAGTAAGTGCTCGTTATTTGCTAAAAGTATGTAGCACTGCAAGAAGTTAAATTAAAAATATATATATATTAAGAGTCCTGAGACAGCAGCCAGGGGAATATATGGAAAGTATTTGGCTAATTTAGTGGGTAATTTTGTAATTTGACTGTTCAGTTTAGAAATCACAATCTGGCAGCTCACAGAGAACTATTGTTTCACTTCTTTTAAACGTGAATTTTGCCAATATTTATTTCACATAAAAATATGGATTTGGGACTTCTCTTTAGAAATCTGAAATTATGGCCATGTTAGGCCCACATTTCCATATGGCAGCAATTGGCCGGAGCTGAGGAGGGGCTGCTCGATTTAGACAGGGCATGTGCTCTCTAGTGAACCACAGTCTCCACGACTCCGTACTACCTCTCCAACACTAAGACCAAGGGACAGTTGTTATTCATTATCACGCTTTATATACCTGCCTGAGTCTGCAATCCCTTTTTAACAGCCCCTTCTCCCTGCTCCCATCATGTTTGTTCAAGTGACTTTTATGTGTTTTATGATCGTCTAGAAAAAAATGACAGAATTTCATTTTTGGGGTCGTAAGCAACATGGAGAAGATGTTTAATTACCCTGTAATTAGAAAGAACCTCTGTAGAGAAGTACAGAGTCAGGATGTGTCCTGAAATGTGTGCTTCTGTGCTGCTTGTATCACACGTATCAACAATGGGATGGGCTTCTAGGCTGTGGGCTCAGCACATTTCAGCCGTCTGTTTCATGGAGTACTTTCACGTCACATAGCTCCTATAGGGTATGCATTATAGTGTCCCCATTTCACAGAGGAGAACACTGACGCTCAGAGAAGAAAGAGAAAAGGTGACACTTGTGAGCACTACCTAATTTCCAAGCACTATGATATGTACTTTACTTACATCATCTCATTTAATTCCCATCTAGCTTTTAAGTATTATTATTAGATATTAATTGGTTTATTATTAGTAGTTTATTATTAGTAATTGGTTTATTATTAGGTAAATATAGTATTTTTTCCATTTTATTAGGAGAAATGGAATCAGAAATTTTAGGAGGCTTCATTGAGGTCACAAAGATGATGACTCGGAAGAGCAAAGACTAATCTCATCATCTGCTTGATGGGCAGATGCTTTAAGGCCATAAGGAGCCCTCCTATGGGTCTTTGCTGGGCCCACTCTAGTGTCTTTGTGGTTGTGTCTCTGCACAAGTCAGAGATCAAGTTCCATTATTCAAGCCTCATTCACTTTCTGCACTTGAGAATTTGTAGAGACCAATCTGAGGTGGCAGGAGGGGACACACCAAATGGTTTCAGGAGTCCCCTCCTGCTTCCTCAAGCTCTCTGCCATCCATTTAGCATTTCCAAGACTGTTTCCATTTTCTGAGCATCAGAGCACCTTCACTCTGGGTGACAAGTTGTATAAGTCACAGAGCTTCTGCGTTACAGAGAAACCCTTTTATCCTGCCCTCTAAATGCACAGATGTGGCTACCAAGGCCCACGGAGGGAGCTAGCCTTGTCCAAAGTCACACACTTTGATTCCAGGCACAGCAAGGTTAAACTCAGATGCATCCTTCGGGCAATCCGATGTTCTTTTCACAGTAAGTTAGTGGGGTCATTTACTCATTCAACCTACTGTGTGCCTACTAGGTGCCAGGCCCTCTCCTAGGCACTGGGAACAAAGCAGTGAACAAAAGACATTTAGGTGACGATGGAGCTGTAATAGAAATACAGGAGGGTTATGGGACTAGAGAGAGGTGAGTCACGGGAGGCCTGTTTATACAGGATGGCTCAAGAAGGCAGGGTGACATCCCACTTGAGCATCAGTGAGAGGGGAAAGATTGTGAGCGTTGCAGTCAGACATGGTTGGGCTTGAATCCTGGCTCTGCAGCTTAACACCTGGTGAGTCTGAGCAAGTCACCTCTGTCCTCTGAGACTTAGTGGTCGCAATAGGAAAATAGGCACAGTAACACTCATCTCTCAGCCTGCTGATCTGTATACCAGGCAAATAAAGTGCCTGGTATACAGAAGGCACTCACTGAAGTCTCCTCCCCATTTAGTGGGGAGTCCCTGGGGCTCAGCTTCCTAATGAGTATCTTTGCTTAGCTGTGAGTGGGGTGCAACCTACAGAGATTCCCCATAACACTCCATTAGCCAGGCAGCAAGCCGGAGGGCCAGCCGGAAGACTTGTGAAGTTTAAGAGGATGAATAAGCCGGGATTAATTAGCTGAGTTAGTTTGTGAATACATTAGTGGGTCACAGGCCTCTGAAGATGTTTACTCTGACAAGTGGTGGGTGGCAACTGCTGAGCCTGGAGTGATGCTTTGATGGAACTTTCCAGATCCGGAGCTCTGGCTTGGAATTCCCAGCACTTCCGAACTCCTCACTGTGAGATAACAGTTCTCCTCATCATTGAAGTCCCAAGGTGGTTTACCAAAAGGCTTAAGTGGGATCAGAGTAGTCTTTGAAAATTAAATCTCATATATGAGAAATAGCTTGAAGTCACATCTTCTATGAGAAGCCTTCCTGAACCTCCCAGCCTGCATCTCAAGTCCTGAAACCCTCTTTGTCTATAAGGATCATGTCTTTGAATTCTAGGGTAGGGAGGTTGGGGAGAGGAGGCACACTTTTCCCTTTATTACTGTTTGAAATATTTTTTAAGCTATGGGTATGAATTGCTTTTAGAATTTTAATATTTGGTTAAAAACATTACATTTTGAGCGGGATAATGGTTTTGATGTGCCGATCATTTGTTGTGATGTGCAGATAGATCCGGAAAGCATGCTCTACTGCAAACAGTGTTTTGTTGTCGTGTTTGTTGTAATGTTGTTTTTGTGAAATAAAATGTTTTCAAATAAAATATGATATCATTCATGCTTGTCAACAACAATTCCTGGTTTTCCTGCTTCCAGGCATAGGCATGGATGTACTTCCTGCCCCTTAGAAGTTAGGTGGGATCATGTGACTGGCATTGGCCAATAAAATGTGAACATTTTATTGTGTGTGTGTGTGTGTGTGTGTGTGTGTTTGTGTGCCTCCCAGGTGTCTCAGGAGTGATGTGTGTCCTAGGCGTCCTGGAAGGTGGGGAGGGACATAGCCAGCCTGTGTGCAGGCAGCTGGCTTCAGAGCCAAAGTTTACAAACCACGATTCCATGCATACACAGTCCCTGCCCTCATGGAGGTCTCAGTCCTGTGCTAGAGGCAGATATTAAATGAATAATTTCTTGAAATGAATAATTTTTAATTACGGTTGAGCAAAGTATGATGGAGGAAAGGTATGGGTTGCTAGGGGAACTTAAACTGGGAGACCTAACCATAGCCACAAGCCTTCTCTGTGGTGCCTAGAAGCTGAGCCTGGAAGGATGAGGGGGGACAGTCAGGGGACGAGCGAGGGAGAGCTTCTGGCTGGAGGCAACAGCCTGCACAGGGCCCCACGGGGGAAGAAGACAGGCCTGCTCTAGGAGTGAGAGGCGGTGACATGTCTGGAGACTGGGATGTGGGGAACAAGGCCCAGAGGAGTGTGGGGCAGGCGTGGACCACATCATGCTGGGCTGGGACCCCATGTTGACAGTGTTAGGGATGGGACACAGCAAAGCAAATAGAGTTTTTATTTATTTTTTAATTTTTTTTAAGGAGAACGGAGACAACTTTGCCCCTGCCCACTTTCTGGGACTTCATGGAGAACAACTCAGCAGGGCCAGCTCTCTGGGGATGACTTTGCTTCCCTCCTCTCCTGTGAGCTCGTTGCGCTGGAATGCCTCCATTGATCACATACGCCTGGGACCTTAGACTCAGCGAGTGAGGGAAATGGGAAGAAAGTCTGTTTCTCCTTATCAGTTAATAAAACCTACAATTTGAGGTATTTGAGGTTTCAGCTGGAATAGAGAGCGGTCTGGTAATTTCTATTTAGAATGCCAAAGGCCGAGGCAGGCTCAGCTGGAGACCTGACTCCATGGCACTGAGAGTATCATAAGGCTGGAGAAAATCTCCTAGGATTGTAAGACGTTTTCTAGCTAATCAGTAACTTCCTCCTTTATTCTTACTTTAGTTATCTCATGACCCTACAGGGGGAAATGGGCCCTGGTAGTTGTAATTAAAAGGGGGGAAATTAAACATGCAAAGGGTATGTGATAATTATTGAAGCAAAGTTCAAGAAGGTGGGAGGCAGTGGGACAAGGACCAGAGGTGTGAGTAACCCTGTAGTGATTTCAGATTATTTCTCAGAAAAATTCCCAAAAGTGGGGAAAAAAGCAACTGTTATAAAACAGAAAATATTAATATCTATCCATCATTCATCTCATCTGTATCAATCCTCCTCATCTGTCTATCAAATCTATCTCCAGGAGATCATACATAAGTGTTTTAGTAGTGCTTATCTCTGAGAGTTAGCATTATGAATGGCTGTTATATTCTTTTTTTGCTCATGTGTATTTTCTAAGTTTTCTCCTTTGAGTAAGTACACATTTCTAATATGAAGAAATTCATAAAGGTTATTTTTAAGTCACCTAAAAGGACAAACATGGGGCACTCTGCAGTCCTCAGAAGCCCTGGGATGGGTGTGGACAGCCAGAGCCCAGAGCCCAGGCCACCTTCGGGGCCCCTTCTCTGCAGAAAAGTCTGAGAAGCTAGGTGCATGAGGGTGGAGGTCCTCCAGCCTGGAGATCCTGACGTGGTGTTGGCCATGTGTCATATTTACCAATCTCAGTTTCAACATCTGGGAAATGGTGGGAATAATACCTACTTTGCAAGGCTCTTGCTGGATTTGAATGAGATAATGAATGGAAGTGCAACTGGTGTGGAGCATATACTCAATAATTGTCAAACAATCAGTAGCAAGCTTTGTCTACCTTGTGATGAAAGAAGACAATGTGGCTCGAGGCAGTGGGACACAGGCTGCCTTCCCTCTGGAGGCGGCGTTTCTGAGACAGTGGTGGGTGGGCCGGTGCAGGCTGAGTGCCAGGGGGAGGTCTCCACTGAGCAGAGTGATATTAATAGCTAAGGAAGCATTTCCTAGTGCCTGGTGCTTCACATGCTTTATCTCAGGTGACCCTCCTAAAACCCTGGGAGCCACACACTGCTACCCTTTTAAAGACAAAGAACCTGAGACTTAGGGAGGTAAGGTGACCCACCCCAGGCCACACAGTTAGTAAATGGCAGATCTAGGACTGAAATCTGGGTCTGCTTGATGCCAGAGCCCACGTTCGTAACTGTGGGATTATCTCTCATGAGCTTTATAAGCACGGGGAACTGGGCTGTGAGCCCAACTTTGCTGCTTGATACCTGGTGGCCTTGGGTAAGTCACTGCCCCTCTCTAAGCCTCAGTTTGTTCATCTAGTGGCTGTGATCTAATCCCTGTCCCATGGTCCTCTGGAGGCGTGTGACGACTCAGATACCCAGCCGTGTTTGTCACGTGGTGGTTCCCGGCCCTGTGGTCCGGGTCCTGGAGAGGGCATTCCCACAGTGCCTGGGTCTTCCGAGGCATCATCTCAAAGCTGCGCTGCTGAAAAAGCAATTTTTTGCTCTAGCTTGTGTGGATAGATTTTTAATATTTAATTAGGGAGACCTTCCGCTTGGAGAGAGGGCAGGACTTGTTATTAAATCTCCGCTGCTTGGTCTCCCTCACTTGCCCGTGGGATTATTCATTCATTTCCAGTCACACAGTTTAATATTGCAACAGCTAATGGGGAGATGTTGATAATTTGTAAAAACTGGTTGGTCCCGAGGCCATCGGAGGAGCTCCGTGCCTGGACCTGCTGTGGGGGCTAAAGCAGATTCCCGGGAGACCAGGGCTCCCAGGAGCTACATGTTCATTATCAGCAAACACCACCGAGCACCTTCTGAGTGCTGGATCCACGTTGGGAGCCGTGAGGATCAGAAAGACGTTCATGGCACAGTTGTATCCTCGAGGATTCAGGATTTCTGAATGCATTAAAGGATTGGGCTTTGCAGCCAGACAGACAAGGGTTCAAAATGCCTACTTTGACATTTCCTACATGGGGCATGGGGCATTAAGCTCTCTGGGGCTCAATTTCACGCACTCTGTATGTAGGCTCAACCCCACCAATAGGTTCTCTGCAATAATAGGCAGAAGGGCCTTAAACAGTCATCCATGGAGCACACAGCTATGGAGCATCTTAACACGGGAAAGGCGCTTTGGCAGGTAGTGTGATTACCACGGTGAGCAAAGACAAGCGTGGTTCTTGTTCCCAGAGCTTATGGTTTGGTGCATGAGGCACTTAACCTAAGAATCACAGACACAGGTACAAAATTACAGGTGTGAGAAGTGCTGCAAGGGAGAGCTATTTGGTGCTCTGGGAGGGAGTGGCAGGGTCCTGATGTAGTGCAGGCGTTCAGGGGAGGCTTCCCTGAGGAGTGACATTGGCCCTGAAATCCCAGCGAGCAGGAACTGCCTAGGTGGAAAGGAAAGGGAGAGAGAGAGAGAGAGAGAGAGAGAGAATATGAATCTAAGTATGGAAGGAGGATGGGGAGGAGTTTTTAGGAACCTCCTGTACAGAAGCCCTGGAGGAGAAGGAGATAAGATGTATTCAAGGGAAACACATCTAACTACATCCTTACTTTAAAGCCTTCAATGACTCTCCATGGCCTGCAGGAAAAAGGTCATTCTCTTTAATAAGGCATTTAAAGTCTTTTATGATCTGCTCCCTGCTTAGCTTTCAGGTTTTGTCTGTCCTACCCACTGTCAATTTCTGGAAATACTTGCTGTTCTGCCAACATGATTTCCTGATCGACACTTCCACACCTTTGCACATGCTCCTGCCTCCATCTGGTGCCTGACTTCCTTCCTCTGCGGAGCGATTTCCTGGGTTTCCTCCAAGGCTATCCCATGGCTTCGCAGACCTCCAGGGGGCGCTACTTACATGGACTACAGCGTGAACGGCGCGGGCTGGTATCGTGCAGCGAATGCGTGGCCCTCTTTCAAATCTAGCCTCACGGGCTGCTTCCTCTGAAATTGCAGTTTTTGCCTTCCCTGGACAGTGTAAGCGTGACAAGACCCCTCTCCTGCAGCACCCATCACCTGCATGCCAAACAGGGATCTTTCTCTCTCTCCTAGACCGTGGGTTCCTCAAGAGTATGGCAAGTTCAGCCACTCACTTAACAAATGATCACTCTGTGCCGGGCACTGGTCCAGGTGCCAGCGACACGGTCACAAATAAGTCGGGTCGGTCCTCTGTTCAGCAGGAATGACATGTTAGACAAATATTTGCACAAATGAATATGTGATTATAAATCGTTTTAAGTGCAGTGAAGGAAAAGAGTGAGGGAAGTGGAGGAAGAAAAACCAGAAGGAGCCTAATTTAAGTTAGGAAGGAAGTAGAATCTGCGAACAAGTGAGCTGAAGCATAAAGCTGAGAAAGAGTGGTAGGAAAAGCGTTTCCAGAAGAAGGAATAGCATGTGCAGGGATTATGAGATGGGAAAGAGTTCGGCCTTGCAAGGGACAATGTGGCGGTCGAGGTGGAGGGGCAGAATGAGCGAGGGAGAAGGCGATGTCCATGAGAATGTAAGTGGGCACATCACGAACTGTCTTATAAGTCCCCAGGTTTTCATCTTCAAAGCGAGGGAAAGCACAAGTATCAAGTTCATAATTGCCTCAAGCCAGAAGCCGTTCATCAACAGCAAAACGGATGACAATTGTTAGCATAGTCACACAGTGAGACGCTACACAGTGATGTGAATGCATCAGCTACAACAGTGCTCGACAATATGGGTGCAGGTACAGTGCAAACTCAAGGCAAATTCATCTGTGCTGTTAGAAGTCAGAGTAGCATCACCTTTGGGGAGCAATGATTTGAATGGAGCAAATAAGGGGCTTCTGGGATGCTTTCATATCCTTCCTCTCCCTTTTTAGAAATCTGAGTGTTGGTTACATGGGTTCTGGTGCAGATTATATTTTAAGTCAAGTTTTGAATTTTATTTTTGCTTTTTTTAAGTAGATGCAGAAGGACCTGCCAGGAGAGTATTGTGACTGTCTGGATGAGGGATGATCTTAACTTCATCCCTCAAGGAGACAGAGGAGAGGCAGATTTTGCATCTCTCTGACAGGGAGAATCCACCAGACTTGCTGATGTTGGGTGGTGATGCAATAGGAGTGAAGGAAAGGGATTGGAAGATTATTCAGGCTTGAGCAATTGGGCAGATGGTGGAACTGTGCTTGATGTCAAGTGGGGAAGGCTGGAGGGACAGCTGTGTCACACGTCTGTGTACCCCTGGCCCCAGCGATGGGGCCGTTCCAGAGAACAGGGTTTGGTTAGTGTTGTCTTTTGCTCTTATAAGTCAATAACCCTATGATCAGTCCTGCAGAACAGCGTTACCACGCTTGTGTTCTACATATTCCATCTTCTTGAGGATAGTTCAGAATTATTTGTTCTTCAAACTCAACGGCTTTTTGCAGACAGGGCTCATGGATGTTTGTCACATGGACAGCACATCTTTATTCTCCTTGTAGGTACAATGTCACATTATGGCACAGACATATATGTGTGACCACTTCAGGTGTTCCTTGTGATTCTGGGTGTGGGAGGAAAGAAAACAACAATGAAAAGGAACCTCTCCGTGGAAGGTGCTCTGCTGAGTGCATTTCATACCCTACGGTAACCAGCCTCTTGAGGATTATTTTTTAAACTCCCATTTTCTATGTTATTAGGGCCTGGTGAGTATCATGAGTGACAGAGTTGGAATTTGGACTTTAATTATGCCACACTGCTTCCATGTGATCAGGGATGAGGGTCTGGGGCGCCCATTGCTATGTTAGGGGGTGACAGAGACCTTCTCCCCATTTTAGTCTCTGTGATGAGAGGAGGGAACCCCAGTGCTTAGAAGGTGCTTGGAGATCTCCAAAAGAGAGCTTCTCTAAGGTTCTGTTTCACTATTTTGAGAAACATTTGTCCATAATGTCTCTTTATAGGATAATAAAAAAGGAACCATCTGTGGTTCATTGGAAAACATATCTCAGGCTTATTAAAAATATATGAATTTTTACTTTAAGATGGGATGACCATATTATTCAAAATTGTAAGCCAAAATGTATTATCTATTATTAACTTATTTTTAATGGACATCTTTCTTATAGATTAGCATTCTAATTACTTCTGAAAAAGTGGGCCTCAGCGAGGCGAGTTTTCCAATTAAAATTGTCCTGAAGATAAATTGAGGTCTTTGGCTGAGAGCACTTCAGCATCTTCCCATCCTGGAGCAATAGCATCTGTCATCCCAGAGGGACCGAGCCGGGATTCGCATTTGTGCTGGATCTGCCTGAATAGTTTGAGGTTCTCCTCAGGAGAGAACTGGGGCGCTCTCGGCCACGGATCCCGCTAAGGCGCTGTCCAAGAGCCGCACAGGTGAAGACCGTCACGGCAGAGCTGCCTCCAGCCTGCTTCCTGCCGCTGTCCACCCTTCCTCGCTCCTTCCTGCCTCTCCACTTCCTGCTCGCTAATCCTTCCTCCAAGCCAGAAATAAAAAGTGTCTGCTGCAGTCACTGCTGCTCACATCATATGGCAGGGAATGTATGGGGTCTTCCAAACACTTTAGATAATTGAAAATCTTAGCATGTATAGTCTGATGGAAGCTCATTCCTGTGCATTCAGATCAGTCCATGCTGGTTGGGAGCCTGCTGTGCTCAGGTGTCTGCATTGGTAGAGGCAGAGATGCGGGACCAGCTGGATGCTGCACTCGAGGAGTTTGAATGGCTTGAATCCCAGACCTCACCCACTCACTGTGTAGCTTCACCTGCCCAGTGGTGCTGCCGCATTTGCGGAGGACACTCACTTCTCAGGGTCTTCCTGAGGATCAGCTGGATTACCCAGAAGGCAGCGGATGCACAACAGATGGTGATCCATTTCCTCCCCCTCTGGTCTATTCTGTGTGTGGGGGGGGTGGCCTGGAGGACGCACTGGGAGCCCTCAGGACATCCGCCTTGGCGTCAACCTGGCTCCATCTTTAAGAGGGACAACATGAGCGTGTGTAGGGGGGAGGAGGCTAGCTTGTCCCTAGGGATGCCAGCACAGGGCAAAGAACACTGACCGGGGGAGTGGGGGGACATTGGGCGAGTGGGATGGGAACCTGGGTTCTGGGCCTGCATCCTGAATCCTGGGCTTTAAGCATTTCCATCCTCTGGGTCTCAATTCCTTCGCAACAAAAAGAAAGGGTGGGGGACCCTAGCTTTCTACTTACCTAGACTTGGGCAGTTCTCTCTATAGCTTTAGTTTATTAATCAATTATGAATATAGTCTCCAGAAACTTCTCTAAAGTCATCTTAAACCTATGCTATTTTAAATTTATATTAATTTCCTCTTGAGATACCAATTTTCATTAAGTTTATTAGTTGTGGGGAAGGCAAACTTCTTTTGATCAGTCCTACTTTACTTCTTTTAATCTTCTAATTTTAATATGTCTAGGATTTGCTCAACATTCACATATTTGTTTAATAAGCATATAAGCATGTCCATGCTCACCATATGCAGATTTTAGGAAAGAGAAGACATATAGAAAAGAAGTTTACTGTATGTCTACTATGTAAGATACATTAAGTGATTTCACATTTGTTAATCTCCTTTTATTTAATATCTTCCCAACAATCCTGGGAGGTGATATTTTTATAGCATCCCCAATTTGCCACTGGGCAAAGCTAAGTCTCAGAAAGCTCAAGTGACTCTCAAGGTCACATAAGAAAGTAAATGCTTGTACTGGCATCTGAAGCCACATCTTGCTTTCCGTAATTCCGCAATGTCATGTTGCTTACATAACTTTGCAACGTATTGTTGCAGTCTTGTAATGTTGTGCCCACCTTCTTTCTGCCTTTCTTCTCCTCTTTACACATCAGACAGATGGAAGTTATTATTCCTAGAGCTGCTCGGCATTGATTCTTTGCTTCTCCAGTCCTTGAGGATTTTTTTAAAAACCTCCCTGCTTTATCTGAAAAGGCTTGAGAAAGGCTTGGAGTGGAGAATCCAGAGGAGGGGTCCACCAGGGGTCTGACCTAACATCCTGCCGCTTCTTGTTTCCTGTGGCCAAGGTGGGACCTTAAGATAAAGTTCCTTGACTGCTGCAGTTTGATGATGACCTGCCTGCGTGGCAGCCTGTATATTTAGTGCCACGCATGCTTAATTGCATCTGGCCAATGAGTGCGTTGCATGTTTGGGGATCTTTACTTAGGTGGTTCCTGGGAAAATTGAGGGCATGTATATCAAGCAATTTTTGAATTATGTCTCTATTAGCATCTGTGAATATCTCCCTGGGGAAGCTAGGAAAGCTCTATTAGTTGAGCAGTTTAAAACAGGATTAGAGGAGGCAGTGGGGGAATATCCCACTGGGAACAATAATTATAAACAGCAGTTCCATGTAAACAGGTCTTAATGTGTTTTCCATATTGAGTTCCTGAGAGTGGGGATCTTGAGTGGTGTTTCAGCGCCCCCTCGGGGGTCTCACCCCTGCATACTGGCACCTAGGGGGGAAGTGTTTGGAGCTGAGGAGGAAGGCTCCGAGACCTCACTGGCTCCCTGGGCACTGGAAGCCTCTCAGACCATGGTAATGCTGAGCCAGTCTGGTTGTGCCCACTGGCTGCCTGTGGGCCCCATGGTGGCATTGGCATTGTTGTGTGATCTCCAGGAAGTGAGCTTGGGCAAGTTACTCCCTCTCTTTGTGCCCTTGGAGTATTTATATAGTCTTAGCACTGAACCTAGTGTTCTCATACAGTTTATTTCAACTAATCCTCCCAATATCCTGCAAGGTGGGTTATATCACCTCATTTTACAGATGAGGAAACTAAGTCTCATGGAAGTTAATTATCTTGCCCAAAGTCACTAATCAGCAAATGGCAGAGCAGGGTTTAAACTCTGGTCTTTGACTATAATTCCAGGGTTATTTCCATGACATCAGATTAGTTCCATGCCCCTTAAGGTCTTGTCCTACTAAACATTCTATGAAACATTTCTTTTTGGTACCAGAAGCTTGGTATTCTCATCTTGGATTTTGCAACACCACCTCAACTTATTTAGACTGTAGCAGCATGGGAACAGAAATCTTGCTCATTAGTTCTGTGTTCTATGACTGCTGCTGGCTCCAGGGTCCCAGGGGTCATGGCCTGGGCCCAGTACATACCCAAAGGATGCACGCATAGGCATCCTAACTGATGGTTGTCATGCTGATGGTGCCATAGAGGAAATGCTGTGGCCCCCGCTGGGTCACATCCCTTCTGTCCACCTTACAAGTAAGTATATCATAGCTCTGCTTACACCAATAAAGAGGAATTATGAAATAATAAAAATTAAATTTGGACAGATCTTAGATACTATCCAGTGGTTTCCAAACTCCTGTAAAGGAGAGGGATTCTTTAATTGAAGGAAATTGTGCATGGATGCTAAGTATGTAAAATAGATGAATGCAATCAGATGCTTGGGATAACATGGGAGATTGTGAGAGTGTAGTTTTCCTTCCCCAAATCCCACAGGTGGCCCTAAGGGAATTCTGCCGATCACCATTTGGAACCACTGATCTAATTCAACCCTCTCATTTTACAGTTGGTTAGAGTGAGCCCAGAGAGTGATGCTGATGTGCCTGAGGGCTGGGGCTGAGGTCTAGTCTAAGTCACTGGGGCCACTTGGGGCTCTTTTCCTATCCATGCAGAAGTGGCAGCGAGGGTGCCCCAGAGTTGAACTTGAAAGGATTCTCATATCATCTGCTATGGACAGTATGGTAATTAGTTTGTGCATTAATCCATTCATTCACCAGCTTTTACTGAGTATCTATTAATATTTGTCAAGTAGAACTTGTCCTATTCTTGGAATAGTCTCTGAAATACTAGGAGATTACTCTATGGCAGGTTAGAGGGGAACAAAAAGCTTCTGCAAATATTTAGGATGTATATTAGGAAGGGAATAGAGAGGTTTGGAGAAAGAGTCAGGCTTTGGAGGGAAAAAAGTCCCATTGGAAATGAGCAAGAAGTAGCTCGGTATATGATATGGGATGTACAGTCTTGGCTGGTGAAGTTGGAAGCCTTGGGTGTCTTGGGTCCCCAAATGTATTCCAAGGTGTGAGGAAGCTTTGGAGATAAACCCCTGCCTGAGCCCATCATTCATTAGTTATTTGTTCATTCATTCAACACTCAACTTACTGAGGACCTACTATGTGTTTGGCAGTGTGGGGCAGTGCGGAGGTGAGTGAATAGAGCAGACGTATCATTGTCTTCTGAGCTAGCTCCTCCTCAAGCCTCCCTCTTGTTTATAAAGGCCTTGCATACAAAAGAAGGAGTTTGGATTTTCTTTTGAGTAGAACAGAAAAGTATTGAAATGTTTAATACAAGTGGTACATGATTTGGTGTACATTCTTAAAAGATTATTCTGGACAAGAGTGGAAGCAGGGAAGCCAGAAAGGGGGCTCCTAGATCGAGGAGCATTATGGTCTAGCTCTATCACTGACATCATCTACGTCATCTCCAGCCCTCCTCAGGGCACACCTCAGCTCCCAGGGCCACAATGTCTTGTCTTTTCCCGAACATACCTTTTTCACTGTTCAATGCTCCTTTAAATGCATATACTTTTCTTTCTGTTTGAAATGCTTTTTCTCTTCTTCTCTGCCTCTAAGGCTCCTATTCATCCTTCAAAACCCATTGAAAATGCTTCTTCTTCTGGAAGCCTTCCCTGATCCCTTCATGGCAGATGTAGTCCTGGTTTCTTCTGTTGCACAGCTTTCTGCACGAATCTCTGTTTTATGGCTCAGCTACTTACTAGTTGCATTACTTGTGCAAGTTATTCGACCTCCATAGCCTCAGTTTCCTTATCTGTCAAATGGAGAAAAGAGTAGTATCTTCCTCATAGGGTTGTTCTGAGGGATAAGTGTGACCATGCACATAGAATATTTTGTGCAGGCTTCTATTGTATTACAATGCACTATGACTCCTATTGTATTACAAATATAAGGCTGACTATCTGATTAGGCTGTGAATGCCATTTGAGGATGAAGACATGTCTTATTCATTTTTGTATCTCCAGTAACTTTTCTGGAGTTGATTGATGTATAAATGAATAAGCAAATGGAGGAGTGAAAGAATATCTCCTTCTCTGACTTCCCAAATTTCCACATATCTTTTGGCTGTCCTTTGTTAATTCTCCTGGGGGCAAAGCTTGCTTCCCCTAACTCTCAGAGACATTGAACACTGACTTGAGTCATATGTTACCCTTAGCCCCTGATTCTCTCCCTCTCTCCCACCCTTTCACCCTTTCTTTCTCCCTATTACCTGTTTTTTGGGGGTCTCCCATTTCCATGCTAATTCGTCAGCCCAGATGAGCCAGGGGACAATCTGTGTGACCATAAAACAGGGAGTGTGTTTCCATTGGATCAGCCTCATTTTGTGGCCATGGCCCAGATATTCCCAGAAAGCAGATCTTTTGTTCCATTAAAAAACCTCAGGGCTGTCCCCCAGGCCACATTTGAGGCCAGGCACATTGTAATGATTTTGAGACTTCACCTGATGGTCAAGGAAGACTTCCAAAAGGTCACTATTAAAAGGTCACTAATTAATATGGTATTATCTGGAGGGGTGACATGTCTTAGTCTGTCCTTTGAGAATCGCAGCTATGAACCCAGGTTGGAACTGACTGGGACCTTTCTGTCCCTCTTCCTGGGCCAATTTGGTTTTGTTTCCACTTGGTGATCGGAAAGCGTGGCTGGGCTGGCAGCCATGCTGCAGTGAGAGAAAAATGTAACTTTTCCTTAAAGCATTCTGAAAACTTGATTATTGACCACAGCCAATGAGTGGAATGGAGATTGATATACATAAAACAAAACAACATAAATGTCCCAAAGTACATTCCAAACTCAATTCTAGCTCAACCCTTCATTCTGCTTAGTGACCTCTAAGTCTCAGTCTTGCCCTTAGTTGGGACCCAGGTTTTTTTTAAACCAACCTCTACTTATGCACTTCTCATAATACAGCCTGATTTCTGGAACCAGACTATTTGAGATTGAATCCCAGTTCCCTGCCTTACTAGCTGTGTGACCCTCGGTCAGTGCCTTAACGTCTCTGTGTCTCATCTGTAAAATAGGGAGATGATGGTGCCTACCTCATAGTCACAAGAGTTAAATGAAATAATATATATTATGAAGTATGTAATGTACATAAAGAACTTTGCTTGGCACATGGTAAGAGCTTAATAAATATACCTATTACTACAATACCATCATATTTCTTTCTCTCTTGGAAAATATTGAATGCACTTTTTTGAGCCTTGGCATTGCTATTTTGTATCTCTCTTTGATTGGGCCACCAGCTATTCTCTGTCTTCAGTTGGATAACTCAGAGTCTTTTATAGATGGTCTTTGTACAGACTCTGAGGCAACATTTAGTGAATGGCTGCTATATACCAGGGACATACATTCTTACATTTCATCTCATGACACCCATTGAGGTGGTGACAACTTACCCATTTTGCACATATAAAAGGCAAGTTAAGGAGGTGAAGTCCGTTCCCTAAGGTAACAAACATTGTGCAAAATGTCGGGTTGGGATTCAAACCTGCCTTCTGACTCAGGTGCTGGTGCATCATAGAGTATGTAAGATACCAACTCGTCCCCTAAGGCTAACTTCCTCAGGAAGCACAGCTTAGAGCAACTTCCAGAGGAGACAAGGTCACCTCAACCATCTTCTCCCTAGTTTTTAAAATAAGCAAATGTAGGCAGGGCATGGTGGCTCATGCCTGTAATACCAGCACTCTGGGAGGCCAAGGTGGGAGGATCACTTGAGGTCAGGAGTTTGAGACCACCCTGAGCAAGAATGAGACTTGATCTCTAACAAAAATAGAAAAATTAGCTAGGTGTGGTGGTGTGCACCTGTAGTCCCAGCAACTCAGGAGGATCCCTTGAGCCCAGGAGTTCAGGCTGCAGTGAGCTATGATCCCAACACTGCACTTGAGCCTGGGCGACACAGTGAGAACTTGTCTCAAAATAATAAATAAATAACTAAAGTGAATGTGAAAGCAGCTAAGAGTCTAACGCTAATGCTGCATTAGTACCAAAATTGAAAAAAGAGATCTTATTCAGGCTCTTCACATAGAAACTCACTGAGAAAACGAGTGCCTAAGAAGGAATCTGCCTTCTAAGGATGACTCAAGAGCGGTCAGAGTCCGGAAGGGACGGGAAACAGGCCGAGTACGTTTTGATGGAGACAGATTCAATGCCGAGAAGTCAGGGGAGGACGAGGGGCAGAGCGGCCAAGTGGCCCCGAGAAGGGAAAGGCCGAGTAGCAGGAGAGGCCTGGGGCCCTGGGCTGGAGAGGGCTGGGAAGGTAGGGAGGAGAAACCTGTGACAGCTCTGACTTTTTAATCTTTGAATGTCGCCTTGAGGGAAATAAAAGCACGGTGTGCGGCGCTTACTCATTTCCAGGGCACGGACCACCGGAGTACCGCGCTGAATACGCTGAACAAAGCCGACCTCTCCATTGCAGGAAACCTCAAGCGCCCAGCCCTGGAGATGCCTGAGGAAGTAACTAGACAGACTGTTCCTTACAGCAGGGGCTGTGGGCATTCGTGGGCTGGGCTCCGCACGGGGCTGGCTCTGCCTGGCGGGGACAATGCTCTGGCCACCGCCCGAGCGCGAGGCGGGCTGCTGCGCCTGGCGTTTGCAGCCTGCGGTCTCGGGAGACACAGAACAAAAAACAACTGGCGAACTGTTAATTAGCTAAGCAGACTCCTAAAGGCTAACGGTTGTAGGAAATAACTTACTTTGACGCTCAAGTGAACCACAGGGAATCAAGTGCTTGCCTTAGAACTGGCTGCGCCCCCTTCCTGTGACTGCCCCCCACCTCCGCCCCACTGCCCTCTTGCTCTCGCACCCTCTCCTCTTGACCTCTTCCTTCCCTGCCCTTTCTGACTGTTTCTCTCTCCTTTCTTTTACTTCTCATTCTCTTATCTCTCCTCTTCTCGTTTCTCTCCAGTCTCTTCTGTAGTTGAAAATATTATGGACCCACATTGTAGGTTTATTTCATTCCTTTAATAGATTTTATATTCAATTTTCTTAATTTAAAAATCAGGTGGTGACCCTCCTATGCCAGTCTCCAGGAACTTGCCTCATCGTGTTCTGCTCTGAACACTGGCCCCCTAACGGTACTTGGTCCCATCCTGGGAGGTACAGGCACACACTGTACCTTCACTGTACTTTCACTTGATCTGCATTATAAAGGATTGTTTTAAAAAAGTGAGAATCTATTCATGTATTACTTGTGCAATTGAATATAAATAAAAAGGAATTTTTTTCCCCAAAATCAGTTGAGTAGAATATTTTATGTTTCTCTTTCCTGAATAAGGTCAAGCCAGCTAAATGCAGTTGCTTTTACTCTTATAGGCCCTCCCTGTTCTTTAAAATCTCTAATCGTGGATAGAAGAAGAAATTTTAAAAAGTTAAGTTAATCATGCTTGCTTTAACAGACTGCAAAGTACCACCTATTCTAGTCCTCAAATCTAGTGTCTTTTGCGCTGGATTTTGGGAGATTCCCTCAGCTGCAGGTGAGTCTGCAGGTGTTAGGTGGGCAGGTGGCAGAGTAGCATCTAGAGTCAGTCTTATTTTGTTGGTCAGATTGGGGGTGTTCAGGCTGTGGCTGGTCTGGGTCTGGGCACCTCTGGGTGTCCCTTTGAGATCAGAAAGACTGAGAGGGCTTCTGAACACAGAATGAGTTCTCCCTATTGGAGGATGGGAAGGACATGCTGTCTTCTTGCTTGTCATACAAGCAGAGAAGTGTTAGAGACAAACTGGGAGCCCACCCAGAGTAGGAGACAGGGAATGAGATGCAGAATGAGATGCTTCAGGAAACCCTTTCCATTTACCCTGAAAGAGGCATGTTCTGGGAACATCATGAACCTTGACAGTGTAAAAATGATAACACAATGAACAGATCAGGCAGATAGAAGGATGGGAGAAGTAGAAGGAAGCAAAAGTGTCCTCATCTTCTAATATTTCAGAGAAAGTTAGCAACAGACACTGCTTAAAGCCAACATTTAAGTAATCAAGGATTAAATATGTCCTTTAAAGTATACCTATATCTACAGAAGAACTAAAAATAATGAACCAAATGTGGAGGCAGAAAGAGGAAAAAT
This sequence comes from Cheirogaleus medius, assembly GCA_008086735.1. NCBI lineage: Eukaryota > Metazoa > Chordata > Mammalia > Primates > Cheirogaleidae > Cheirogaleus > Cheirogaleus medius. Next base: position 3,080,769 of record VBSM01000565.1, read on the forward strand.
AGAAAAGAAGGAGAGGTTTGGGGCTCAGATTGTGGAGGAGCAAATCTACTTTGAGGTGCCAGGTCCTTCTGTGACCATCAGGGACCATAGATGGAGGAAGGAATCCTGTTTAAACAAACAGAAATTTATTCTCTCACAGTTCTGGAGGTCAGAAGTCTCATAGAGCTGAAATCAAGGTGTTGGCAAGGTCATGTGCCTTTTAGAGGCTCTAGACGAGACTCCTTGCCTCTTCCCATTTCTGGTGACCGCCAGCAATCCTTGGCTTTTGGCCACATCACTCCAATCCCTGCCTCCATCTTTGCATTGCTTTCTTCTCTTCTGTCTGTGTGTAATTTTTGCTTCTCTCTTATGACATTTATGATTGCATCTAGGACCCACCCAGAAAATTCAGGATCATCTTTTCATCTCAAGATCCTTAACTGAACCACATCTGCGAAGAATCTTTTTCTTTATAAGGTAACATTTACAGGTTCCAGGCATTAGGACCTGACATATCTTTGGGTGGCCATTATTAATTCCACAACCTAACTATATTAGGTTATGAGTATGTACTTTACCAAGAGCATATTCATTGAGTGGAAATAGTGATATTTGCAATGCTCCAGGCACAGTTTAAATGTAAGTTTGGCTGCATCTAGATAGCAATAATTGCCCTAAAGTGGGATTCAGAAGACTTGAATGGAGTCCTGAAATTGACACTTCCTAGCCATGTGGCCTTGAAGTCAAAATTCCAGAGTCTCAGCTTTTTAAAAACTGTAAAATTGGTTCAATAATAACATGAGACCTTTATACTTCCATAAGATTGTTCTGCTGTCCAAGTCAAACACCACACAGGCAAGTATTTCTTAAGCTGTATAGTATTAGACAGATGCTAAGTCTATAAGAAATAGTTAAAGCTGGTTATGCATGGGTGGATGGTTTCATACGAACCATATTTCAAACCTTTTGCCATCAAAGAGATCCAGCAAGCCTCCAGAATAGTACTATCTGTTTCTTGTAATTTAGAATGCATAGAAAATAGACTCTAAAAACCCCAGTGGGCATGCCTGGATTCTCATGATATCCCCCCAAATTTTTAAGTTTTTAGTATTGTTACTATTTTTGGCTGATTGATTCTTGCTTATCCTGTGATTCTTGCTTATCCTGTGACATTCCTGATTTCATGAACAAGTTATGGTCAGAAGCATAACACAATTACCTGATATTTAGAAAGATATAAGTATGGCAGCAGGAGAACCCACTTTGAGAAACACTGATATATATACCTCACTGCCTCAGTAGATGATGACCTGGAATAAGGAATCACTTCTGAAGTTACCATGGCAGGGCCAGTAGACACGATGCTTTGGGGGAAAGAGTGCTATCGCTTGATAAGGGTGAGGTTGCGTAATGCAGGCCTAGCAAGCAGTAGGTGAGAAAGAGGCAGAGAATTTACCGGTAGTGGTCTCAGAATCTTCCTGGGGGTGTTACGTGTCTGTCACCCCCATGCCCCTGCCTTGATCTTTTCTTCTCAGAAGCCCCCGCTATCCTTACTTTGGTAGACATGCTGATGAGCTTTGAGTGCTGATGAATGAAGGCTGGGCATGCATGACGACATAGCATACAGAGGAAAAGTCATCCCAGGGTTCCTACCCTGGAAGCTTCACTGGAAACTTGCAAATGCAAAGGGAAGAATTATTCTGTACAAGAGGACTGATGGAGTTTTAACCAAAGGCATAATGCATGGGTTTTGTTTGTTTTCCATGATGACTAGGGCATTCTTTTGATTGGCAGGATCTAAGGCCAAAAAAGAACAAAGCGTTTTCGAAGCACCTGCTATGTGATAGGTGAGAAGCATGGCATTTCCCATGTGCCATTTCATTTAATCCTTACAACAACTATAAGAACATTCCTGCTATTGTTATGAATTGAATTGTGTCTCCCTCAAAGATAGGTCAAAGTCCTAACTCTAACTACTTTATTTGTAATTAGGGTCTTTGCAGATATAATCCAGGTAAGATGAGATCACTGAGGTGGGCCCTAGTACGATATGACTGGTGTCCTTATAAGAAGAGGAAAATGCCACATGAAGATGAGACTGGAGTATTGCTGCCATGAGACAAAGAACACCTAGATCTACCAAAGCTGGAAGAGGCAAGGAAAAATCCTTCTTTGGAGGCTTCAGACTCTAGGGGCATTTTTCAACACCTTGATTTCGAACTTCTGGACTCCAGAACTGTGAGAGAGAATAAATCTCTGTTACTTTAAGCCACTCAATTTGTTATGGCAGTTCTAGGAAGTTAATACAACTGTCATTCTCATTTATCTATTTTATAAATGGCAAAGTGAAAGCTAGGGAGAAGAAGGGACTTGCCTAACATCCCAATACTGATAAATGGATTGAACCTCAGCTCTTTTGACTCTGGGCCCCACATCTCTGTACTATTCCAAAATTGTCCCTGAAAAATAAAATAAAAATAACACCAAAGTCCTAAGAAAGACTACAGATGAGTTCTTCAGAGCTGTTCCAGTGCTGTCTTAGAATGACTGCATCACACTGGTCCCGATGTGGTTAGTAGGAGGTGGTGTTCTCTCCTCAGTCCTCGAATGGGTGAACAGAGTTACCCATATAACATATACATTAAAATGGTGTTTGGGGCCATATGGTGAAGGCTCTAGCATAAGAGCCTATGTGTGCTGTAGACTCAATGGCAGACTACAGACTCCATCTGGAACCTGCTTACTTGCTGAGGTACTTGGTATGCAGAACAGAGGGTGAAATTTTAGAGACAAACACCTCCACCTTGCTATTGCTTCATTTTTGGAAATTTTATTTAACTTGTCTAAATCTGTATTCTTCCTTATATAAAAGGAATAATAATATATACCTTCCAGCATTATTCAAATTTTTTTCCATAGAGTGTTATTTTGAGGATTACATTAGCTCATGTAAATAAAAGCACTTAGCACTATACTTGGCACATTGTAGTGATCAATAAATGTTAATACCCTTCTTTTCCTTCACCTAAATTTCCCAGAAATAGTTTTAAACATATGTTCTCTACTTTTCACCTTAAATTTCCTCATTACTATAACATTAGATGAATGATTGATACCCTCTGTGATAATAAAACCAAAAGCAAAAGTTGTGGAAGGGAGACGGATACTTATGATATGGAAAGGAAGAGCAGAGAATATTTCTACAGAACCTTTAGCCTTATAAGGAAGTAGGCAGTTCTTGAATTAATTTGTAATCTCAGAGGTAGCTGCTCTAAAGCTCTGAACAGGGATGGAATGTGTTTTCTTGGAATCCAGGGAAGAACAGGGGCTTTGCTCAGTTGTTATAGGCTGGCAAGCTGAGTTTGGATCTTTGGAAGAGCACATCAAAAGCACCAAGGGCCAGGAAGAGTTCCTATGTGCATGTAGAACTATTCTTCCAGATTTTTAGATTTCAGGTGGTTTTTAAGAAAGAAAAAGTTTTCCGAACATGCTTCTGCTTTCAAAATCTCAGGGAAGCCAGGTCACAGAATTATAGATTAATAGATTCACTAAATTTTAGCTAAAGCTAAAAAAGCCCTTATATACAGGGCTAATATATAGAACAGATAAAATTGAGCTGGTCTGGTTGAGGTGGGGCTGAAGGGGCTCAGAGTTTGGCTAACCATCCCCACCCACATAACTGAATTCAAAGAAACCTTTGGGTCACTCTAGAATTCCATGGAACAGAGATTGAAAATCATCACTAGGAAACTGAGATCCAGATTTTTAAAAAATGACTTGACCAAGATTAAACCAAGACAGATCATGGATAGAAATCAGATTTCCTGACTCTTAGGCCAGGGCTCATCCAACCACATCATCTTGAAGTTCAGTTTCTAGTCTGCCTCAGCTTTGGTTGGTATTTTAGCTAGTACGTTGTGTACAAATGCATGCAATTGTTATGTATGGTTTAGTCATATGATGTCTCTTGGAAGAGAAATTCTATCTACACCATTCAGTTATGAAAGAATATACATTGACTAAACACTGATATACATCAAATGTACATTATTGGAGGTTGGTCTTGTTCAATATATTGCTCTCCAAATTTGGAATCTTTCCAGGAGACTAGTTAATTGTGATAAAAATCATATAGACAAACTGTGTTCCATTTGAAACAACATCTATTGAGGAGGGGGAAAAACCCTCTGCATTTTTTGAGCTCCTTTACTTTTGGACACCGAACCACTAACTTTCTAATCATAAGCAGTGTGGTTAACCTGGGTTTATAACTACATTGTCATTAAGGAATGGGGCTAAAGTCACTGCTGAGGAGGTGATTTTTAGAACAAGGGTTCTTATGAGGGTTGAAGGTTAAGAGTTGGGGAACAGAATCGACATTTGTTAAATGTTTTCTGATTGACAGGCACTGAGATCAGCATTTTACAAAGGTTTTTATCCCCATGTAATTTTCCTAAGAACGTCTTAAACAAAGTTAATCAACATAATGACTTTTAAAAGTCATTGGTTTTAACCAACAATAGAAATAGTTATCCAACACTTTCAGAGAGAATTCTGACGCATTGTGCTGGTCTCGCGTGACTAATAATCCATCAAGACCCACATGCACTCGGGACCAGAGGAGAAGACCCTGACGCCTCTCTCCCTGCGCGCCACGGTTCAGCACCACGGACAGCGCACGGCCGGGCGACGGAGGGAGGCGGGAGCCACACAGAGCTGTTGTAGCCGGGCTTTTTCAAATCTCCTGGGTCTCCGCGCTGCTTACCGTGCATTTTCTAAACTACTGTCACAACAACCAAAGCCCAAAGCCGGAAAAGACACTGGTATAAAACGGCGAGGCTCGAGGGTCCGCTTACCGTCTGACAAGTCAATCAGCCCGAGGTAGTGCAAAAGTTTCAGAGAGGAGCACACGACCACCACTATGCCCAGGGTTTGGAGCCCTTCGGACTCGCCCTCCGCCCACATCCTCACGGAACCCCACCAGCAAGACGCCAGGCGGGCATTTAAAGCCGGAAACCAGCTTCCAAGCCTCCCTTCCCGCTGTTCTCCTAAGTGCACGGTTTATTTCCTACCAGTCTCCCTACCTCCTACTCTCTGTTCTCTCTCCCTCCCTCCCTTCCACTCCTCCAGCTCCCTCCACCTCTCTCCCTACTCCTAGCTGGCATCTCTGTGTCTCATAGTACTCTGTGCTTTTATTTCCTCTTTTACCCAAGGCGATTTCTCCAAAGGTTTAACCAATTCCTAAACTTCTGCTAGCTGAGTGTGACCATCACCGACAACGTCTCATGGCACATTCTCCCGGCACCTCAGAGGAATGCATGTCAGTATAGGCCATTTCAAAGGCATAAAGAAAGAGACCTACTAGACTTACTGCTTTAGCTCTCAGATAGACTGAGAGATGAAAGCTATTTTATTCAAAGGGACAGCAATTTTTCTTTACTTCCCCAGTGAAACACCAGGCAAGCTGATTCTGGGATACAGGTGGTCCCTGCTTTGACATCGTGAAGTGTCCCTAGAAACTGTATCACCAGGAAAGGTATTATAAACTGGACTGAGTACACAGTTATATTTGTCTTTAGGCAGTTTTCATATCAGTATCAGGAATTATTAAATGGGTAGTCAGGCTAAATAATCATTGGGCAGCACTGAATGAGCAAATCTTCTGGAAATAGAACAAAAAACAGGGACAGAAAAGAGTGATGCTGCTGGTGTGTCCTAAATTTGTGGGCTCTGTGGGAAACATCACCCTCTTCCTGCACTGGCATGTCAGCAATGAGCCTGGTGGGGAAAAATGTGCAACACGGGGAAGAGGGAAGATTGGAGACTTAGAGTCACAGAGATCTGTCTTTGAGCAAGTTCCCAGATCTCCATGAAGCCCCTCTTCTGTGAATGACATCTAATAAGAGAATCTATGCAAAGGGTAAGAACAGGTTGGGCACTTAACAAACAGTGGTATCAGATTTTGAGAATACACTATGTTGACAACACTGTAGGGAAAAGGCACTCTCTTGAATCATTGGTAAGAATGTATATTCAGAAAAAAAAAATGTATATGCTCCTTGATCCAGAAATTTCACATACAGAAATTTTACTTATAGGGATGCCTGCATATGTGTACAAATATATATGTATAAGGATGTTCACTGCAGCATCTGTTTGTAACAATAAAAGACTGAAAATACTTATATGCTCATCAGTGAGAAAACTGGTTAAGTAAATTATAATACATACATAAAAGGAATACTGTGTAGCCATTAAAAATAATATGGCATATCTATGTATCTTTTTCTGGAAGAATACTGACAATGTACTGTTAAATGAAAAAAGTAAGTTGTTTGATACATTACCATTTTAATATTGAAAACACACACACACACACACACACACACACACACACACATGCTGGACTATGGCTAATGTATTTCCAGAAGGGTACACTGATAATTGAGAATTTATTCTGAAGGCCTGGGGTCAGAGGGTGACCCCACTGTTGAAATTTTCTCCCACATATGTGTGTAATGGATTTAAAACAACAACTAAATGTGAATGCTGTCTCTCCTTCCTCTCTTTCTTTGCAAAAGGGAAGATATATTCTACATATCTGAGTGAGACTCAGGAAAATCTTGTCTTTTCTTCTCAGCATCTCTCTTCTCAGTTCTATATGACAATCTCCAATCTCATTGGTGGCTGAGCAGTGTGTCCTGGTGCCAGCCTGTAGCAGCTGGTGAAAGCTGATTGTTAAATATTGAGGAAATCTGCAGTGTAGTTGGTAAACCTTTGGTAGCTTGAAATCAGGCATGGCAGGAGTATTTATACCATGGAAATCAACAAGTGCTATAAATCAGAGTTTCGGCCCCCTCCCCATGGCCATTGATTTACCAGGACACCACAATGTCATTCCACATCCCATCTGCTCAGAAGGAAACCTGAGAAATTCACCTGCCCAGGGGTTTTCCTAATAATATGTTTCCTCTTCTCTGAAGCCCTAGCAAGTGTAATACTTAGTCCATTGGGCTCAGTGGGATTTTAGGCATTAGTATATCCAGCCACGAGGAACTAAATTAGAAGCAGGGAGACTTCCAAGTCTCTGGGAAGGTAATACTTGATTCTCTTGGCTTCTCTAGCCTGTAGTGCTTCTGGTTTCTACCTGCTCCTTCCCCTCTCTCTACTGCTTCCTTTCCAACAGCTCTGGAAAGGTGCTATTCCGGATTCTCCCCCCTTTGCTCATGAATGTTCACTGGGCCAGATGTCAGCTCTGGGCAGGTGCTCTGGTCTCAGGCACTTTCCTGGGCTCCCGTCCCACATTTTCATCTATTTCCCTATTTTACCTCACACACAACATTCCCTCTTTAGTTCCATCAACAGGTAATACTGAGCATCTGTTAGATGCAAGGCCAGGTGCTAGGAACTAGATTTAATCCCTTGCTGCTTTCTGGCATTTCTGGGAATGAGTGACGCAAGAAAGGAGGGCAGAGGTTCCTGCTTTCTGCTTTGCTGTTACCATGTAAAGACTAAAGTTCTTCTAAGAATTTGACCTCACAGACAAGTCCCCTTTCCAATTGTCTCCTAAACCTGAACTTTAGGAGCATCTGTGTCTCAGGTGAGTTACCTCCATGGCAACCAGAAAGACTTACCTACTATTTATCAGAAATGTTGAGGTGCCACTTCTTATTCTCAAGAAGATCAGAAGGAAATTCTTATAGTAGTGAGTGTCTGAGTATCAACCCCAAGTTACCTGCCTCCCAACTCCATGCTCTCCCCATGTGTCTAGCTAATGAAAGGTGAGTCTGTGGTCTGGCATTTGTGATAGCTACATGAACTGTTTATTAGAAAACCTGCCTTTCTCTCACATCACAGTTCCACCCAGAGTCACGTGGTTTCTGCACAAATCTTCCCTCTGCATGTAATCTGCACTGAAATCTTTACTCAAGTTCCATCTTTCACTTGATGAGACACGTTTACCCTAACTGGAGCACTGTGGAATCTATTTCATGAATTGCTTTTTATTATTTCCATATTGGTTGTAAGGTGAATATGTTTGCATTGGAGATGTGAGCCTGTACAGATTTCCACACTTCTCTCACTAATTTGTCCCAAATTACTATTTTTTGGCCAAGAATTTTCCCTTTGTTGGCCCTCTTCAATTCCTTATCAACACTAGCAGGCATTTATTTCCTCAAGTTAATTTGCCCCAAAGAAACAAAAGTTTGATCATTTGTGAGGCGTTCTCTTTAGGTGAGGATGGGTGGAGAGGCGTTTAGCTGACCTCAGGTACTAGATATCTGACTTTTGTTCTGATCCATCTAGACACCAAAACAGGCTGGTTTCCAATGTAGGCCTTCACACCTTGACAAATGAATACTGGCCATGGTCTTCAAGGTCCCTCAGAAGTCCTGGAAACCAAGATGGTCACACTCACCAATGCCAAGTTGTTGATAAACAATCACAAAGTTGCTGGGTTGGAATTTTAGCTCTGCCACCTACGAGATGTGTGACTAGGACAAGTCACTTGAATTTTTGGAGCCAGTTTCTTTACCAAGGGATGATATTAACACCCATATCACAGGGTTGTTGCAATAATGAAATAAGATAATGCCACAAAGTGCTCAGCACAGTCCTTGACCCCCAGTGAAGGGAGTGTGGCACAGAGGTCCAGAGCACCACATCTGTTTTGACTCTTAACTCTACCTCCTACTTAGCTCTGTGACTATTGGTAAGTTACTTAACCTTTCTGGGCCTAAGTTTTCTCACCTGTAAAACATGGATAATCACAGTACCTACTTCAGAGAGTTGTTGTGAGATTAAAATGAATTAGCAATTATTCATAGAAACAATGATATATCATTATTACTGTTATTATTATCCATAAGCTCAAGGAGATAATAATCAGATGGGTCCCATGGAGAAGTCATAGGTAGTATGTATCGACTGGGGCTTTGGATCTGGGGAGAGGAAGGAGTACTATTTCAGGTAGGGGAATTAGACTTCCTTTGGAAATTGCTGGGTGCTTGAACTTCAGTTGTCCAGCCACAAATCCTCCTTCTAAGCAAATGCTTTCAGCTGAGTATGATTTGTTGCTGTTTAAACTTCACTTGAGTGTCTGCCCCTAGCAGTTACAAAATCAAATTCTATTTTAGCTCACAACTTCTGCTGCTCTTGGCTTTCTTGTTGCGGTGTACCTTGGAGTACACAGAGGGGCCCTGTGGTGCAATGTCCCTCAAGACCAGAGCAGTCCACGTAGTTAACTGAAGACTCATGTGCAATGTGACAGCCACAATCCCTTGACTCACAGGGCTTGCTGCTGGCATGTGGGTTTTCTGAGTGGTTCTCCTGGTCAGGTACTGTCTAAAACTCATTTGGATACACTAATTTGGTAGGAACCTCATTTTCCAGAATGTTCTGCTGCAGTTAGTATAAAAATAATGCCAATAATTGCACTTGGAGTTTTCTTTTTCTTTAGAAAGTATGAAAGAAATGAAAGAATTCCTCAGAGCACCATCTCAGAGCTCCTGATTCTACCAGAAAGCAAATTATTTAACTGCAAGATGGTTATTATTCAGAGAAAAAAATCGTTACTATTCCCATCACTGGTCAAAATGGGAAAATTATTCCTGTGTTCATCCTAGCCCTTATCTTGGTGCCCTTTTGGGTTTGTTTAAATTAGTTTTATAATGATGATGATAATTGTACAATAATAAAATAATGACATCTTCCTTTCTCCCTTCCTTCCCTCCCTCCCTCTTTTCCTCTCTCCCTCCTTTCTCAGATATTCACTGTTCACCTAAGCTCTGTGTACGTGTTGGATACTGTGGATAGATGAAAAGTCTTACCCATTAGGAAGTTCACGATGTCCCAAAAGTTTTTTAGGATTTTTACTTTGTAAAGTTCTGTTTAACCTTTTAAATCTCTTTGCATGGTGTAGTTTCTCAATAAACATTTGTGGAAAAATACCATGCCACCCTTCATAATCAACCTTTGGGTTAGAATACAGCATTATTTCTGTTTTACGGATAAGAAAACAGGGGCGAAGAGGGGGGAACTAAATGCTATTAGCATTTTCCATAGAAAATGAGCACTGTGCTGGACTTTTTGCACATGATTTCTTCTTTATTTTAATTAGCACAACAACCGATGACATTCTTACTGGTGTCTCACCTTATAGAGCAATTTTAGACAGATGCTGAAAGGTTAAAAAAACCCTCGGTGCATACAGCTGGAAGCCCTTCTCTCAGAATCACATTATTGGGAAGAGGTGTCATGCTTTAAGCAGCTTCCCGTGGAATCCAGCTGGGCTGGCTCTCCACCCCTGGGTCCTGGTCCCTCAGGAGTGAATTCTCAAAGCCAGATCTGTTCCTTTGATTGTATCAGAGCTCCATGGAGCCTAGGGGGAAGGAGAGACAAATGGAGACAAGCTTCCCGGTTTTTCCCCTTGCATTTTAAAAAACCCTCAGGAAAGATTATTCCAAGCGCCTCAGAAAATCAATTTGGGGGGGGATCTTGAACCCTGCTTTCAGGATCCGGTGTCCCTTGGGTTGAACTTCAGCATTTACTCCCTCAAACATTCAGTCTGCCGGATTCAAGTTTTCACTCTCCGCCTCATCACAGCCTCCTCCCCTGCTGTGGTTCCAGGCTGAGGAGGTGGAGGTGTAGGTCTCTCTGCTTCAAACAGGCAGGAGAACAGGAATCGATACGCCCTGGCAAGGAATAATAATGAGCGCATTCATTAATGAGTGCACAGTGTTCCTGTCTGCTGTCAGCACTGGTTATTTGTTGGTTTGAGCAAAACTTAACTGTTGTCAATGGAAAGCTATTTGTAAATAAAGCCAGTGAGTAATAACATTTAAATATTCCCTGACATGTTTCAGTTTTTATCTCCTTTGCTTCTCAAGGAGGGATCCAGGCTCTGTTGGAATTTCATCAGAAATTCCAATTAATACACACATTTATAATCAAGATTGTGGATCCAAATGAACTAATTAACTCCCCTCCCTTCTTTCTTTCCCTCCTTCCCTCCCTCCCTCCCTCCCTTCCTTCCTTCCTTCCTTCCTTCCTTCCTTCCTTCCTTCCTTCCTTCCTTCCTTCCTTCTTCCCTTCCTTCCTTCTCCTTCATTGCTTTCTTCCTGGCCAGGTATGCTGATAAATATCCCACAATGCACAGAAAGCACCTCCACAATAACGAAATATCTGTACCAAAATGTCAACAGTGCAGAGGTGGAGACAAGTTGCTTTAGGTGTATACCTAGGAATAGAATTGCTGCATCACAGGATATGTGCATATTCTACTTTACTAAATTGTTTTCCAAAGGTTTTTTAAAACTAATTTATCTCACAACTGGGGGTCTCACCCACCCCCATTTTACTGATTAAAAACCCGAGGCTCTGGAGGGATGTGTAGTGACTTGGACAATTTATGGAGTGAAAAGGACAGTAATAAAACTTTGCAAAGAAATAGATGTTTTATCTTTCCAGAGAGGACATAGTAAAGGAAAACAAATTTAGTCCTTCAATCCAAGAGACAGTTACAAAGTTTCTATTATATGCCAGAAACTATATACATCTTTTCTCAAATCTTCCCCAAACTGTACAAGTTACAAGCAGAGGCTAGCATGGCACACTTAGTAGCAGGGGTCTGAAGTCCGATAGAACTGATAATATGTCCAAGAACAGTTATTTACTAGCCCTGTGTCTTAGGAAAGTTAATTAAGTTCTCTAAGCTTCAGTTTTCTCATCTGTAAAATGGGGATTATAATAGACCTATATAATTGTATTGTTATGATGGAGATAATGCAATAGCTGATCCCTAAATATTAGTTGTCATTGTCATCATCATCATCACTCTCATTTAATAAATCAGGAATACAGCTGCAGAGTGTAAGTAAGTTGCAAAAGGTCACAGCTAGTAAGTGGCAGAACTAGAATTTGAACCCAGGTCTGTCTGGCTCCAAAGCTCATTGCATTTTAACTGTGTCAAGTTGCATCCCTTGCAGGGGAGGACTCCTAGCCCATCCCACCAGTTTGGACTAATGTCGAGGGGGAGCACATATGAATTACTAAAAGTCAGAATTCATCGAGCACTTTTAAATAACAAATTTTAATGGTTTCATGAATATTTAGTAACTCAACTAAGTAAAACAAATGCTGCCAAGACATCAGTTCCCTGGGGGCCTGCTGTAGAAGACAGACAAGGATGATTTGTAATTGGAATGTGGACTGCATGAAATGGTGATTCTACAGAGTGTGAGAACAGCTTATTGTCTTACAAATTATAAATATCGCCTTTACCGTATTATTGCTATTAATCTCCACCCTTGAAGACAAACCAACTAAGACCTATCGCCTAGGCAAAAGATCACAGATTCTGAATTAGTAGTGTCAGAATGAACAATGCTTGCCTTCCTGCACCCTGTTTGCAATCAGATCTTCCTACTTCTCCTCCATTTCCCACCCCCCTCCCTCCTGGGAAGATATTTGTCTTCGGAGGCTGGCAATGAGGCATTTGCCATTAGACACATTATGACATATTTTAAATATGCTCCAAGAAGCCAAGGCTAAATTACACTGTTGAGTTATTAAAAACAGCTCTCAATGCTATTATTATTTATTGCATTTCCAACTCTCAGCAGCAGCTGATTACACTGCTTAATCTTATCTTTTTTTTTTCAAAATTCCCCACCCTGAAATTAAATTTTCCCTGCAACGAACAGGCAAGGTCAGCCACACTGAGCACCCTTTGGAAAAGAGAGCTTGGATTCTGGGGAGGAGTTTGATTGACATTCCTGGGACAAAGCATCAGTTTCCCCAGGGGAGGAAGGCCCTCATTTGAAATGTGTGGGCACCTCTTTTCCAAAGCGCTTCCAGAGGGAGTTCTTCAAAATTGCAGGTCTCACCAGGCCAGTCCCTTCCACGCAGTCTCGGCGGCCACCATCTTTAGCTGTCATTGAAGGGCCCCTGTGACGTGGCTCCTGCCTGCCTCCCAGCCTCATCTCTCACCTCCCCGCCGTTCCATCTGGGACTCAGTGATCGCAGTGACTTGCATTTCTTCCCCGTGCCAGCTGCTGCTGTCTGAGCCATGTGCTGGTCTTTCACCTAGAATTCTCCACCCTTATTTTCTTGGCCAACACCTTTTCTTTTCAGACGCAGCTTAGAGAACAGCTCCTTTGTGAAGCCTCCCCAGGGTGGAAGAGGAAGGTTTTTTCCCCCTGCTTCCATTAAACTTTGCACTTGCATCTATTGTAGCACGTGACACACTATACTGTCATTTTTGTGTCATTATGTGTATTTTTGTGTCTTCTTCTTGTTCTCTTGTAAACTGCTTGAGAATAACGATAAGCTTTAGTTGTCTGAGCTCCTTGCATTAGGCCCAGCACAAAGTAAATGCTCTGGGAATTGAGAAATCCAAAATTAGAAGCAGGGTAGTGGAGTGGAAAGAGCCAAAGCTCTTGAATTAGGCATTTGTTCATTCACTCATTCATTCATTCAACAAATATTTATCAAGCATCTATTATGATCCAGCACTGTGCTAAGCACTAGGGATACAATGATTAGAAATCAATGATTATAATGCTAATGGCCTATTGGGGGAGATAGATATGACTCAACTAATAGCACAAGTATAACAATATGATTATAAGCTGTGATAAGTCATACCTAGGGCTCAACCCAAGCTGGAGTGGTACAGGGAGGTTCATTAGGGATGCCTTCCTTGGGGAAAGTGGATGCTTTCCACTTCAGCTATGGGCTGAAAGACGAATAGGCATTAACTAGATGGCAGGTGGGGCAAGAACATTTAAGGCAAAAGGGATAGCATGTGCAAAGGTCCTGAGGCACATGGGCCCTGAATCTTGAAGAGGTGTCCAGGAACGGACTGAAGGCCAGCGCTAGAGCCCAGGGAATGGGAAGGGGTGGAGGTGGCGTGGCAACAGATACAGCTGGGGGGCACTCAGGGGTCATGCCATGCAGAGTCATGCTAAGGATTTGTCTAGCCTGGGCACAATGGGTTTTCAACAAAGGAATAACATCATGTGCGTGTATGCACGCGTGTTTTCAAATGTCTGCAATATAGAGAACAGAATGGAGGAGGACAAAGTACACAGAGATTGTGGGGTTTGTACCCACAGACTTCCTCAGATGACACAGTGACAAGGTGAAGTTAATGCCTGAAAGACCACATGGAGGTGGGAGACCTTCCAGAGGTCCTAAGAAAGACACCTGGACCATGTCTCAGGTTCAGTGGCTTCAGGATGTCCCCCTTCCAGATCAGAAGCTCAGCCTTTCTTGGAGTTAACTGGTTTGAGGGGCCTCTTTTTTTATAGTGGAGCTCCTGCGGGCTGTACCAGACCTCAGGTCAGCTCTATAATTTATAGTTCATGACTCTAGGGTAAAGAGGCCAGAGAACTGGGCCTTACCTGTAAGTTCTGCTTCTAACTTCTTTCTAGGTCTTGGAAGGGTTATGTTAGCTCCAGACTAGACTTAATTTGCTACTTTGGGAAGAATGGGACCTTGGGAGGTCATTTGATTCATCTTAACATTTCATCCATCCCTCCATTTGTCCATCCCTCCTTCCATCCACCTGTCCGTCCATCCATCCATCCACCCATCTACCTATCCATCCATGTATCTATGCATCCATCCAACAAACAGTCACTGAGAAATCCTGGAAAATACTGGGTCTAGAACCTGGCCTCTTAATCCCTAACACAGGGCATATTGTGCAGTGGTTCACATCTGTCCAGTGTGAATCAGTGCCTGTCAGCTTTGGCCAAGGCTTGGGATCTGGCCACAGACACTGTCACAGAATTTTGCTTTTTCAGTTCTTTGGTTGCTGAATTGAAGCCCCAGGCAAACCCTGCATTCTCTCTCGATTTAATTGGCCCATTATTTTAAACTTTTGTAGATAAGGGAATAAAAAAGTCAGTGGAATATTGTATTCATCACATTCAAATTAATATGCTTCATTACCACAAAGACAAAGAGTGTAGTTGTAATATTTTCTCAAAACTTTTAATTGAACAGAGCATGGGAGGGGGAAAAGCGAAAATGGAAACCACCAAGCTCACATGTTGTTTTTCTTTTTCTCAAAATGTGTGCTGTCTGTGATCCACGCATCTCATTAGTGTTAATTATGAACTAAAATAAAATGGCATTTAACACTGTGCTGAGACTTTAATTAAAGCCAAACCTTCATACCCGGGAACTCTCTGAAGTCCAAGATAGTTATTCCAAAATGGTATAACCTTCTGCTGAGCCAGCTCAGCAGTGAGTGTGGATGTGTCCCCACACTCACTCCATCCCTGCTGCTGGAAGACTGCTACATCCATCCATCCATCCATCCCTCCATCCATCCATCCTTCCCTTCATCAAATTAATTCAATATAGTTCTAAGGACGAAAATAAATATGTATTAAATAATACTCTATCACTATAAATATTTATATGTAGCCTAATATAGCTCCAGGGACATAGGGAACATTCAAGTGAGGGTAGTTAATAGTATTGTATACATTATCTCATTTAATTCTCAAAAGAGTCTTGTGAAGACAAATTATTATTTTATCTATTTTACAGGAAATAAAACTGAGGTCCAGAGAGATTAGGTAACTTGTCCCAAATCATATTGAGTCCATGTTTTCCTGCTTTACAATGCTGAGCTAGAAAGAGTACTCTGGATTACCTAAATTCATTCATTCATTCAACACACATATATCGCCCGCTAGGTGCCAGATCTACACTAGGGCCTGGAGAGAGCCCAGTCCCATTGCTCACATGGTCAGTGGGGCGGGCAGACAGCGGATGGAGATGACAAGACAGTGTGGTGGAGCTGAGAAAGAGCAACAGGAGGGCCATGGGACCAAGACACAGGGCGCCGAGACCAGCCTGAGGATCCAGGAACGGTTCCCCAAGGAGGTAAGACTAACTCTAGACCAGAATTCCTACAGAAGGACCCAGTCAGAGGTGGCCTAATGATTCTTCTGCCAGAGACTGTGGCAACCCCAAGCTCAGATTCTCAGCATCAAACATGGCGCAGAGTCCATTCAGCCAGACTGCGGTGGGCCTCCATTAAACGCCTGGGCACCATCCCCTGGCAGCATGCCAATGACTGAACCCAGGCATCTGGGCTGCCTGGCATCAGGCTCCACGGATAATATTAAAACATCAGTGCTTCGAACAGATTAGGCACAACTAAGTACTTGCCTTCCCTTCCTCCCATCATGGCTGCCTGACTCCTGTTCCTGAGTTCTGATACCTGAACCATGCATGGCCACCGCACGGGGCTCCCCAACATGCCCCTGCCTCATGCCACAGACTCTTTATTTGGAGGAAAGTCCACAAAAGAGAGAAATTACTGATCTGGTCAGGAATTCAGGTATTCCTAGGGCTGACATGGTGCTAGGACAGCCAACCCGCTCACTGACAGGTGGCCCAGACCAAGCAAGCCACTTGTCCCATGTCATACGGCAGAACCAGCACCTGGGCCCAGGACTCTTGACGCTAATCTGGTGATTTACCTTACCCTAGCAGGGACCAGAGGAGAATGTTTTAGGAGATTCTCCTACACAAGGTGGGAGGTCAGGATGCTGCAGAAAATGATTCCTGCTTGCCCAACTTCATTTTACCCACTCCCCGCCCCGGCCTGGAGACTCAGTGCAAGGCTACTCTTTCGTCTGTGACTTGCCCGTCAGAGGTTTCTCCTCTTAAGCTTCATCTTCAGGGGAAAGGGAGGCAGTTTCAGGGGAAAACACACACTGCTTTCTGCCTCCCCACATCTGTCACCTGGGATTTCCCTTGGGGTGAAACCTATGAATCACAGAGGCCTCAGCCTCTGATCCCTGGATTCCCTCAGCCACTGTGATTGGTTCAGGGTGGACACGTGACCTGCAGAGCCAATAAGATTCTATGACACATTGACGTTCGGTCACGTGAGCTAATAAATCTCGTTTTGTTTAAGTACCTTCGGGTTGGCTTTTCTGTTACTTGCAACCTAAAGAGTCCTGAATGACTATGAAATAATAAAAGCAGTAACTAATACTAATTGAGTGTCTCTTCTGTGGTAGGTACTGTTTTGAGTTCTTACATTTGTGAACTTATTTGGTATTTGTAGCACCCTTGTGAGAAAGACAATATTGTCATCCTTACCTTAGGCCTAGTGAGTAAAATAACTTATGGAATGAAGCAGGTAAGTGACAGAGCTGGGATTTGAACCTGAGCAGCCTGGCTCTAGAGCCCATGTTCTTGATCACAATGTAATGCTGCTCTTGTGCTGCAGACTCTTCAGCTCAAACCCCAGGAACTCTCTCTCATCTCTCTTATTTTGCTGGTCCTGTAGAGAGGCAGTTCCTAATTCAGTCAAATGCCCAGGAAGGACCAGATCAATTTCATAAGGTCTCCATAGAGGAGGAAATTTGCTTGTGCAAATATATCCCTCCCAGAGGTTTGGCTGCCACACTAAGCCTGGACTTCTATCATTAGGGATGTGTTTCCTTGGATTATTAATAATAATAATAATTATAATAATAGCAGTTTTTACTTTTTAAGATACCTGCCACTTGCCAGGCCCTCTTTTAAGCACTTTGTACGCATAATCTCCTTTAATCTTTAGAGAACAGGAAAGTGAAGTCAATGATCATGGTCAAGGTCACAGAAGTAGGAAGCATCCACCTCCTCAGAGTCTGCTGGAGGACACACCCTGACTCCTGGCCTCTTGGACCTGTGATCAGCTGGAGAGGGGAGTGGGCAAGGGCCCAGCGAACAGACCACCTGAGAAAGACCAAAAGGCCTTTGCTTCTCCAACCACAGAAGCTGGGCAGGAAGCAAACCAGTCACCCCTTCCCCCCAGTGATATTCCTTGGTCTGGAAGAGATCAAGAGTGAAAGCACAGAAATGACTTCTCAAGAGCCAGCAACTAGCAAAACGACCAAATGGAAACACCCCCATATGTTAATGGTGGCTTTCTTTGCCTTTGGAATTACTGGGGATACTTACTTTCATTCTTATTTTTCATATGTTTGCTAGATTTTCCATAAGGAGCACAACTTACTTTTATACTCATAAAGAAAAGAAAACAAAATGACAGCCCATTATGAAAATTAATATAGGATTCTCTAATAAAAGGGATCAGGGTTACTTGGAGAAATGGCTAACTGCAGGGCTAGGGCAGAAAATATACGAAATCAATCTAGATCATCTTGTAGTGCCAGAAAGTAAGGAAGGAAGTGCTCAAACACACACACACACACACACACACACACCACCAAAATCCCTTAATGATGGGGATATGTCAAAGGGACACAGGAGCCAACTAAAAGAGCTCCCAATAGCCAAAGATGGAATAATGTGTGCAAGAAAACAAGTAAAATTATACTGGATTACAACCCAAAGTGAAAACATAAGTATCCATGGGCCCATACTAACATAAACAAATCTCTCATGCAGAAGAATTTCAAGTAACTTATGGAGATACTCCGCCTTCAAGGCGGATGTATAACTCCCCACTCCTAAAGTGTGAACTGTGCATAGTGACTTCCAAAGAGTACAGTATGAAAAGGGGGAGAGAGACCCACTTTACAATGGAGAAACCTGACAAATACTACCTAAGCCAGGTGATCAAGGTCAACATCAACAGTGATAAGTCATGTTGCTAGCACGCACCCTGCAAATGATGTGATGTGAATGGCACTTGACCTCCGTGGCCTTCCTCCCCAAACCCCGCTCTAATCATGAAAAAAAACTTCAGATAAAACCCACTTGAGGGACATTCTGTAAAACATCTGCACAGTAGCTCCTTAAACTGTCAAGGTCATTGAAATGAAGGGAAGTCTAAGAAACTGTCACAGCCTACAGGAGGCTAAGGAGACATGACTACTAAACATAACATGCTGCCCTGGATGGGATCCTGAAATAGTGAAAGGACTTTAAGTAAAAACTAAGGATGTCGGAATTAGGGATGGACTTTAGTCAGTAATAATACAGCAACATTGACCCCTAATTGTGACAGTTTTAATGTAAACTGTTAACAACAGCGGACACTGGGTGTGCAGTATATGGGAACTCTCTGTCCTAGCTTTGCAGTTTTCATTTAACTATAATTTAAAACTATTCTAAAGTGAAAAGTTTATTTTTAAAAATTAGACAGAAACAGAGTTCGGCAGGTGCAGCTGAGGCTGTTACAGGCTGGGGTGGGTTTCTCAGGTCTAGCTCAGCTGGCGAAATGGCTTAACTCCCACTGACTCGTGCTTTGTCTTTTTTTTCCTGAGAAAAATCTAGATTTCTGTAAATAAATCTGTCTCCTGGAGTGAAAGGGGCCAAGGTTATTGTATCTAACTGGCCTTCCCCATGTCCCACAGGGGTCTTATGGCAGTTAGATTCATTAACTTGGCATTTTCTAATGATTAACACTAATCGATAATCCACTGGTCTGGTCCTTAAATCAATCGCCCCATTAATGAGAATGAAAGCACCATTTTATTATCCAAGCCCTGGACCTTTTGCAGAAACGGCTTCTGGGGTTTTGGGCTTCCACTCCCTCGGCTGTGTCTTAAGTTAATTAAAACTCCCACTCAGGTCTCCGAAGCCGGATGCCTGTGACTTGAAACAAAATTAACTGTAGGGAAAGACTTCTAGAAAAATGGGTTAGAGGCTTTCAATCAGTGAGACACTCAGCTAATTTGTGAGTCACCTAAGTTTTACTGGGGCCCTAATGAGTGCTCAGGTCACTGCCCCTTCCTTAGAGAGAGTTCCCTTCACCACCTCGTCTAAAATATTAATGCCCCCACCCTCTCTGGCCGCTGCTTTAGTTTCCTTCAGAGTGTTTAGCACCACTAGATGCTAGATTTAATGTTTGCGTATTTGTCTTTTTGCTTTACTTCCTACTGAACAGAAAGCCCTACGAGGGCAGGGGCCTTGTTCATCCCCAATGTGCAGCACACAGCAGATGCTCAATAAATGGTTTTAAATAAAAGCATGCAGGGGATTCCTAGATACTGGGGAACAGAAGAGAGTGGGACCCGACTCTGCCCTCCAAGCTCTCATGGAGCAGTGGGGAGACGAACACTCAGCAGACAACTACAGTGTGGAGAGGGAAATGCCACCTAGCGGCTCAGTGAGAACTGGGGGGACTGAGCCTGTTCTGCAAGGCTAGGAAAGGCTTCCTGGGGGTGGGGGCAGGGAAGACATGGAAGATGACCTGGCTGATAGACAAGGACCTGAAGCAAAAAAGGGGGAGCAGAGCTATTCAGGCAGAGAGTGCGGGGTGTGCGAGAGAGGAGGGGCTGCACAAAGAAGAGCCATTGGCCAGCACGGCCGGAACACAGAGTGCAGGGGAGTCACGGGGTGAGTCTGGAGACATGGGCAGGGCCAGGTCACGAGGCCTTGGTGGCGCCTGGCTGACACTGAGGGTGGGGTCCTGAAGGTGGTGGGGGCCATGGGCAGGAGCGGCATGGTCAGACTTGTGTTTTGGAAAGATGGCTCTGCCTGGAGTGTGTGGACAGGACTGGAAGAGAGCATAGACAGGGTTGGAGGAGAGTGTAGACAGGATTGGAAGAGAGTATAGACAGGGTTGGAGGAGAGTGTAGAAGACAGGATTGGAAGAGAGTATAGACAGGGTTGGAGGAGAGTATAGACAGGATTGGAGAAGGGTGTAGACAGGGTTGGAGGAGGATGTAGACAGGATTGGAGAAGGGTATGGACAAGATTGGTGGAGAGTATAGACAGGGTGGGAGGAGAGTATAGACAGTGTTGGAAGAGGCTGTAGACAGGATTGGAGAAGGGTATACACAGGGTTGGAGGAGGGTGTAGACAGGACTGGAGGAGAGTGTAGAGAGGGTGGGAGGAGAGTGTAGACAGGATTGGAGGAGAGTGTAGAGAGGGTGGGAGGAGGCTGTAGATAAGATTGGAGAAGGGTATGGATAGGATTGATGGAGAGTGTAGACAGGATTGGAGGAGAGTAGAAAGGATGGTGGAGGGAGTGTAGACAGCACTGGAGGAGGGGTGAGAGTGAACGCACAAGGCCAGGTGGGACGCAGTTTGGAGACCTGGTGAGTCACGATGGTGATGCTGACGGGCTGTGGCAGTGGTGGGCGAGGGTGGGCTCGGACCCGCAGAAGGCAGACGGAGAGGACTTGTTGATGAGGGTGGGTGGGGGAGGGGGAGATGTCAAGGTTGACTCCCAGGCTGCTGGCTTGGGTACCAGGATGTGGGTGGCGCAGTGCACTGAGGCTGGGAACACCCGGGAAGGACAGATGACCTGAGAATGGGTGGCTTAGAGTTCTATTTCCCAGGCGAAGAGCATTTGATACGAAATCCAGAGTTCTCTTTCTATTCTTCTAACCCTGACAGTGTCCAAACTCCTTGTCTTCTCCAGCCCAGACTTGGGCTAAAATCCCTGTTGCTGGTTCGGCATCTCTGCGGGGTGCGCCAGGGGCTGGGGTGGGAGATGAGGCTCAGGTCACCTCCTTTCCCTACCGAGAGGCCACATGCACACAACTTCCTTCTGACCCCTCTGGCCAGCGTGGCGGGAGAGCAGCTCTGTCTGTGTGACCCTGGCCAGTCCGAGCTGTAATGAGGCAGGTGTGGGACGGTTTAAAGGCTGGGACTTTAAAGCCCAGTGCCCCAGTGTTCCCAGCTGGCTGTGAGCTTCAGCAGCTGGGTGACCAGGGACAAGCCTTGGACAAGTCCAAGACTCGTGTCTCAGTCTGGAAAATGGAGCTGACGACAGCCCCTTAGCAGAGTTGTTGAGAAGATCAGAAATAACTCATAAGACAGGAGGGTATTATGAAGTATCAACCAGAGCTTCTTTACCCAGTGTTTTCTGCCACTCTGACCTCAAATGTAACTTCTGATCTCTGTCGCACCAAACTGGCTCCTAGGCAGATCTTCCAGAAAATGTCTGTTCCATTATGTCAGGCACCCAGGTGTCCTCCGAGAGTGTTCTCTCTCCTCACCCTTCCAGCCCCCAGGTGGACCCTCCCCGGGCCCTGTTGGCTTCACCACAAGTCTCGATCTGTTACTGTCACTGGTTCTTCACAAAGGAGCTTCCTCTGTGAGCAGCGAGCCCAGTGCTGGCTCCACGTGCAGGACACGCCACAGGTGTGGCCCAGGGCGGGTCTGGGAGCTCTGCTGGGTGGGTGTGGGGCAGGTGAGGCCTGAGCACAGCGGGAGGGCTGGGGGCCTCTGGTCAGGACCCAAGCTCCGCCTTGACGGGGATCTGGGGGCCATTGAGGGGGACGTAGCAGAGGATCCCTCCCTCCCTGGCCTCCCTGATATGGAACAGACACTAGGTGCAGGGGCTGAGTTGGCATACGGGTGGGACAGGAGCCTGGGCCCGGAGTCCTCACCTCCCCTCGCCCTGGGGCTTTCCCTGCCACCCGGCTAGTCAGGGAGGGACGAAAGAACAAATATCATTAACTAAGCGGCTCCTTACAAAGACCATAAATCACAAGTGTCATGCTCTGAACCCGGCTGCCACTGAGCTGTGATTTACTTTAAGTAGACAAATGAGTGCTTTGTATAAAAATCATTTTCCTTTAAATATTAAGGGAGAAAAGTTTTCCATTTTCTTTGGTGTGGTTTTTATTATATCTTGAGGGCAAAGATCTCCAATTTCAAAATGGAAATCGATGAGAAACATGATTGGATTTAGGAAACACGGTTTTACAGCCAACAGTTTTGGACGATGCCAGAAGTTTGGAAGGCTACAAAGATATCCATAAATCATACTAATATTTTGAGGGTTTAAAAGGCAACTGGGTCTCAGTTTCCCGAGAAGCTACCTTAGAACCTAGAGTCACTTCCAGTGTTCTACATTCTTTTGGGGCTACAGAGACCTAGAGATAAGCTTCTTTCCTTGTCCCTTTGTTCATGCCCATTCCACTCAGTGTGTCACGGCAGGGATTAAGAGGGCTAATGTGCCCAAGGAAACGGGCCAGAGTGCGCAATAAACAGTCGTTCTCGTGGTCATTTTAATCCTGGGAGCTCAAAAGGATGAAGAAGGAATGCAGGAGGTTATCAGGAGATGAACAGTGGCAATATGATGAAACAGCTGCAATTCTAATAGGAAATGGTCTTCTCTAAGGTTAAAATTCTGAAAGCAGATTAAAACACAGGACAAAAAGGCATGTCCAGGGCCTGGTTCCAGCTAAAGAGCAGAATGCTCCCGTAACTGCCTATGCTAACTTTTCACCGCCCTCCATACATTTCTAAAGTTTCGGACCTTCAAGATTCTGCTAAGTTTTCAGGAAAGATCTTTCCATAGAAAGAGGAGGAAAGGAAGGAAAGACTCCTCCAAAATTTGCCAACAACGCTTCTCTCTGTGCCATAGGAATTCGGGCAACTTGTTTTTTCTTCCACCTAGTTCTCTGTATTTTCCAAGTTTTCCGGAATGAACATACATTGGGCTCATAATCAAGGCCCAGGTTCCTGCACTCTCTCTTGGATTTCCCCTACACTCACCCACGCCTTTGGCACAAGTTCCTTTGAAATACCTTAATTTGGGTGTCTGTCTGTTTCTTGTGGGGATCCTGGTATAAACTTGGCATAAATCAGAGGTAACTGTCATCATGAAGTGAGTAAAGCCAAACAGTGCTGTGAAATCCTGGTGAGAGGATGTTGGTTACCAGAGGCTCTTAGAACACTGCCTGCCTTTTTTTGGTTTAAAAAAAGTGATCAGAGAAGACTGACTTGTATTAGGGAAACCTTAAGGTCATGCTGGCAAGAAATACAACTTCAACCTTAAGCAGCGAGGACTGAAAGAGGATAGGAGAGGAATTACTTCCTTGCTACGTGTCTCGATGCTTGTGATGCGGGGCCTGAGTCCCAGCACACAAACGCACTCACGAACCCTAGGCCCCGTGTGTTTGGAGACAGTGACTTAGACGGCTGCTAGTGGCCTGTCCACTGTGAGGCTGTCTGAGTTTCTAGGCTCTCAAGCCCCAGACAGGGACCAAAGAACCGATATATATTCAGATTCATTGTGGGAAACGTTGTACTGGCTCTTTGGGACTGATGAAGCCTTTGGAGTGACGGTCTCCAATGCAAATCTGATCGAATAACTTCGCTCCATTCACTTCTTCTTCCATTCACTTGCTCACTCACCAAATATGCCCCGTGTCCCTGCTGCAGCCTCAGTGGGGCACGAGACAGACCCTCCTTGGCTGCCCACCGCCAGCAGAAGAGCAGGTCCCTATGCACATATGAGGGTCCCCATGATCTGTCCCTCCTTCTTCCAAAACTCATCTCCTACCATGTCTAAGAAAAGCGGTTGCTGTGTGACACTCTATACTCATTTTGCTTCTGGAGAATCCTTCATGCTATTTTTTTTTCTTTTGGTCTTTGTGCCTTTGCTTATGCTGATCCCTCTGCCTGCAATGCCATTCCTTGAGGCCCAGCCAGGTGACACCTACTCCACCAAGGAACCTCCTTAGATACCTCTTAGGGGTACTGTGTCCTCATCTGTGCTCTTCCCTGGGTCATGTAGCCTTCGAGGCCAGGGCCTGGCTATGATTCACTTCTTAACATTCCTGGAGTCCAGGGCCTGGCTATGATTCACTTCTTAACATTCCTGGAGTCCAGCAGCAGGTCTGGCACAGGGCTGCGGTGCAGTCAGGGTTTGCTGCATGGCTGAGTGACTGAGAGGAGATCCAGGGCTGCCTGGCCTGGTGGGAAGGCCACCTGACTGCCACCAGTGTGCAGGTCTCTCTCACTGGTTTTAACGGCCAGCGTACTCCCAACAGGTGGAGATCTTAGGGGACGGGATAGGTTATTTCTGGAGGCGTTGGAGAAGAGGGAGAGATCCTAGAATGACACGGGGCAAGTTGTCCATCAAGGGCGGTCAAGGGCATTCAACATGGAGCCATAGAGCTGAGGGCCCACAGAGGCCCACCAAGCCGACCCTACCCCTTCCATGTGAAAACCGAGGCCTGGGCGAGGAGAGGGCACTTGCCCTAAGGAGTGGGCGGCAGAGCTGGGACTCGGATCCAGTCCTCTTGGCCCCTAACCCGCCCCCACTGCCTTGGGATCTTTGCTCTCATTTGAGAGATTTACTTAAAGCCTTGCTGCGTGTGTGAGTCGTGCCTGTGCGCGGGGACGACCAGAGTGACGCTGATGAGTGAGTGTGTGGGGCAGGGTTGTGGGGGGCATGGGTGAGACCCATGGCAGGAGCCACGGGCCATGCTGGCCTTCCCCAGCTGCCTCCCATTGAGCTGTTAAAGGGACAGTGGAGGCAGCCACGCAGTTGTCACAATGACACTCCACAGTCCTGCTCGGACCTTGCCAGCTACGGATGTAGGATACGTGACGTGGGAGAGGGAGGAAAATATCTATGAGACAGTGACTGTGCTGGATGGAACCCATCCGCCCCTCCAGGTCCACCCTGCCCCCTGCCCCCGGAAGCTGACCTTCACAGATGGCATCTCCCAGGTTCCGGTGACCTCTGGCTTCTAACGGGATGCAGCCAGGGTAAGCAGAGGTAGCACTCGCAGGGTTCTGCTGCCCTCCAGGCCCAGGGGTGGTCTAGCTTCCTGCTTCCAGTGACTAGGTCCTGGGGCGTCTTGCCCACCCCCCATCCCTCTCTTAATCCTCCCAGGCCTCTGGAAGCAGCCAGGGCAAGACTCCCTTCTGTTGCTTTCTTCACGTCTATTCCCCCGGGGGAGCCTGACTGCTACAGTAACCATCACTCCTGCTACATGTATTTCCCCTTCTCCACCTGCCCCAGTTCGGAACCCAGAGTCTGCCACGTGCTCGTGCTGGGGCAGAAGCACACACAGCAAGTCTAGCTGGCTTTTTCTTGTGAAACACCCAAGGCCTCAGAATCAGACAAAGATACGGAGCCAAGACAACATGTCTCAATCAGGGCCTGAGGGCGTGAGAGGTTTGTCAATCACCTTCCCTGGGAAGAGGGGTCCTTGGGCTTAGGGAAGGGGAGAGAGAGTGAGAGGAGAAGTTCCCTGGGCTTCCCAAGGTCCCAGGAGAGAGCTGTGCAGCCCTCAGAGGAAATGGCTGCAAGCGTGCTGGGGCGACTGGGGCCCGGCAGCCTCTCAGAGAGACCCTGTGCTTCCTAGAAGGGGCAGAAGGGTGGGTAGTGGCCGGGCCTCACTGGACATGCTGCGGGGAAGGCAGCCCTCTTAGCAGCGGTGGGTGACTCAGGATCAGGTGAATTTCCATATGGCTCTGGGGTGGTACTTCCTGAATCAGGGGCTGGGGTGACCTAGAGGAAATGCGGTCATGACTTGCCTGGCTGGAGAGTCCTGGGGCAGGAAAGACAGGCAGCTACTGTGCTATTTGCTGCTCCAGGCAGAGAAGGAGAGGGAGATGGACCTTGTCTTCCGCCTTCCTCCCATGCTCCAAGTGCCTCCATGGTGAATCAAGATGGCCGTACACTCAGGGGTCAGGTCTGTGCCTCCTCCCTTGAATCTGGGCTGCCTGTGATTGTGTTGACCAACAGAGTATAGTAAGTGGCGCTATGTCAGTTCTGGCCATGGTCTTTTTAAGAGGACTGGTGGCTTCTGCCTTGGTCTCTTGGAGTTCTAAACTGCTACATGAAAAGCCAGACTAGTGGACCAGAGAGACTACTCGGAGAGCCCCTGACATTACAACAAGAAGGAGAGGGACTGGGTTGTTTCCAGCCTTCCAGCTGTCCCTGTCAAGGCATGAGACATGTGAGCAAAGCCATCTTGGACAGTCCAGTCTAGACCAGGCTCAGCTGAATCCCATTGTGTGACCCCAGTCAATGCTGCATGGAGCAGAAGAATCGCTCAGCTGTGCCCTGCCCAAATTCCTGACCCACAGAACGGAGAGGTAATAATGGAACGGTTGCTGTTTTAAGTCACTGTGTTTAAGGGTAGTGAGTTGTGCAAAACAGATACCTGGGACAGCCCCCTGTGGGGGGAGCCCAGGAAACACAGGCTGTAGAAGCAGGCTCAGGATTGTCACAGGACTCAAAATAGAAATTAATTCTATTATAGTGTATTTCTTGCACACCTGGTGGGTACACTGAGATTCATTTCAGGAAAATTGAAAGGAAGTTTCTCACAAGGCCTGGCCCATATAAGCACTCTATTGACTGGAGCTATTGCCTATTGTTAGGACGGGGTTCCCAGTGACTTGGGGAGCTAAGAGATCACATCCTTGGCCATGGCCCTCAGAGCCATGCTACTCTGGCACTCTGGCCGCTTGGGGAAGGCGGGAGAGGCAGAGGTCAGAGCTCTGAGCCTTGTAGTGTGAGGAAGGTCAGTGCTCAGCCTGTTTTGCTCTCTCTCTCTCTCATTCTCCCCCGACTCCCAGCCTTTGGGGCCACCTCCCACCAGGCCTTTGGGGCCCCAAGGACTTTCCAGGGCCATTGTGCAAACCACCCACAAGTTTTCTCCCATGCGCAAATCTTTTCTAATTTCCTGCCCTGTGGCGGAACCATCAGTCCATGAGCACGATGATGGATTGGGCCTGAGAGAGACTTGCTTCCAGAATAGGGATTTTCCCCACAGCAGGAACGTGGTGATCAAGCTTTGCTACAGTTGGGAGAACAAAGTTTCCCCAAGCAGAACGTTAATTCTCAGAGCACGATGCTAATCATGAGTGGAGTGGAAACAGGGTTGTGATCCCAGCCACATAATGTGCCTGTTCTTTTCACACTGAAAGCCAAGTTTCCCCTGTACTCTGACTCACCAAGGCGAGGCAAAAGCAGGCTGCGCCACCTGAAACTGGGGAAGAAGTCAGCTCTGCAGATCTCGAAATACTCCAAATGGCCTTCAACACATCTAGGGGACTGGCCTTCATGGAGGTGGGCACAGAAATTGCTGTTGGCCTGTCGTGGCTGGAGCCATAGCATACTCTTTTTGTTAGTTTCACGTGTACGAATTTAACCAGAGTAGAATGGGAGTGGAGGAGAAACTGAGCTTTGCCAGCTAGAGCCACACTCCAGAGTGAGTCATACCTTCCCCCAGCCCTGGCTCCCGCCAGCCTCTCAGAGGTAGGGAGGGCATCTCGCCGGGTGGAGCGTGACCTGCACACTAACACTGGCGTGCGGTGACATCTGTCGACTTTTGTACGACACAGCCCCAGTGCACTCCACCTCCTTCATCTAATGCACAACTAAAGAAAGAAATTTCTCCCAACATTGGATAAAAAATTGGTTTTGTTGGATGTATTTTGAATTGGCATATTTACATATGCTATATTTTAAAGACGATTTAATGGATTTTGAGGATAATTTTGACTATACCCAATTTTTATCTTTTGTGCCAACTCCAGAGCCACTTACATCATTATTTTATAATCTCCTTTATCCAGCCAATTTACAGATCCTTATTTTTATAAGTGGTAATGATATGAAACTGACCCCAGCTCATTTTTGAATTATTCTGAATTTCAGAATAATTCAGCATGCTCCAAACTAATGGTTTTGTGATACACATTATAAATAGGGTTCAGAACTTGGTAGTGTTAACATTATCTTACAGTATCTTAACATTTTCTTTCTAGATTCCAAAGAGCATAAAGAAAATTTCTGTTCGGACCATTAACCAGATAATGTTAATGCAAGTCATGTACCTAAGTGTGAAACTACTGGCTGCAAGAATACTCTGCAAATTGGTTACCATTATAATTTTTGTCAACAAATGGCTAACCTAGTTTAGCTCCCAGGTGGATTTGAGCTGTATCCGGATGCTTGATGTGCAGGTAAACCACAGACAGTATCTGCATGGGAGAGTAATGAGCAAATCCAACAGTAGCTGGAACGAATTCTTTGCTTTAAGTAATATGTTTTACCCTCATTAAATGCATTAATATTCATGAGTAAATGGTTATATATGAATTTTCTACTGTAATGACCCAGATTCAACCAGTCTTCCCCCTCTTTAAATGGATACCCAGCCACGATATCTGTGACTAGAATAGTATATACAATTTATGAATTTATTGCCTCTTTGTGGACATGACTAGAATGTGAGTTCCTTCAGGGTTTCAGTTGCATTCTACCCTTCAGGGCATTCCCCATGGCACTGAAGCACAGTGCCTGGCACACAGTAGGTGCTCAGCAATGTTCAACACATGGAGAAACAAACACCCGGTGGACATGGCGGACCCTCCACGGCAGAAGAGCACAGGAAAGGGCAGCTCATGGTGGCTGCAGGGACCAGGGCAGCAGCCTTCTCGGAGGAGGTGGGGCAGAACTGAAGCCCAGAGAAGGGCGAGGGTCAGCTCTGGTGAAAGGCGTGCGGAGGACATTTCAGAATGAGCGGAGGAGAGACAGACTTAGGCAATGTGCAGAGGTAGGCAAGTGAAAAGCATGGTCTGGCCTTTGTAGAAGGTGAATCGCCAGGTAAAGGGGACCCTTGTGGGTCCCCAGTGCCCTCTTTTCTAGGAAATGTCCTCCCCCAATTCAAGTTTTTTTAGTGAAAAATTGTGATATTCTTACAATATCACAATTTGTATCGCATCTGTTTATCACAGAAGCTTGGCCCAGGATAGGAGGCTGCAGTCTTTGTCATGGGATGTCGGAGCTGAGACGAGGGTATCGATTCACTCTGTCCTGGGAGGCCAGGTTTTCAATATAAAATTGGAGTTGGTGGTGGCCATCTTCTGCCATGTATATGGGGAAAGTGACAGCGTGTCTACAGGTAAAGGGAAGCAGAGATTGTGTGAGTATGTGTGTGTGTGCGCGTGCACGCATGAGAGAGAGAGAGAGAGAGAGAGAGAGAGAGAGAGGAAACTTCTTGGGAACTCTGTGCCTCACCTGTCCAGGCCCTGGTTCTGCCAGAGGTCCACTTGCCATCCCACGTCAGTACGCCTCTGAGAAGTCCCCCCTTTTAGTTCAAGGTTAGTAGAGTTGGTTCCTGTTACTCGGCACTAAATTAGAGATTTTTATGTGCATCCATAGTCTAATGCTGGATTGGGCAAAGGGGGTCTCACAAATTATTGCACAAAACCCATTCTTAAACCCAGAGGTGGCCTCAGAGATCCACACAGGATGACAGCGATGAAGAGTGGGGAGGAGGAAGCAAAGGAGAAGAGGTGTTCATTACACGGCTTTCTGCTCTTTGTCAAGGTCATTGAGCTGATCACCACCAGGCAGCAAAATACCTGCTGGGGGCCTCAGCCCCGTCTGGGGAGAGTTTCTCCAACTCTTCCCACACATACGATGAGACGCAAAATTCCAAGTCCAGAAAACTCTGACAGATGTCACCGCTCTTGGCCAGTGGAAAGAAAAGGGGTCCAGCACTGGGCCGTCTTTTCTCCACTTTCTGTCAGCATGCCCAGCGGTCTGGCTCCCTGCTCCTCGCCCTGGGGCTAGGTGGATGCGGCCTAGACCTTCCCTCCTTCACCCCCACCCCCACCAGCTGCGTGCTCTCTCATCCCAAACAAGCAAAACAAACAAAGAAAATCTGGGCCTGTTGACTTCCAGAATCAACCTAAATATCTGTAAGCTTCTGGAAGGCAAAGAGTGTGCCTTCATTTTGTTGTTTGTTTTTTAGGGGCAGGGTGGGGGGAATGCAGAGAGGTGCCAGGGAAAGCACCCAGGCTTTGCTGCACCACTCAGAGCCTCCACTTCCCCATCTGTAAAATGGGACAGCAGTACTGATTTTCTCATAGGGATTGTTTTGGGGGCAGGGGTCTTGCTCTGTCACCCAGGCCGAAGTGCAGTGGCATCATCATAGCTCACTGCAGCCTTGAACTCCTGGGCTCAAGGAATCCTCCCACCTCAGCCTCCTGAGCTGCTAGGATTACAAGCATGAGCCACAAAGAGCTTGGCTTTCCACAGGGACATTTTAATGATAAAAGCAGAGCTGATATATGTAAAGACATTAGCATATGCCTGGCATACTATAGACAAGTAAGTAAAGGTTAGTCCCTCCCAGCAGCTACCCTCAAGTCTGACTCTGATGTCACTCAAACACACACGTGAAAACCTGCAGCCTTTTCCACTCCAGCTTTTCATCCTAAGTGAGCAATGCCCCTTTCCCATTTCTGGCTACCGCAGATGAGACCCAGTGACTTCAGGTCTGCTCTTCTTGGCCTCTGGAAGCCCCTGGCCCCAGCGCAGCTAACCTGGCGACCAGGCACGACCGCTGTGCTCTGCTCTTTGTCTTCTGCTCTCTCCTCCTCCCCCACGCCAACCAGCTCCCATCGCTCACCCTGACAGCCACAAACGCCTATTTATTTGCCGACTAACTTCCTGGTGGTTTAATATCCCCTTGAATTACTGTACAATCTCTCTCAAGTTATATTTGATTATTTTTCACATTTAAAAACATGAACCCAATTACCCAACAATGGCACGTGCCGTTACAGTCAGAAATAAAATAGTATTGCAATACAATATATGCATCTTAGGCAAGTAGTCAGACCCTAGAAATTATGTCTCTGGCGTGCAGCGAGATCCGCAGTGATAGGTACCATATAAATGCATATGAGACGATAAATAGTTACAAAGGGAGAGGATGCTGAATAATTAATCCACCCGCCTCTCCAGCCACGTTCTTTATAAATCTGTCCCAGGCGTTCATTTGTTTTTTTACGGAAGCAAATATTTAAAAGTAAAGAATAAGTAATGTCCAGGAAGGAGACATAAAAAGAAAACAATCAGTGGGAGGGAGGTGGCGGATTACAGATGGTGAGGGCTGTGCCGTCGGCCGGATGGCATTTGCTAAGGAGGCCAGGGGGGCAGGATGGGGCTGTTCAGTGGGGAGACAGCGTTGGTTTGGGGTCAGATCTGGACATCAGGCATCCATGCTGGGTTAATGGCATGGACTTCTTACCCAGGCCCAAGCCCATGAGTAGACAGAATCCACCCACCTTCTCCTTATACGGATGGGTCTCCAAGACTTCAGGACTGAAGACAAGGATTTAATGTGACCCAGTCCAAACCTTGGCTTTGATTGACTACCTCTCCAGGTGACTTGTCTAGTTTGCCTCCGGTAGCCCTGAACATTAGAAAGTTCTTCCTATGGAGTCCAGAGTTTTCTCTTCGAGACCCGCCTTTCCTCAGCTGTCCCTGAGAGACAAGAACAACCCAAGCACTTCTGCCCTTCAGACACATCGCCAAAGATCAGGTTCTGCTCACCCTTCTCCTGGCTTCTAGGCCTAAATTTCCCCTGATCTGAGATTCCTTTGGGTTCAGAAGCTCCATATTAAAATGTGCTTCTTGTACCAGTCATTCAAATCTTAGTGGAAAATGTGGTTGTTATTCTCTTTGTATATTTTAGATCCATATTCTTTATCAGATAATGCTTTGAAAATATTTTCTTTCACTTTGTGGCATGCCTTTTCCTTTTCTTAATGATGTCTTTTGGAGAATGAGCATTACATTTTGATGAAATCTAATTTACTAACAGAGTGGAGTGCCGGTGGGATATAAAATGCTACAACTACTTTGGAAAATCCCAAGTTTGCAATTTCTTAAAAAGTTAAGGATTCACCTATCATGTGATCCAGCAATTCTACTCCTAGGTATTTTCCTGTGAGGAATGAAACCATGTCCATATAAAGACCTGGACATGAATAGCATGGTAGCCCCAAATTGGAACCAACCCAAATGTCCATGAGCAGGCGAATGGGTAAACAGACTGTGGTATATCCATACAGAAGAAATTACAACACTGCTTCAGCAGTAGAAAGGAATGAAGTATTGAGGTGCACAACCATATGAATGAATCCCAAAATAATCACACTGAGGAAAAGGAGACAGACAAGAAGGATTACATACTGCACAACTGATGTATACAAAAGTCTACCAAGTGCAAATTACTCTCTAGTGGTGGACAGCAGATGGGCGTTTACCAGAGGTGGGGGATGGGGAGGGATGGAAGGTGGGACTAAAAAGGGCCTGAGGAAGCTTTGGGGGTGATGGCTATAGTCATGTCTTGATTGTGGTGGTTTCATGGGTAGAGCCCTATGTCAAATCTAATGAAATTTTATACTTTAGATATGTACAGCTTTAAAAATTTCATTTATATCTCAATAGATCTGTTTTTTAGAAAAGGAATCTTTTTGTTAAAGGGTATCTGATTTATAATCCTTGGCAATACTTTTTAAAATCTCCTATTCTCTCCTGTTCAATTTTTCTTCCTTCTCCCAGTTGCTCAGGAGCCACAGGCTCTGTGAAGTCTGGAAAGTCTCCGGGACAGTCACCCTCTGCCTCGCTCTCCCTGACTTATTCCAGCTCCTCGTTATTATGAAGATCGATTGAGCCTCTCTGGATTCTTTTCTAGTCTTCTTTTATCTCAATATGTCCCTTACCTGAATTTTTTATGACAAGAAAAGATGAGAAATCACTTGACCTTCCTCCTGCCTGGCTTCTCATTTCCCTGGGTGCCTGCTTATGACGAGATTGTATTGGGATGGAGGGTAGGGTGGTCAACAGGCAGGGCTCCTACTAACCTAAAAAGTGCCTCTGTGTGAGTTAGAATATGCTGCTTGGCCTGAGTAGATGAATTTGTAAAATGCTTCCCACTGGACAGAGCCAGACCTGCAAGTGCCTGGCTTGGGGAACAGATGGCATCATTGTATGAAGTAAGAGGTCCCTCCTTTTTCTATGTAAACATAGCCTGCATCAAGGAGCATGGCTTGGGGAGCAGAGTATGGCTAACTTTCAGCTCCTACTCACTCCCTCATCAAGAGCCTTTGTTCGGTGCACAAACTAAACAACAGACCATGGCAGCCTTGGAAGAGAAGAAGCTTTGATGGCAGGCAAAGCCAAATATTCTTAAGAAGAGGGGAAGGTTTCGAATACCACTTGATAATAAATCTTGTCCCCATGTACTTTTATTTTCACTTTACATAAAATGAGTTGTTTATTCATTCAAGCATTGAGAGTTTTTGCTGTTGTAAACAACAGTGCAACAAAAGTTCTTGTATATGTCTCTTAACGATATGTTCAAGAGTTTCTCTAGGGTAAATACTTCATAGTGACATTGTTAGGTCATTTTTGGCTCATGTTCGACTTTTCTAGGCATTTCCAAAATATTTACAAAGTAGGTGTACCAATGTACTTTTCCACCAGAAATGTCTCATCATTCTTTATTAAATTTCTTAATTCTTATCAATCTGGTGGTTGTGAAATTGTGGCTCACTGTGTATTTTCTTAACAAACTTTATTTTTAAGAGTAGTTTTAGATTCACAACAAAATCAAGTGGAAAGTACAGAGTTCCTATAAACCATCTATCCCCACCCCCACAATCTGCACCCCCCCATCAACATTGAGAACCAGAATGGTGCGTTGTTGCAACTGATGAACCTACATTGACACATCATTATCACCCAAAGTTGATAGTTTACATTAGCGTTCACTCTTGGTACAACCTATGGGTTTTGGCAAATGTATAATGACACATAGGCACCATTGTAGTATCATACCACATTGTTTCATTGTGCTAAAAATCTTCTGTGCTTCGCCGAATCATACCTTTCTCCCCTCAACCCCTGGCAACCACTAATCTTTCTACTGTCTCCATAGTTTTGCCTTTTCTAGAATGTCATGTAGCTGGAACCAAGATTAGCTTCTTTCACTTAATATGCATTGATGGTTCCTCCGTGCCTTCTAATGGCTAGTTAGTTCATTTCTTTTTAGTGCTAAATATTAATAATATTCCACTGTCTGGACGTACCACAACTTGTTTGCCCACTCACCTGAAGGACATCTTGATTGCTTCCAAGTTTTGTCAATTATGAAAACATCTACTACTAGTAAATATCTACGAACTACTGTAAACATCAGCGTGGAGGTTTTTGTGTGAACACAA
Organism: Cheirogaleus medius; assembly: GCA_008086735.1. NCBI lineage: Eukaryota > Metazoa > Chordata > Mammalia > Primates > Cheirogaleidae > Cheirogaleus > Cheirogaleus medius. The sequence goes on from VBSM01000565.1 coordinate 3,115,473, forward strand.
GTTTTCATTTGGGTAAATACAAAGGAGCATGATTGCTGGATTGTATGGTTAGGGCATGTTTAGTTTGTAAGAGACTGCTCGACTGTCTTGCAAGGTGGCTGTGCTGTCTTGCGCTCCCACCAGCAGCGAACGAGAGCTCCTCCTGCTTCACATCCCCACCAACACTGGTGTTGTCAAGTGTTTCGGATATTGGCCATCCTACTAACTATGTAGTTTTGAACTAAAAACAACGAGTTTTTAGGCTCATTGTTGTTTTAATTTGCAATTCCCTATGTCATATGTTGAACACTTTTTTCACATGCTTGGTTGCCATCTGTGTATCTTCTTTGGTGAGGTGTCTGTTCAGGTCTTCTGCTCATTTTTCAGTCAGGTTGTTTTTTTATTATTGAGTTTTAAGAGTTCTTTGTATATTTTGAATAACAGTTCTTTATCAGATGTCTCTTTCGCAAATATTTGCTCCCAGTCTGTGGCTGGTTTTCTAATTCTGTTAATATTGTTTTTTATAGACTGAAGTTTCTAATTTTAATACATTTCAGCTTATCAATTATTCCTCTCAAGGATTATGGCTTTGGTGTTGTGTCTAGAAAGTCATTACCATACCCAAATGTCATCTAGATTTTACCCAATGTTATCTTCTAGGAGTTTTATAGTTTTGTATTTTACACTTAGACTCATGATCCATTTTGAGTTAATTTTTGTGAATGGTGTAAAGTTTGTGTATAGATTCCTTTGTTCATGTTAATGGCCATTTATTTCAACACCATTGGTTGAAAAAACAAATTGCCTTTGTTCTTTCGACAAAGATCAGTTGACTGTATTTATGTGGATCTATTTCTGGGCTCTTAATTCAGTTCCATTAATACATTTATCTTTTTTTTCTTTACCTTTTTCTTTATGACAGCACACTGTCTTTGTTATCATAGCTTTACAGTAAGCCTTAATGTTGGACAATGTCAGTCTACAACTCCATTCTTCTCCTCCAATATTGAATTGGCTATTCTGGGTCTTTTGTGTCTCTATATAAACTTTAAAATCAGTTTGTTCATGTCCACAAAATAGCTTGCTGGGATTTTGGCTGGGATTGCATTGAATCTATAGATCATATTGGGAAGAACCGACATCTTGGCAGTGTTGAGACTTCCTATGCATGAACATGGAATATCTCTCCGTTTATTTGGTTCTTCTTTGATTTCTCTCATCAGAGTTTTGTAGTTTTTCTCATATAGCTCTTATATATATGTTCTTAGATTTATAACTAAGTATGTCACTTTGGGGGGTGTTAATGTAAACAGTAGTGTGTTTTAAATTTCATATTCCACTTGTTGATTGCTGGTACATAGGAAAGTGAGTGACTTTTGTATATAAACCTTGTATCCTGACACTGTACTGTAATTACTCATTAGTTCCACAAGTTTTTTTGTTGATTCTTTGGGATTTTCTATGTAGATGATCATGTCATCTGCAAACAAAGACAGTTTTATTTCTTCCATCCCAATCTATATATTTTTTCTTTTCTTGTCCTATTGCATTAGCTAGGACTTCTAGTACAATGTTGAAAGGAGTGGTGAGCAGGTATATTCTTGCCTACTTCCTGATCTTAGTGGGAAAGCTTGTAGTTTCTCAACATGAAGTATGATGTTAGCAGCAGGTTTTTGTAGATGTTCTTTAACAAGTTGAGGAAGTTCCCATCTATTCTTTGTTTGCTGAGAGCTTTTATCATGAATAGGTGCTGAATTTTGTCAAATGGTTTTCCCAAATCTATTGATAGGAATATGTGATTTTTTTTCTTTAGCTTGTTGATGTGATGGATTATCATACTAATTGATCTTCAAAATGTTGAACCAGTCTTGAATGCCTGGGATAAGTCCCAGTTGGTTGTGGCATATGATTCTTTTTATATATTGTTGGATCTGATTTGCTAATGTTGAGGATTTTTGCATTCATGAGAGATACTGGGATGTAATTTTCTTTTCTTGTAATGTCTTTGTCTGATTTGGTATTAGGGTAATCCTGGCCTCATAGAATGAGGTACGAAGTATTCCCTCTGCTTCTACCTTCTAGAAGAGATTGTAGAAAATTGGTATAATTTCTTCCTTAAATGTTTGGTAGAATTAACCAGTGAACCTATCTGGGCATGGTGATTTCTGTTTTGGGAGGTTATTATTGATTTAATTCCTTTAATAGATATAAGGCTGTTAAGATTGTCTATTTCTTCTTGTGTGAATTTTGGCAGATTGTGTCTTTTAAAGACTGTGTCCATTTCACTAAGTTATCAAATTTGTGGGCATAGAGTTGTTTATAATATTCTTTTATTATCTTTTTAATGTCCATAGGATCTGTAGTGATATCCTTTCTTTCAATTGTGATATTAGTAATTCTTTTTTTAAATTTTTTTAATTTTTAATTTTTTTATTTCAGCATATTATGGGGGTAAAAATATTACAGTTATGTATATTG
>VBSM01000565.1:3135750-3253380 GCA_008086735.1 Cheirogaleus medius
AGTGGCCACTCTCAGTGCCAATCACATAACCGTACTCTAGACCCACCCCTCCCCGGCCCCGCCACTGACCAAGCTCTTTCTCGCCTCTCTGCTGGGATGCTCATCTCCTGTGTGTACCAGGTGAACTCCCATTCATCCATAAGGCCCAGCTCAAATGTCCCCTCCTTTGGGGGGTCTTCTCCAGTCTCCTGGCCCACCCTTGGTGGAGGTAACTGGGGCTATAACACCTGGTTCATGACTCTCGTCCTCTGGCATACGGTAGGAACAAGAACTGATGTCGGTGGAGACACAGCACTCGGCACCTTGCGTTATCAGTGTCGGCTCACTTGGCTTTCTCATCCGCTTATTCATTAAGTAAATATTTATTGAGCCATATAACATGCCAAGTCCTATCTGCAGCCTGTTTTTCTGACATGGCTGTGAGCTTCCCGGTGGCGAGGGATTGTGCCTAGATCACGTCTGTATCCCCAGAGTCGGCATCTGCCCCCAGGGATAGCTAGAGGCTGTTCATCCGATAACTACATGACACTCAGTGCCGCTGTTTGCCAGAGGAGTCCGGCGAGCGCTGACCCAGCGGCCGGCCCACCCTCCCCAGGCCCAGGCTGGTCGAGGGAGAGTCGGGGCCGGTGAACTGCCCGGCCCTGGCCTGCCTCCTCCTCCCCTGCACCAGCCCCTCAAGAGGAACAGATCCGAGGCCGCATCTTGGGGAGGGGCTGGCTAGGTGGGGTTCATATCCTCCCACAAAGTCTACTGCTGTTTCTAGGGGGTCTGGCCTGTCCGGCTGCCCTTTCAAGTTCGAGATTCATTCATTTCACGCGTGTCTGTGTGCATTTGGTCCCCCTCCTTGGTGCTGTGTGCTGGGATGTGGGGGCTGTGTGCCAGTGCTGGGGGCGTGGAGGGTGGAGGTGGCCCGGCGGGGAGGGCACTAGGACCAGGTTTGAACATGGTGCCATCCTGCAGGGGGGCAGGGAGGAGTGTCCCAGGGGAGGGACCAGCAAGGCCAAGGTGGGACCCAGCCTGACACAACTGAGCTAGAGTTGGGTGGGGCAGAGGGTGGGGCACCAAGGCGTCCCAGCTGGCACCTCTGGCTGCCCAAGACCCCTTGCCACACCCCTGTAGGCCTTGGCTCGGGGCAGAGTGGTCTCTTACCAACTCTGTGGGGCTTGGCTGTCCGGGACCCTCCAGGTAGAGCAGGCCCTGGCGGACTGAGCAGTCCCTTGGCCCTCTGAGTGTCGTCTTAGCCCATATAATCGTTTATTCTTTCCTTCTGACCCTGACCTGGGACCTCAGCCACCAAGTCCCTACATGGACGGCCCGCCCTGCCCATGGCTCCCCTTGCCAGATTCCCGGGGCCCTGCCCGCACCCCGTCCCTCAGAGCCCCCAGGCCTGTGCCTGGTCAGGGCCGCGTGTCTGCTCCCCAGGCAGCCGGGCCAGCGTGAGAGCGATGCCCGTGACAGGGGTGAAGAAGGAACAGATGTTTTCTGAGCAGCAAATCCATAAAGCTCGGGGAGGGAGCGGAGGGGAAGGAGGGGCAGAGTGATTTGCATTCCGGAGCCAGCCAGCCTGCGGCAGGATAGATGGAGGGTCCGGCAGGGCTGGGGAGGCACAGGGTGGGCTCGAGTCCAGCGCCAACCTCGGTGCCACAGACCGCAGGTCCGGAAGCAGGAAAGGCGCCGCGCACAGGTTTTCTGTCCGGGCCTCTGCTCAGCCGCAGCTCCCCTGGGGGGCTAGGGGCCAAACCTGCGACACTTGCTAGGAAACTCCAAACATGAATCCTGCAAATTAACCTTGAGCTCCCCTCCAGGAGGAATTCCGCTGCCAGGACCGAGGGCAGCTCGGTGATGTGTGCGTGTGAGTTCGCGTGCTGCTGGGCGTCCTGGCGGGACACCAGGCCTGCGGCAAGATCATTAAATCACGGCTTTAGGGCCCAGATGCTGGGCATGGGAAGTGCCCCCTGCTGCTTTTTATGGCACATACGAATAAATAAGTGCCACCTTCTTTATCACATATTTCATTGAATTTTTCCCCCCCAAATTGGTGTTCCTAGCAGATTTCTCACTGGGTCTTCTTGGGGGCATTATGAGTATGGCCAGTAAAAACCCAAAAAACCCAAAACCACCTTTAGAGTCAGAGAGACTGAAGCTGAAATTCCAGCTTTGACGCCTACTGTTCTGCGATTCCGAGAATCTCCACCTCTCTGAGCTTCAGTGTCCCCGCTCGTCACAGCAGGGAAGACATGTCTGCATGTATAGACTGTCGTGTGGATGACATGCCATGGTTTCTATAAAGTGAGTGGTGCTCGGAATTGCCCTTGGGTGGCTGTCTGGCATTTGGGTGAAGAAGAGGGCTGTGTACGCTTGGGAGGGTGGCAGGGCGGAGGCTGGCCGTGGGGTGGGACTGATAGTCCGCCTGGGCCTTCTCTGGGCCAGGAGTTCCCCATCTAGGCCAAATGCCACCATAGAGACCCTTCTTGGCTGCATTCTCATCTCCAAACGCCATCTCTGTCGTAGGGGGTGATGCAGAAAGTTCCCAGAGGCTGGAAGTCCCCACGTGCTTCTCTGCAAAAGGGGAGCAAGAGGAAGTGTGCGTGGTCCAGGCCTGCAATCCTGTTATCTGTGAGATTGGCTCAGGTGTGGCGCTGGGGGAGGAAGACTTTTAATTAAAGGCTTCCACATTCACTGGAGCTGCAGGCCACCTGATGCCCTCAGACTGCTGATAGGATTCTTTGGGGGCCTGGAGCGCTGGGACCAGGTGGAGCCCCCAGGCACCTGCCCTGTGCAGCCCCACTCTTCCTGGTGGGAGCGGTTCTTCAGTCTGGGCCTTGGTGGGGCCGAGAGGGCAGAGGGCAGATGGGGAGCTCCCACCTTGGCTGCTATAAGCTTCCGCCTTTTCATCTGTCACCCAGAGAGGGCTAAATGCCACATGGTGGTTCAAAACAGACCTGCAAGTGTTGTCTTCCAAGTCAGAGCAGTGGTGGGCTTTGCTGGATGCCTTGGGGTCACCATGAGTCCCCACCTAGGACTTGGGTGCCCAGGTCCATGGGGCCAGTAGGGCTCTCGGGCGGCGTGGGGTCAGGCAAACCCGCATGCTGGTTCTGGTAACGGAAGCCTGGGGACTTGCTACGGGCAGAGGGAACCTGACTGAAGGAGCTCAGAAGCAGAAGGGGCTGTCTCAATTACACAATGAATGGCTAATGTTTTTCTTGTTCTGTTCAGGGCCAATAACAGCTTTGTCCTCACTACTGTTCTTTGAGAGCCACTGAACCGGCGGTGGGCGAGTGGGTTGTGGGGAAATGCCGGAGACCCAGCTCCTGTTCCTGCCAGTGCCCCCTGCGAGTCCAGGACAAAAGCAGAAACAAAATGGGGACGGCGCACAGTCAGACCCAGGGAGGACACAGCTGCTGGCCCCACCCAATACCGGCCACTGCTACTGCTGCAGCCACCAGGCACCTTCCCCCCCCCACCCCACCCCCGCCGGCCCTGTCCTTGCCTGTCTGCATCTCCAGCTCCCACTCTAGCTGGCTGCCAGGGAGGCTGGGAAGTGGTATCTGGCCTTCTGGGCTTCTCCACAGGGAAGTGGACCCAGCCTCCCACCCAAAATCATAAGGCAGGGAATTTTTCAAACCTAGGAGGAGTTTTTAAATGCTGAAGTATCTACCCCAATCCCCTCCAAAAGATAAGTGTCACTACATGCAACTTACGTGGCAACCTCACTGCAGCGCCCACCCAGATCAGCCCTCCCAGCCACACCTGCTCCTTCCAAGTCAGCTTCCAGGCTTACTGGCTGGAACAGTGATGTCTGCTCAGGGCGACGTGGGATGGGGGCAGAATGCCCTCTGCACCCCCATTAGAAAGCTACCACACTCTCATTGGAAAAACCAAGCTCTGGGAGCCTAAAAGTCCTGGGATTGAATCCAGCCTCAGCACCTGGCAGCTGGGGTGGCTTGGACAAGTGATGGAATGTCCCTGAGTCTCAGTTTCCCTGTTTGCTAAATGCAGATGCTCAGACCCGGGTAACAGAATTATTGCAAGGGGTAAAGGGTAATGGCTAGAACACGTTTAGCATAGTGCCTGGCACACACGCAGTCTGTTCTCCATGGCAGCTACGGGAGTGGTCATATGCCTCCTCTGCTGCAAACCTTCCAGTGCCTTCCAAACTCCTTGCCATACCCGCAAGGGCCTGCAGGCTCTGGCTTCAGCCTCCTTTCCACTCAACCCCTGCCACTCACCCCATTGCTCACCACGCTTCAGGCCTCTTTCGTTTTGCTAAAGCCTGGTGAGGTTGTTCCCACCTCGGGACCTGGGCTGAAGGGTGCAGTCTGGGGCCAGGCAGCAGCCCCGTATTCTAAATACAGCTGTTGTATGCACGTGAGACTTGCCGAGGGAAAGTGAGATCGATTTTGTGACCACCATGCATGCCATCCCAGATGTACAAGAGAAGGCTAGAAATTCCAAAAGAGATGGTGGAGGTGGGTTCACAGGAGCACTGAGCACTTTGTTCTCCTTGCCTTCCATGGAGTGGTGCTCCCCAGGTCACGGCCAGTGATGGGGACCCATAGATGAGGGTGAAGGGGAGGCTGGCGGCTCATGCGACAGCCAGGGGTCCCGAGCAGCAGACACGTAGTGCAGCCCCAGGCCTGAAGCTCCGCGACAGAGCCCTCGTGTCCTTGGGGCTTGGGGGTGTATACGATCATAGGGATTGGAGAATCCAGAGGCTGGGGATGTGCTGAAGCAGCCTCAGGGGACCAGCTAGAGAGAGGGCTGTGCTGTGTGGTGGCCCGAGGGTTTGCGAGTTTCCCGTGGCCAGGTGGGCTCTGAAGAAGGTAATCGGCCTTGAGGGACTTGGCTGAGACACTGTCACCTCCACGCCCAGAGGGCTGCTGCTGGGACAGAGGACCCGAGCAGAAAGATGCTGGGTGTCAGGGGGCCGAGGACATGGGGACGTTTACCAAAGCTCAGCGGGTGAGGGCATCCATCTGCAGTGGGCTGGGAAGGGGCTGGCATGTGACTGCCACGTGCCGGACGACATCACAGTCAGCCCGAGTCGGCCAAGAGAGAGTCGCCAGCAGCGTCAGCCAAGTCAAAAGACCCTGGTCCCTCCTCTGCCAGTCTCCTGCCCTGGGCAGGGTGGAGCAGGGAGGCGAGGAGGCAGGCTGCACCTCCCTCCCCTCCCCTCCCTGCGGGAAGACAGCTCAGCTCAGGGCAGGTGAGAAGGTTTAAATGCTGTGAGGGTGACATTTTAATTGCACAGGACTTTGCAACACTTGAAAACTGGAATTATTCCTGTGATGAGAGCCGAAGTGATCAGAAAGCTAGGAGAAGAGCCAGGAAGTCGTAAAATGGTCGTAAAATGGAGAGGGAGCAATAGGGGAGAACAGAGCGTTGAAGACAGAAGCTGTTTGTTATTCATACCCCCCGTCAATCAATGCATTGGTTACCTTCACATATTTGTTAATTTACTTCCTGCCTCCCCATGCCCACTTGACTCTAAGCTCCACAAGATCAGGGATCTTCTCTGTCAAGGTCACTGCTGCATCCTCTGCACCTAGAATGGCTACTAGAGGCTGGCACATAGTAGATGCTCAAGAAATAGGTTTTGAATGTGTGGAAGAACAGCAAAGTAGGTGCTCAAATATGTTGGCCAATATTGATATAACTTATTTTATTAAGTTGTTTGAATCTATTATTTGATATTTGAGGGCTGAGTCCCAGGGCTAAGCCTGGGACCCAGGGCTGAAAGGGGGACCAAGGGACAGATTGCTCAGGAAGATGCATTGGGCCAGGGCCCCTATTTCCCAGGGACTGGGCCACTGGAGGCAGGAGCCACAGAGCTGTGGGGACTGGCCCCTGGGGCTGGGTGTGGAGTGAAGGCTGGGCCTGGCCCCAGCTCTGGGACATGGCTGTGGCCAAGCTCCTGCTGAGAATGGTGCTGGGGGCCTGGGGGCTTAGAGCCGCCAGTGTGAACACTCCTAGTGCCAGAATGAGACCCTTTCCCTGAGCACTTACGTGAACCTGGCACTTGGCACATTGCTCTTGTGCCAGCCACCATCAGGGAGTGGCACTGTCGCCGCTATTCCGCAGTCTTGCTCGGCGAAATCCAAATTTTGAGTTCAGCGCCTCCTGCCATTTTCACGGCCCCTTCACATCCCTAACTTCTTTACCTGGAACTTGATGAAGCAGTTTACACGTCTGTTTTGTGTAAGGGGAGAGGCTGGGGCAGGAGGGGGTATGAGTTTCCTAGGGCTGCCATAACTGGAGTGGTGTAAAACAACAGATATTTATTCCCTCCCAGCTCGGGAGGACAGGCATCTGGAACCAAGGTGTCTGCAGGGCCACGCTCCCTCTGGAGAAATCTAGAGAAGAAACTTCTTTGCTTCTTCTAGCTTCTGGCAGCCCCAGCACTCCTGGGACCAATCTGTCTCCACCTGCACCTGGCATTTTTCTCTGTGTCTCTGTTCTCTTCTTATAAGGACATCAGTCACTGGACCTAAGTCCAGTGGACCCTAGATCTAGGATGATTTCATCTCAAGATCCTTAACTGACTTATACCTGCAAAGACCCTATTTACAAACAAAGTCACAGTTTGAGGTTCTGCGTGGGCACAGATTTTGAAAGGACACACTCCACCCACTGCAGGAGTCTTGACTGGAACATTCTTTGCACAGGGACCGTGCAAAGCACCTACATCCTCCACTTTCCGTTGTGTCCCAACAAACTAGGAGGAAAGCTTCATTATTTCCAGGTTTTTTTCCTACTGGCGAGGAAACTAAGGACCTGTACCTGTTCCACCAAGAAATTTTGCAGCCCCTGTAATCTTAGATCCATACTAGCCCTGGAGAACAGCAAGGGCAGCCACGACAATGATGAAAATCCAAACAACAGCTACCACTGATGAAAAGCCTACTCCCCTGCAGGTTCTCGGCCAGGAACTTTATGCCCCTGATGTCTTGGAATCTTCACAGCAGTCCAGCTAGGTGAGTATTACTTATCCCCACTTTGCAGATTGGGAAAATTGAGGTGATGTGACTTTGGAAGCTTAGAAGAAACAGAGCCAAGATTCTGGCCTGAGTCTCTAGCACTCTGGCGTTGGTGCCCTTTCTGGGCCCTGTCTTGCTTCTTTCCAGTCTCCCTGCCACTGCCTCCCAGTGTGACCAGGGACAGACACCTGTGTCCGATAGCAGATTCCCTAGGTAAAGGAAGGCAGTGGAGGGGTGCCGGAAGCAGAGTGTACCTACTGTCAGTCAAGAGGTCACCTGTGTCCATGGGGAGGACCCTTATGCCTCTCTGTGTTTTAAATGACTTAAGAGAGGACAAAAGCCATTCCCTGGAGAGCCAATTAATGCGACTGAATTTGCATATCCTAAATTGGTTCATGAAAATTGTGACAAGCTCCCAGTGGATTTGGGGGTGAGTTCAGGAGGGCTGAATACCTGAAGAAGATTTTTGTACTTGTGAAGATCCTTTTTGTTTTATTTCTCCAAAAATTTAACTTGATCTGGCTTTAAAAATAGAATTTATTACCTCATGAAACTAAGAAAGAAGTCCAGACATAGATCATGCAGGTATCAGGCACAGTTTGATCAGGAATTTGGCATCATATTCTGTGACGCCTGGGCCTTCCCCCAGGTTAGTTTTGTTCTCAGGGCTGGTTCCTTCACGGTGGCAAAAGGGCTGCAGCAGCCCCGGCCCTCATTCTTGCAACAAACTCATTCCAGAGGGAGAGAAAGCCTGTCTTTCTCCAGCCAACAAACCAGATTTCTGAACTAAAATCTTATTGAACCAACTTAGGTCATGTGCTTTCCCTGCACTAGTGATTAAAGCTTAGGGAATGCCTAGAATTGAACTGCTGGGTTCAAGTCCATCAGAGCCTAATCCTGGAGCTGGGGGTGGGATGATTCCATCTCAACTACTGTAGTATGGGAAAAAGGTGCTCTACATGTTGGAAGACACCGCAACATCCACTCCAGAGTCTTCCAGGGGAAGGAAAATGGAAGCGACACTCTTTGAGCCCTTGCTCTGAACCAGACCCTAGGTGGGTTTGGACAACACATTGCATGGTAGGTGTTCTGATTTCCATTTTCCAGATGAGTCAGCAGACTCTCAGAAGTTTGTAGTTGGTAACACTGTTGATGTTAGTAAGAGGTGGGCTTTGCCCTTGTTCGCCATCTGCCAAAGGGTTTCTGGCTCTGTTCCCTCCCTCTCTTCTCCCTTCCTGTTTGGACTCTTCCTTCCCTCCTCGCAGTTGGAGGACTGTGATTGTGGGTGCTGGCAGAGAGGTTTGAAAATTTCTAAAGGTGGAAAGAATCCAGTGTTAACTGCCAAGAACTTGTAGAATTTGCTAATTTTCCCTAGCACCATGACTCAATATTCTCCACCTCAGATTCTTAGGCCAAAGTATAGAGAGGGCAAGATGTTTATTAAGGTCACACAGTAACTAATTACAAGGCAAGAACAGCAAGAGCCAGAAGGCTTGGGTTCTAACTACCCTTTCTCCCCATTGCTTTGAAATGTTCCTGGTGTCTTGGGCGGAGGCATTTCTGTACTCGTGGCTGATGGAAGCCACTGACACCTTCAGCCAGGCTTTTCAGGCGGGGCTCACCTTGACCAAGACACCTTTACCGTGGTCTGATTTTGAGCTCCTTAGGGACTTCCAGAAACTCACTCTAACCCAACAGACCTTCTACAGACCTTCGTCTGTGCCTCCTGCCTGGCTCCCAGCGACCCTTGGTGTCCTTTGGCTCTTTCCACTCAAGCCTGCCCTGTGAGAGGCACACACGCTCTCCCCGGGACAGACAGGGAAGCTGAGGCTCAGAGGGTTAAGCCACTTGCCCAAGGTCATGCAACTCGACGACCAGTGCCAGGCTATGAACTTGGGTCTCTCAGACACCAGTGCCCACCTGTGCTACCTCTGGTTAGTGCATGGGGAAGGGATTTGAAGGGGAGGCGGCATTCTGTCTGTGTTCTGAAGGACAAGGGAAAAGTTAGGCTATTATATAATCCTTTCATGAGTGCTTTGCAGATTAGTGTGTTATCGCTCATAGACACATACACTTATTCATTCATTCAATTATTCATCCATCTGTTCAACAACTATTTATTGAGCAATTACTACACGCACTGAGGATACACTGAGGGACAAATACCAGCAATCTTCCTGAAGGGACCTTGGTTCTGAAGTTCTGGGAGCTCAGGAGGACCCCCAGGTCTAGATAGTGTCCCCCCATGGCTCTGCAACTTGCCACATAGCAAGTATAGCCAGAATAGTAAGCATGCACCAGCTTTTCTATAGCTTTTATAGGAAGGAAGGAAGGAAGGAAGGAAGGAAGGAAGGAAGGAAGGAGAGAGAAAGAAAGAGAAAAAGAGAAATGGAGAAAGGGAGCGAGGGAGCAAGGAAGAAAGGTTCTCTGTCCTTACGAAGCTCTGGTTACATGATGTCTCAACAACAGTACAAAGCAGACCAGTTGTTACATCATCATCCCTGTTTGACAGACTAGGAAACTGAGGCTTAGCTAAATGGTGTGACTGGTCTAAGATTTCACAAATTAAGTGAGTGACATTACTGGGATTCAAACTTTAGTCCCCAGCCTCCTGAGTTACGTTCCCCTGCACACCACTGGGATGGCAAAGAAGAAAATGTCTCCCTCCCTCCCTCCCTCCCTCCCTCCCTTCCTTCCTTCCATTTAGAGGAGCCAGAGCCTTCTCACTAGGCTCTATGTGAAGAGTCGCAGAGTCATGGGGGATACTCCAGACCTGGGGACCCTCCTGAGCTCCCAGAACTTTGGAACCAAGGTCCCTGTGGGGAAGCTGTTAGCATGCATGCAAGTCACTGCAGCCAGCCCAGGGTTTTTAATCAGGCAGCATTTAAACCATCCCATTTTGTCTGTGATTATGCCGGATGTTTATATCATTTGTAATGAGACAAATTGGGACAAATTGCCAAGGACACTTATGTAAATGAAACCAGCAGAAATGCTCCCATCTTTAGTGGTCGGCTGGAGGGCTTCTTTCACTTTCTCTCCTTTCTCCCCTGGGGATGTCGGAGAGAAGGAATGATACTTTATATTCCAAAAACCTTCTACCTGGGCAAACAATATTCCCTGTAAGACAACTGTTTTATATCTCCGGTTGTAATTCTCTCCTTCATGTTATTTACTCTCTCTCCCACCTCGAAGGAAATGTAACTGCGTAACACATGCAATCGCTTTAACTTTCTCTGCCATTCCCTGCACAAAGACTGGGTAGATCTGCATTTCCTGGAGTGCTTGTCTGCAAGAACATTAGGTGGGTCATAAGAAAAAATTCCTTGTTCAATTAAGTTTAGGGAACAGGGCTACAAAAGTTAAGGCAGAGTCTTTCCTGCAGGACATTTCAGAGCCTTAGATATGCTAATAAGCAATGTGACTCTTCAAGAGCAGATGTGGCTCATAGGACCCTAGAGCCCCCTCTGTAGGAGTTCTTTTATGGAATTGGTTGTGAGCAGACCCAGCCCTGGAAACGTCCTGTGAGCACTGTCTGCAGAGGGCCTGGGTCCCCTCTGTCTGTTACAGTTTGTAAGGCTGCTACCCCATGATTACTCCGATCCTGGCGGGCGAGGTCCCTGAGTGGGCAGCAGGCAGCGGGACACAAACAGGTGGAAGCCAAGGGCTCATGGAGAGGCCAAGGAGCTGGAGAGGTCAAAGCCCGACCGTGGTCCAGCTTTCTACTGCCCATCTTGACCTGCTGGCCTCAGAAAGGACTTGCTCCTTGACCGCCTGGCCTTGCTGTGTCCGCTGCCCCAGATGCCTTGATGCCTTCTCTCCCTTGCACCCTCCTTGCCCACAGTGCCCCAGTCTGAATGTTGGCGCTTTGCGGCGAAGGCACATTATCCTGTAATGTCATCTTGCCTTCCCCTCCAGACTTGGGGTCTTCAGGGCAGGGGCCCTGTGTTCCTATCTTGATATCCTTAATTTCCAGCTTAGGGCAAATATTTATGACACACTCCCTAGGTACCAGATCCTGAGCCCCGAGGATGCCAAGACAAGTAGTAAGACAGGGACCCTGCCCAGCAAGAGTGTGTACTTAGTGGAGGTGACAGACAAGAAGCCACAGTTATGGCTTCGTGCGATCACTGGGGTGATGGATGTGGACAACCAAAGGGTAGAGGCAGGGCAGGGGGAGCCTGGCCCCGCCCGGGGACATCTGGGAAGGCTGGACTCCAGAGGACATTTCACGCAAGCAGTGCCAGGAGAGATAGGTAGGAGTTGGCCAAGTGAAGGAAGGGGTACGGAGGTGCGTTCCAGGCGGATGGAACAGCCTGGGCAAAGGCCCAGAGGCGAGAGAACATGCTGGTCTAAGAAACTGGATGAAGGAGCAGCGTGGCTCTGGGGGAGCACGTTCACGTGGAAACTGATGCACGCCGGACTGGGCATCTACGGAGGAGGGTGCTGAAGAGGGGAGCTTGGAACCTACCTCGTTCACGAGAGGGAAGCTTGGAGGGGAGGGAGCGTGGGCTTCCATGGTCAGTGCACGGACACAGACACAGAGAACCCCATCCTTACTCAGCCCCTGCAAGGTCTTCCTCCCATCCTGACTTTGGGCAAAGAATTATTTCAAAATTTAAAATTCCCGAAAAACAAACAAACAAAAAACGCTGGTAGTGGAAAAGCACGCTCTAGCCTGAAGTCCTCTGTCCTCGCTGCTGTGCTACCTGCTGACTCGGCCACTGTCCTTCACTACGACAACGTAAAGCTCCACGAAGACAGGTCCTTTGCTTTGCTCCCTGCCGAATCCCAATGCCCACTTCAGTGCCTGGCCCATAGGAGGTGCTCAGAAAACATTGCCGATTCAATAAATAAACGACAAAGACAGTTAGGAGTACCAAGTGTAGTTAGGATTATCTTATCAAATTCTCAAAACTATCCTATAAAATCAAAGCTATTACCCTTAATTTTGGGGAGATGCAGAGAAGTAAGTCACTTGTTTAGGGTTCCATCCTCAGACATAATTTGAACCCAAATTTGCAGATTTCCACTGCACACTTAATAAAGCCCTGTTAAGTAGACCTTATATTGCTTTAAAGGCTGGCGTCCTCATTAAAGTAGGCTTGTTCTCAAACATCTTAGCCTTGCCTCTTCCAAGGCTGATGCAGCCTCTGGAGGAAAAAAGAATAAAACATCAACATATGCAATAACAGCTACTATTTACTGAGCACCTACTATGTGCCTGATGCTGTGCTAAGGACTTTACTTGTACCAATTCAATTAACCCTCACAATCTTATGATATAAGTGTACCCACTTGACAGCTAAAGTAACTGAGGTGGTTTAAGGGACTCCAGGTCCCAGCAGGTGAGTAGTGAGGTCTGGATTCAAGAACAGCAGTTCGGCTCAGAGCCTGTACTCTTCTGTGTCCACAGCAAGCGGAGGGTGCCAAGTGACAGGGGACTCTCCCGACTGTAACCTAGTGGAAAACCCCAGGCTGCTGGGATTCTCCCTGCAAGGAACACTAGCAAGACTGTGATCGTGACAGCAACGGGTTTTTTTCTAGGACAGACAATTAATCAGGAGTATTAATGAAAACGCCAGCTCCGTGATTGTAGAAACTTAAGTAATTTATTGGGAATTGAACTTGGGCCATTAAAATGTTACTACAGGCTTGTCAGCTGGTGTTCCACGTGCTTCTGTTGCGAGGCCACTGCCTTAATGGAATTGCTTGGTGCTGTCAGAGCTGACGGCGCGTGGCTGCACTGTGCCAGGGAGGGCGCGTCACCACGGCTGCGTGCCCAGGCTGGGGCAAAGCGGCGTTCATGCTCCGTGTGGCTTTTACCATCGGCGAAGCTCCTACTATGCATCAGGCACTGAGAGGGAGTGTAAACAACAGAGACACGGGCCCGGCCCGCAGGGAGCTTGTAAACTCATGGGGGAACCAAACGTATAAAGGCAAGGATGCAGATGTGCCAGGAAACGACACATGCAGGGATGTTAGGAAGCTCGATTCTGGCCGCAGGTGACTGGAAGGCTTCCTGGAAGAGGCGTCACAAGGAAAAAAGAATTTGTTTCCTGGTGAGTTGCTTCTCTCCCCTAAAATCTGGCGGGGCTAATTGCAGAAACTGGTTATCTGAAGGCTTAGGGAAAAAATGCATTCTCGATGTGGACAATAGCATTCCCACGGGCGGTGAGAATTGGTTCTTGTGGGAATGTATGTGTGAGAAAAAACCTTTATGTTTAAAGAACAGATATTCATAAAGTACATAAATAGATATAGAATATATTTCTGGTATTACAATTTCATGGGGAGGATGATTAGGAAAAAAATATGTCCCACAAGGCAATAAAGAAAACAGGGTTGAGCCCTGGTGCAGCCGGCACTGGGAACATGGCACCCGGGCGCACTGGAACGGAAGTGCCCTGTGGGCCGTCTGGCCGACAGAAACTGCATGAATCGTGGCCCATAGTGAGGAGGGCACTGAAGCTCCAGACAGCTCTGCTGCTGGCCAGTGGGCTGACTCGGTTGGCGTCATGGAATCCCACCTGCGGCCCCCATCAGCAGGGACTCAGGCTTTCCTCTTGGCTGTGGCAATGTTTGGGAAGAGGAGGAGGGAAAGTCCCAGGACAGACTGTCCTCCCCAGCTGCCCCCATCTGGGTTGTGACACAGCCAGATGAACCATGCCTCCCCTGGGGACACATCCTCAGCCATTCTGCCTCCAGGGACTCGATGGTTATTTGGGAATTGGGTATTTCACTTCGTCACCTCTCTAGTGGGCACAGAGCTGGGGCGATCTCTTGTTGAACTTATTCTGTTCAGGCTGGAAGTCCTTGGTGCATTCATGCTTGTTCCCTCTCCTGGGCCGCAAAGAGCCAGTCACACAGAAACCCAGTGGCCCCAGCTAAGGACTGACGTGGCACAATACCCATGTCCATGCCATGATCTCCTTTTTTTTTAGAAACTCTTCATCCTTCCTTGTCTAATAGGACCTTCTTCTAATGTGTCTTTGCACATTACTTTACAAATGTTGTTATTCGTTTTGTCAGTAAGCATGGGCTAGGATCTGCTACAGTAACAAACAATCCTCAAATCTCAATGATTTAAAATAATGAAGGTGCATCTCTAGCTCCTTCTCTTCCCTTCCTTTCTTCCCTCCTCTTTCTCTGTTTCCTGTGGTTTCTCCACCCACTTCTCTCTCTGCCACCTTCTCTGGGTTCAAATCTTGGCTCTCTCACTTACTAGCTGTGTAACTTTGGCTATGTTACTTAGTTTTTTTTTTTATGCCTCAGTTGCCTAATCTTTCAAGTGGGGGGGCAATAATATTAATAGTACCTATTCAATGGAGTGTTGAGAAATCAAGTGAATTAGTGCAGGTAAGGTCCTCAAATCACACTTGACATAAAGTAAGTGCTCAATGAATGTTTTGCCTAATCATTAGCTGTCTTACTATGCTCCTGGAGGGCTGCAAAAACAGACTAACTAGGCTGCACCTTCGCAGTCTCACTGGGGAGAGGGACACGTGCGGGGTGGTAAGTAGTGATGATGCTAAATCGCTGGAAGTGGGTCGAAGCGAGAGACAGAGAGAAGGCTCACCAGGAAGGGAGATTTAAGCCTCATTTTTAGGGAAAAGCAGGCATTCGCCAGGGGGAGACAGGGTGGAAGGCACTGGGGACAAAGGGATCAGACACCACAGTCACCGCAGTGTGGGAGACCAGTGCAGCTCTGGGGGAGGACTTCAGACAGGGAGAGGTGTGATCAACTGTGGGTTCTAGAAAAATCTCCTTGCCATGTGAAGAGTGGATGGGACCAGGACTCAGCCCTGTGGAGCAGAGGAGCCTGGAGGAGGCTGTCATAGCAATCCAGGGAGAGAGAGGAGAGACCTCCCGGAGGAGGAACCGGTGGGACCTACAGATTGACTGGGCCTTGGGTGAGAGAGGGTCCGCCCCAGGTTTCCAGCCTGCCCAACTCCAGGGCAGGGTGGACACGCAGCCACATCTGAAAGAAGACACAGCATGGGTCAAATTGAGTTCCCTGGATTATAAACGGCCACATTCACTAAAAGCCAAACCTAACGTTGTTAGGCTGGGACAAGGTGATCCGTCTGTTCTCCTCCTGCCACCATGACAACGGGCCTCCACTCCATTAAACCAATTTACTCCATCTCTCAGACTCAGGAAAATGGGAGCAAGCTCTGGGGGGACTGTGGGCTTCCTGACCTCTGGCTCACCCCGGGAAGATGCACATCGCGCCCGCAGGCAGAGGACTGGCTCGCTGTCGCTCACCCACGCTGTTGCTGAGGTTCCCAGGACTGTGATTCAGCCCTGGGATCTGGATCCTACTCGCCAGTCACCCCCATCAGTCTCGGAAAGAGAGCTGCCGGGAGAGCAAATGCCTCTTACTTGTGCTGGCTTAGTTACGCTGATTGCTCTTAATTTCTCTGTGCTGTGCCCAGCAGGGCTCGCTGAGAGCTTGCCAGGCAATCTGCACAGCTGGCTGGCCCTGGAGTCCAAAGCATGTGGCCCCCAGAAGGCAATTTGGAGAGGGAAGGGCGAGTGGTCTAGAGTGGGGCGCACTCAGTGTCAGATATTTTCTGGGGCCTCGTGCACGCTTTTCGCCTCTAGCTCCATCAGGGTTGCAATCAGGCGTCTGTCTGGTTTCCCCCCTGGGGGCCATGCGCTTGCTGAGGGCAGAGATTCCGCTGTGGATATCTTTATCTCCAGCACCTGTGCAAATCCAGCACAGGGTGGGCACCCAGTAAATGTTTGTGGATTAATCAGGGCTTTATTCACTAGAATGCGAACTCCATGTGATTTTTGTCTTTGTTTACTGCTGCACATTCAGCAGCTAGGGCTGTGCCTGGCAAGTATTCAATAAATGCATATTATTAATAACTGAATGAATGAACAAATCCTCCCTTCCAACGGTCCTGCAAGGTAGGTGCGGTAGATTGTGTCATTCAGTTGCAATTCTTCCCTCCCTCCCTGCCCATCCCAGCCCTATTGGGCTTGGCCATGTGACTTGCTTTGACCGATATAATGATCAATGATCAGGAACCCAGGTCTGACACCAGGTTGCTGCTCTTTCCTCGGAAAACGATTAGGTCAGGAAGGGGTTACACTGAGAGGGAGGGAGGTTGGAGTGGGCATGGGAGGTAGGGGCGCAGGCTCCCAGCAAGCAGCCTTGGCTATGGACACCAGGAGGGAAGGGAGGCTGGAAAGACGGATGCCTATGTGTCTTGACCCTGAATGTGTTTATGTGACACCCTCCTGCAAGGGCTATGTGGATGATGCCATATCTTCTGACCTTTTTCTGTTCTGAGCAATTGGTCTTGAATTCCCTGCCCTACTCTCGTGGACTCTTGCTGTACTCTGTAGTACAGTACTTTTCCTCGGATTAACCTCACCTTTCAAAGATTTCGTGGGCACAGGGCAGAGAAATGAGCACCAAATGTGAGTCAGGACCCATGGAGGGCTGCAGTATTGGCTCTGCCAAGTCTCCTAAGGTGCAGAGTAAGCCACGCCCCTCTCGTACTTTGGACTTCCAGCTGTAGACCAGAGGCTTGAACCAGATAAATTCTAAGGGCCAATCCTACTCTAATTTTAAAAACTGACACCTCTACTCCCTCCCTGCTCAGCTGGGGCTGAGAACCGTGTCTCCCAGGATCAAAGGAGGCTGGAATTGCAATCTGAGAAAGTATCTCAAAGGTCCTCAAGAAATGCTTGATGAATTTGAGTCCCATTGTCAAGCCAGAAGACTTGAAAGCAAATCCTAGCTTTGGCACTTATTACTTGTATGACTTTAGAAAAGTCGGTTCATTTTGGGGGGACCTCAGTTTCCAGATGCAGAAAATGGGTAACAACAGCTACAGTGCAGAGCTGTGGAAAAGAGAAATGATGCAATGTATATAAAAGCACCCTGTACATGTTAGGTGCTCAGTAAGTTTGGAACGTGCATCTCTAGAACAATCCTCCAGGACAGATGGTGGCAGGAGATGTAGACATAGGCTGGTAGCTTGGAGGATTATCTATAGGAAATGTGCCGCCTGTTTATGATCATAGGGCCACTTATTAGGGAATTACTAGCGTACTAAGCACCATACCAAGCACACCATTCATTAACCCATTGAATTTGAAATTCTATGGAATAGGTAGAATAGTTATTTTCATCTTATGCACAGAGAAACTGAGGGAGAAAGAAGGAATGAAGGGAATTGGCCAAGGTTACTCAGTTAATGAAAGGCACAGCTGGGATTCAAATCCAGGCCAGCCTGGCTCCAGAGCCCTGGCTCGTAATAGCTGCGCTAGGATGTTCTCCAGGCTTCTTACTACTCAGAGCTGCATATGAGCATGGAGCGACATTGCTTGATCGTGCCTGGATGACATTGCTTGATCCCTCTGGAACTGATTAAACTATATCTTGACAAGGTTTCATGGGTCTATGCCAGGTGGAAACTTAAGAAAAAGGCCTTTGAAATTCATGGTGGTGTTTACAATAGGGATTTGGTCAAAATAATAGCTCACTGCATCATGCAGACATCTCTGAGTTGTCAATGTTAGGAATTGGTGTGTTTTTATTCTAAGACAAGTGATTGTCACACTTGAGCAAACATCACCATCACCTAGAAGGCTTGCTAAAACACAGATGCCTCTGCCTCACCCTCAGATTCTGGAGTGGGGAATAAGAATCTAACAAGTTGTCAGGTGTTGCTGATGCTGCTGGTCTGGGGACCACATGTTGGGAACAATTGCTATAGAAATTTGCCTAATAGATCTTGTTTTCTTCTTTGCAAGGGCTGCTAGGAAGCTTATAGTCAAATTAGGAGCCATTCCAGCAAGAACTCATGTATTTCCCATTCTAATTTTATGCCCAGCTTCCTTTTATTTCTCTTTCTTGCATTTTCCCATTTGTCACAATTTCACTGAAATGAACAAGCAAACTATTAATAGTATTTTGAAAAATTTTACGTATCACCAAAAATCTGTGAAATTGCACAGAAAATAATTAATCAGAAAGTTCAATTAAGTAGCTAAGCTCTTGGATTCTGGTGTTAGACTAACATGGCATTCAAATTCAACCTCTCTATGCATCAGTTTCCTCATCTGTAACATAGTAACTCCTGCTTCATAAGCCCTTTGGAAAGATTGCTTGTGACAACCCATGCAGTGGCGTGTTTAGCACGGTGCCCGGCACAGATGCAAGTGATTATTATAATTATCACTAGGCAAAAAATAAATAAATAGCCTTGTGGCTGTCGTTGCTTTCTGTTGACTCCCCCATGTGACAGGAAGGAGGAGAGAAAGTGCTTTTTCATTACCTATAAGAAGCCACCACGGGGAAGGTGGTGCTCATACGATACAAAGGTCTTTGCTCATACGATTCCACAGGAGACACACTGAACAACACGCGCCGCAGTGAACGAGCTCTCCTGTCTGGATCGCGGCATTGTGGGAGCGCCAGGAGGCCCCATTATATCGCTCTCACACGGGGGGAGCCAGACAGCTCCTTCTTGGAGAGGGATGAAAGGAAATGGTAAAGCACAAAATCCAGGTAGACAGAGCCCGACTCTGAGCCAGAATGGCCTTCCCTGTATCCACCCAGGATTATGCTTCCCGCCGGGACTTTAATCTTGAGTTTCTAACTCTTCCTCTAGCAGAGATTTTCTAGAGCAAGGAAGCAGCAGTACAGCCTTGTGGCCATTATTTCTCCGAGTGAAGTGTTTTCACATACTGATTTCATCTTTGTTCTAATTTCATCTTCATTATGAGTCAGTCAGCTAGACACAGCTCTCCCCATTTTATGGGTGAGTAAACTGAGGCTCAGGGATTCCAAGTGAATTGCTGAGGTCACACAGCTGATGTCGTCTGACTTTGGCAAGTGCTGTCGCAAGATGACAACGAGAAGCTGCAGGGATTTGCTACCCCGGGGCTTGAAGCCCGACCCCTCCCTTTCACCATGCTTCACTCTTCTCCGTGTGTTACCAGCTCCACCAGCTCCCAGGGCTGCTTTTCAACTCTGATGAGGGCTAGTAGACGAAAGGGGTCTTATCTGAGTGTAATGGCATCCTTACTTCCAGAAGAGCCTGGGCCTGGGAGACAGGAGTGGGGGCTGGCAGGGGGCAGGCTGTGGGTTTTGTGTCAACTTTCGGTGCTGGTCTTTTTCCTGTTCTCACGCCCTGAGCTGGGCACAGGCCTTGAGGTGAAAACCTTCCAGAAGGTGTCCGGGTGAACCCAAAGCCCAGACCCAAAGCATGGACCATTGCCATGGAGGATCCAGCAAAACAAGGGGAGGGAGTGGGGTGTTGTGGCGCTCTGGGGACAAGAGACCAGGTTGTAGCCCTCGCTCTGGCCTTTGTGTGACCTGAATGTGATCCTCGTCCAGAGAGCCGGGCCTCCAGTTTCTTGCCGGTCTTGAGGTCAGACCCAGGATACCTTCCCTATGATGGCTGGACAGTGGCCCGAAAGATACCAGGTCCTAATCCCTGGTGCTGGTCAATGTGTCACAGGTGTGATTAAGTTAAAGATCTGGAGCTGGAGGGATAATCCTGGATTGCCCATGTAGACCATAAAGGCAGTCACGAGGGTTCTTACAAGACAGGGCAGGGGGAAATCCGAGACAGGGGAGAAGGCCACGTGAGCACGGAGGAGCGGCTGGAGCGAAAGCTGGCAGCCCCCGGAGGCTGGAAGAGAAGGAGCAGACTCTCTCGGACAGCTTCTGGAGGGAGTGCAAACCTGCCAACACCTTCGTTCCAGCCCAGCGATGCTGATTTTAGACTTCTAGCCCCCAGAACAGTGAGAAAATAAACTTCTGTTGTTTGAAGCCCAATTTGTGGTTATAGCAGTCATGGGAAACAAATCCAGCCCCTACCCAATTCAAGTCTAAAAGTGTTAGTTAGCAAGCTATTTTACTGAAGTCCTCATGGGGAGACACGGAGAAGACTTCCCATCGTATGTCATATACCTGGCGGGCTCCAAGCAGGGATCTCTCCCCCTTGGCTGAGACCCTCATCCTGCCGCCCACAGCCTCGCCACGACCCCGGCGTGTCCAAGCCAGCTTGTCCACTGCCCTGTCCAGCCTGAATAGTCTACGGGGAAAACCAAAGGACCCTCCTTGACACAGCCACTGAGGAGAAAGGGATGGACCGCACATCAGAAGACACTGGATTTTCTGTGCCGTGAGTGGCACGAGCGACTTCACAGTCAGACAGATGTGGAGTTCGCCCCGGGCTCGCTCACTCACTGCCCGAGATCATGACCTCCTGACACCTCAGCGCGTCACCCCGGAAGTGGGGCTGGGCTGCCTACCTGGTAGGGTCGTTGTAGAAGGGGGAAAGGCACCCAGCCCTGGGCTTGGCATGAACAGTTGTCATCACTCTGTAAATGATCATGTGTATTACGTAGTGGTGCTTAGAGGTAGGGAGCACTTAGGCCTTAGTCTTAGCCCCAATGAATGGGGGATTAACTCATCTACTGCCCACCACCACGCTGTGACATAGGAACTGTTATGTCATCCCATTCAACCCATGAGAAAGGGGAGGCACAGGAGGCTAAGCGGCGAGCTGAAAGTGCCTGGGACTGGTAAGTGGATCCAAACTAGGGCAGTCTGACTGCAGAGACGCACCCTTACACCTTAGGGACCAACGGAGCCTGGCGGGAAGGGCGTCCTGTCGGGAATCTAGGCTGGGATTCGCCATGCCTGTGCTGGGGTGCCGCAGGTGGCCCCTCCACTAGTCTTAACAGGGGGACCTGAGGCAATTCCTGCCATAGATCACATCCTGGGGAAAGGAGCTCTCAGGAGCAGCTGGGTGGGTAAGGACTGAGCCCAGGCCAGAGGATAGCAGCATGCGGCCTACGGTGGCACCCGGCCCCAGCCTAGGGCACTACTTGGTGGGAAGGAGCAATGTCTTGGACAAACTAGTGCTTCAGCGGAGGGGACTGGAGCAGCGGAAGAAGGAAGCAGTTGATGCCACATTTGTCGCTGAGGTTCTGCAAACAACAAGTGAGAGTGTGAGCCAGGGACATTGGCGTTATGGCTGTGAGTGTGGCCTTGCTGGCACAGGCTGATGTGGTGACGGTCACTAATTTTAGTAAGTATTGTTATGAGGACTGAATGAAGTCACACATGTGCACGAGACACGTCACACAGCCTGCCACTTCCAGGGCCCTCAATTGCCCAACCCACGGCCCTGGGAGAAGGAAAAACACTGTGGGTGGCCACGTTCTGGGTCAGGGACTCTAGGCCTCTCCCACCTCCCTGTTCTTCAGCCAAGCTGACTGACTGCCAAAGGCTGCCCATCATTTTATCATTTTATACGCTGTTGAGAGATCACTGCCTGGTGATTTTAAAAAAAGGGGGTTTCACACCCACTAGGATGATTATAAAAACAAAAGCAGGTGTTGGTGAGGATGTGGAGAAATCAGAACCCTTGGACATGGCTAGTGGGAATGTAAAACCATGCAGCTGTTGTGGGAAACAGTCTGGCAGTTCTTCAATAAGGTAAGCATAGAATTACCACATGACCAGGTTATTCTTCTCCTAGGTGTATACTCAGAACAATTAGAAGCAGGTGTTCAAACAAAAACTTGTACATAAATGTTATAGCAGCATTATTCACAATGGCCCAAAGGTGGAAACAACCCAAATGTCCATGATGAATGGATAAAGAAAATGTGGTCTATCCACAGAGTGGAGTATTATTCAGCCATGAAAGGGAAGAAGCCCTGATACATGCTGTGACATGGAGGAACCTTAACAACATTATGCTAAGTAAAAGAAGACAGACACACAAGGTCACTTGTTGTATGATTCCATCTACATGAAATGTCCAGAATAGGCAAATCCACAGACACAGAAAGCAGACTGGTGGTTGCCGGGGACTGGGGGGAGGAGGAGTGGGCAGTGACTGGGCATGGGGCTTCCATCTGGGGTGACAACAAAGTTCTGGAACTAGATAGTTCCAGACTACCTAGTTCCATCCCCCAGTTCATGATATTGTGAATGTAATTAATGCCACTGCATTGTATGCTTTAAAATGGATAAATAGTACATTTTGTGTTATGTATATTTTACACAACGAGAAAAATAAAAGTAGGCTGGGTATATCCGGTTCTCTGTATCTCACAGAAATTGCAACTGGGAAATAACAAGAAAATGAGGAAGGAGGAGCAGTGGCTGAAAGGTCTTGAGGAAGAGTAGGAGCAGAAGGGCTGCCAGGCCGGCTGTCATAGAGGACATAGGGACCAGGATAAGCAGAGCCCACAACGGGGGAAGACAGAGAAGGGAGGGTGGGCAGGTGGCTGGCAGGCAGGGCATGGTGGCTGTCATCCCGAGGCATGGTGGCTGTCATCCCGAGGCATGGTGGCTGGCGGGCAGGGGCATGGTGGCTGGCGGGCAGGGTATGTGGCTGTCATCCCGGGGCATGGTGGCTGTCATCCCGGGGCATGGTGGCTGGCGGGCAGGGGCATGGTGGCTGTCATCCCGGGGCATGGTGACTGTCATCCCGGGGCATGGTGGCTGTCATCCCCACTCTGCAACAAGGGAACCGAGAGGTGTGCCCGCCTTACACTGCCCACTGACATTGCCCCAAATCAAACTCAGGCCTGCCTGTGAGGCCCAGGCCTTTAACCACTGTACCGTACCCAGGTTGGGGAGACATGAGTCATGTCCTGAGCGGGAGGAGGGACAGAGGGAGACCCAGTGGCTCAGAGAACCAGATCTGCTCAGGAAAGAGGCAGCACAGGGGCCAATGCACACGGCCTCGTTTCCGTCTCAAGCTGTCTGTGAGAACGTGCTGGCCGCTGTGGCGTGTGGACACTGCACCAGCAGGTCCTCTCCTGGGGATGAAACGTCCTGGGTGTGGTTCTCAGTCACTCTGTGGGGTGCGGCTGCTCAGCCAGTCCCCAGGGGTGCGGCTGATCCAGGAAGTGGCCAAGCACCCCCTCGTGGAAGCTCCTGCGGTCGGCCCTGTGCAAAGGGGCCCCAGCCTTTATCTCATACCAGGAACAAGCAGGGAATAGGTCCTTATTTTTCTGTGGCCCACAGGCTTCTTGGGGACAAAGTGGCCCCCATTTATATGAAGCCTTGCTATTCACAGCTGCCCTTTGGCTTCTCCCTACAAGTGTGAGGCGAGCTGGGGAGGTCACCATGGGCCCCAGGCCAAAAATCCTACACATTCTGCTCAGCCTGGATGTGGCGTCTGCTGTCCCTCCTGCCGCTGCCCCGAGTCCCCGCCACTGAAGCACCTGTGTCCGGCACCACTGCCGCGCCACGGGCTGTGGCATCCGACTGGGCTGCCGGGCTCCACTGCACCCTGACCCACCTTCCCTCAGTGTCCTGAACCAGTGTGTTCCCCAAGCTCACTGCAGCTGGGTTTCTGTCACTGGCGACCCAAAGAATCCTGAGAGAACCTGAGGAAACTTCCCTAGACTGGGACTGCCTGTCTCTTGGTCCTTCCCGGCTCGGTAAATGGCGCCCCCTGTTGGTCCAGCCAGACACCTGCGCGGCGCCAATTGTCACCTTGGCCAGGTGAACGTGTCCCTTTCTCTCTTCTTACTTCAGGCCTCATCACCTCTTGCCTTTAACAGTTTTCTTTCACAGTTTTCCAGAAACTTCCCCTCTCCCCCCCAGACTTCCATACCCCCAGTCTTTTCCCCTCCCCCTCCCCCTCCTCCCTGAATCTGCCCCTGCAGCGAAGACACGGGTTTTCCTGAAACACAGATCTCAACCAGTCCCTGCTGTCAGCGACACGCATCGTCCAGAGACTAAAACCTAGATGCTTTCTCACCTGGCATTCAAGGCCCTGCCAGGCCTGGGCTCCATGTATCCTGGGCCGCAGCAGGGTCCTGGCCCTCCCATCCTCCCTCTGAGAGCGTGTCAGCTCTCTCGGCCCTGCTGCCTCGTGCAGGGACACCCTCTGTCCTCCTCTGGCTGGCTGGCAGGTCACCCCCACAACCTCCTTTCCTCCCGGCTCACACCCCTGTGTACATCCCATCTTGTCACATGCATGTGACTCTGTTTCCTCGTCTGTCTCTGAGGGTTCTGCGCATCCAGAGTTGGCATGTGGCTCATTTGCCACTGTGTCCCTGGCTCCCAGCACAGGGCCTGCACAAAGCGGGAGCTCAACATGGAGCCAGTGAATAAATCAGCGGAAAACGATCACTGCGCCTGAGCTCAAGGCCTTGAATCTTTTCCTCGGGCCCCTCCTCCCCGTCAGAGGTGCGATTTGGGCCCTCTTTGCACCAGTTCGGCTCCGCAGAACCTCCAGCGACACTTTGAATTCCTGTAAATTACTTCCCTGCTATGACTCGTAAGCCGGGTTGCCAAGCAACGGGAGGGATTTGGTCCTCTGGAAGGTCCTCATCGGCACATCACGCGCATCAGGCGCGGGAGAGACGTCCAGGAGGATGTGGGGGGTGGGCAGGACCCCGCTCCCTCAGCCCCTGGCCTACTGGGTGCAGCAGCCTCAGTCACGGCCTGACCCTGGCCCCGAAAGGAGCTGGCCTTGTTGGGAGCCCCCGAGACAGCTCTTTCTGAGGTGCCAGCCGCATGGCTCTTCCTGGGCAGGAGAGGGGGCCTCAGCTGTGTGCCCTGGGGCGGAACTCTGGGGCCGCAGGCTTTGCACCCCCAACCCGCACTCGGACCCGTGCCCTCGGGGAAGCCCTTTTCCGATCTGGTTTCCTCATCCGGTTGGTGTAAATATTGAGATATTGAGAAATATTAAGAACTCACACGCTGTTCTTAGTCCTCCCGTTCTGACGCCACCCTCGCTGGGGGAACCACAGCCCTGGGCTGTCAGGCCCACGTGTGCCTGGCACTGAGCCAGGGAGCTACCAGAGGGAAATAAAAGAGAAATAAAAGTCACCATTGGGGTCCTTTGGGGACCTTCTGTCAACCGTCGTAAGCGTTACAGCCTGCACAGCAGATGGGTGGATGCTCAGCTTTCAAATTCTCTTCCAACACTGAGGGTTTTTCAACTGCTGTTTACTGGGCATCTGCTACATGCCAGGAGCTGAGCCAGGCGTCCCCTCCTCGTCTTCCTGAACGCCCCGCCATGCGGCTGTTCCTTTCTCCACTGGCCCCGAGGCTTGGCATCTCGATTCGGTTCCAGTTCTGTTGGGCCTGAAAGTCCCTTCGGGCTGAGGAGCTGGGGGGAGGTGGGGGCGGGCGGAGCAGCGGGAGGCCAGGTGGGAGGGTTGCGGGCCTCATCAGGGCCTTCCATAAGTATTTGTTGACTGACTTACCGTCCTTAAAAGCAAAAGGTATCCATGTATTGTGCAGGAGCTGGTCTTAAACTTTCATGGTTCTGTGGATGAAAGGCATCCTAGAAAGGCTGGCATGTCATGCAGGGTGAAGGCCACCAGGCTTCAGGGCCCCCGAGTCGCACACAGAGGCAGCCTCCTGCTTCACTTTAGCGGCCAGATAGCCTGGGGTGGGTCATCAGACCTGAGCTCAGCTCGGCCCTCCAGGCACCAGCTCAGGCTCGGTGGCAGCTTCTGTCCCTGCTCCTGTCCCACTGCTCTCTGCAAGGGCCAGGCCAGGTTGTGCTCCAGACAGGTTCCAGGTCCCCCTCTTCCAGAATGCCTGCTCCAACGTCCGCAGGCTGCACTGACGGTCCCTTACCATGCTCCACGCCTCTGTTACAGAGCAGAGCATCCCACTGCCTTCTCCGCATCGGCCTGCGAGCTTCCTGCTCACGGGAACCAGGTCTGGCCCGTCTGTGGTCCGATGTTCAGTGACATTGTTCAAGGGCAAAATGAATGCTCTTTTTTTCCTGCTTTTTCCACTGCTAAAGTATTTATTGTTTCTGCCCATAGCTGCCCTCAAATTTCATTCCATTTGCCTTCTTCCATCTCGCGTGACTTTTTAATACATCTTATGTCTTATTGAGATTAAAAACTAAGAGAAGCCCGGACAGATAAACTGCCTCATCCCAAGAGAGGGCCCTGGAGCTGACGCCCTGGATTTCCCGGGCAAAGCAGAGCCAGGCCGAGGTTTCACGGGCTGTTCTAGTCTGGCTCCTGGATGGGTTTCCACCTTCTGCCTCTATCTTCTGCTGTGTCTCTGGGGATGGCAGGCAGCTGACTGTGGTTCTGATCCATTGCTCCCATAATTACTTCCAAATGTCATTTTCATGAAGCCATATTCTCCTCCACACTGCTGTGACTCCCAGCCGTCCCCGACATGTGCCCCATTAGCTCCAAACTGGGAGCTGGTGTATTTCAAAAGCACAGCAGCTCAGCCTACAGCCTTGGCATGCAACCCGGGACAGGGCTGCTCCGGAGAGACAGGGCAGGAATGGACATTTATCAGACACCTACAAGGTATCCAGAACTTGGCAATGGCAGGTGTCGTTTTTGCAATCTTTAAAATCTTTTTCATTTTTAATGTATTAAGTCCATTTTATAGAGGAAGAATTAAACTCAAAGAGGCTGAGTGACTTGTCAAGGTCACATAGCTGGTAAGTGGTAGACTTGGGGTTTAAAATCGACTTGTGTTGTTAGTACTGAATTTATAGTCCTTATTCAGAGAGGTGGTACAACCTGCCCAAGGCCACACAGCTAGCCCTTGGCAGAACTTGGGCTTAAACTAGGGCTACCTAGACCTGAGTCTATGCTCCATCCACTTGCCCACACCTCCTTCCAGAACAATGCTCTGTCCAGAAATGCCATAGGTGATCCGGTATCACATCCTGGGGAAAGGTGGATGTGTAAAACCAAAAGTCTCCAGGGCTCAGAGGCCCCCTCTGTCTAAGAATCTCTGCCTCCTTCCCCCGTTCTCACAGAACTCTCTTTCCTTTTGATGCCTGTAGCTGGGAGTCTGAGCCCCACAGTCTCACTCTGGGCTGGCCCTAGGTCTGCCTCCCTGGTGAAATTTCATGTCACTAAATGTCATTGCCAAGTTCACGGCAGGCCTCATTCAATAAACACACACTTATTTTTTTTATTTGTATAATAAATAATGGTAGGGAACACTGAGTGCTGACCATGCCAAGCATTAGTTCTCGCAAAAATATTCTGAATTAAGCCCTAGTACAAATCCCATTTTCTAGATGAGAAAACAAACTCAGAGAGGCTGAGTGACTTGCCCAAAGGCACACAGCTGGTAAGTGGTAGAGCTGGAATTCAAAACTACATCTGTGTAATGAGAGCCCAGTTCCGAAGTGCAGTGTTGCCAAACATTGCTCGGCCATCTGCTTGCTGCATCCCGGGCCCTGCACTAATCGGCTTACCTGTGCTATCTCATTCCACCGTTGCGATGGCCCCGGGGTGTGATGAGCAGCTGGCTGACCACCCGGGTCACACAGCTAGCAAATAGCTGGGTGGAGATTTGAATCCAGGCCCCTTTGGATCCATAGCCTCAGCTCTAACCGTCTGCTATCCTGCCCCTGCAAATAGGACCCGCCCACTGAGTGCAGGGCACCAAGCTAGGCCCTTGGGGCACAGCAGTGAGTGACACATGCTCCCGGGTGAAGGCGACAGGGCGGCCGTCAGTGGCAGTGCAACGTGAGAAGTGTGGTCTGAGGTGTCTGTACAGGGTGGGGGAGGTGGAGAGGGTGCCGAGGGCGCACAGAGGATGAGACACTAGCACAGCCTGATGGGGTTGAGGGCACCAAAAAAGGCTCCCAAGTCTAGGAGAACCTTAAGGTTCTTAGATCTTAAAGGACAAGCAGGATTTGGGTAGAAAAAAACGAAGGAGGAAGGAAATTCCAGGCAGAGGAACAGCCTGTGCTAAGGCCCAGAAGCTAAATACGGCCTGTATTTAGGGAAACACAGGTCATTCCACGTGGCATCGGCCAAGAATTCCTGGTGGTGAAAAACTTAAGGAGAGGTTGGAGAGGCAGGCCAGGGCCTGGCTGAGTAAAGTATGGGATTAAGAACAGCAGTGCAAGGACTAGACCCCTGATTTCAAGTCTCAGCTCTACTGTCAACTAGCTGTGTGACCCCGAGAAAGTCAATTGACCTCTCTGGGCTTAATCTTTGTGGGGTTGTTTTTATATGGCTTAAATGAGTCACTTGTAACAGTGACTGGCATATAACGTGCTCTCAGTAGACTTTATCTCGAGATGGAAGAGGACCTTGAGTGCCAAGGTAAAGAGCCCCGGTTTTCCCCGAAACAGAGAAGGCAGCTGAAAGGGAGTACATGGCTTTAGAAGCAGGGACATGCTGTTATATTTTCACTCAATAAGTACTTGTTAGATTAAGTCCGCTCTGTCCTCGTTCAGAAACCTCGTTCAGGTCAATGCTGGAGGAAGGAGGAAGAGAGGCGAGGACGCTCAGGTGAAACTCATCTGCGTGTCTTCCCGGGTTCTCGTTTCTCCTCCTCCCACTCACAGTGTTCCGACTTCTCATTCTTCCCCGCACCCCAGGCCCATCACACGCCCACTCCACGGTCCTGAGCATCATTGAATCTCGGGGTGGGAGGGCACCTCTGAGCCCCATTGGCTACTGCCTTCTCCTCCACCTGTGACCAGAAAGGCTCTACTTGATTGCCTCCAATGATGGGAGACTCATTACTTGAGACAACAGGCCTATAACTCTGAAGAGTTTGGTGTGGTAAGACTAGTTGCCCCGATCTCATTGGAGATGCCACCATGACATTGCATGGGATTCCTGGGCGAGCCAGGAGCCTTCAGAGCTGTGACTGGGTGAGAAGCCCGGGCCAAAGATGGATGCACTGTGTACCGCAACAACGTTTCCCTCCAGTGTAATCGTAATAGCTAGCATTTATTGAGCACTACTGTATGCCTAGTACTTTGTTTTAGCTCATTTTAATTGCTATTTCCACCTTCACCCACAGATGGATGGCAAATTTTCAGAGTAGAAATGTGGTAGAGGAAGGAGGGGTGGGCCACTTCTGTCTGGCTCCTGCTCCGGTTAAGGCAGGTCTGCAAATAGCCAGGACCTCAGCTTTTGCTTCTCTGCCCTCTCTTCCTCTCTGTCCACCCCTCCCTGCCCCACTGCAAACATACAAGTAGTGGGTACGGGACGGGGTGTATCAGGTGGGTGCGGGGCCTGTATCCTGCTTCAGCTTCAGCGTCTGTGATGACAGGGGCTCCCTCCCCCCAGGGCCCTGCTGACCCTGCCCTCTGGTCTCACACAGAGCAGGGCTGCCCCCCCCCCCCACCATTCTTGAGAGGGCCCTTCGAGGGTGCAAAGAGCACCCCTTGGCACCTCCCAGGCCTGCTCTCTCTGTGCAAGACCAAGATCTGCTCTAAAACCAGCTCCCCTGAGTCTTTGGCTAAAAGCCTCCTTAGCCTCCCCACTCTGGTCTGCGGGTGTCCGTGCAGTGGCTGGTGCTCGCAGCCAGCGCCTTGCGCAGTCTGCGCATGCGGCCCTAGTCGGCTCATCTGATCCACGGGCGCAGCGCCTGAACAAGCTTCCTCAGGCTGAAGCAACACCTCTGCTTCCAGGAGCTTCCATCTCTTTCCCTCATTTGATCCTCATAAAACCCTGTGAGAGAAGTGGGTATTATTGTCCCCATTTCACAGATTAGAAAAATGAGGCTCAGAGAAGTGAAGTGACTTGCCCAGCCAGGGCCACCCAAGTCCTGGTCCTCTGCTTCTTCTGCTCACTTTTTCTGGGGATTTGCTTCCATACTCACAGGGCAGGTAAGTTGCCCAGGGTCACACGGCCAGAAAGCGGTAGCGACAGAATTTGAGCCCAGGCTGCCCGACTCCGGCGCAGGGCAGGCGTTCACCAAAGGTGGAATCGGATGGCTTCATCGGTGCCTCCTCTCTGCCCTGTCACCTCCTGTCCTTCGGGTTCCAGTGGTCTGGACCCCACTGGCCACCTACCGGGCAGAGGGAGCGCCCGCAATTCCTTCCTCCTCCCGGCTTCCCCCGGCTGCCAGGGAAGCAGGTGGCTTCCCCTCATCTCCCATTCAAAGGGCGTCGAGCTGGCAGAAGGCGGATGAATGAGCTCCTCAGCCAGGGAAGATTTTGTTGCTAAAATACACGGTCTGATTAGGAGTGATTGAAGGGCTGGAGAGAGTGACTGTAGTTGGCTGTGATTTGTTCCGATTTGAAGTAGTTCTAAACAAGTCACCAGGAGGCAGGAGTGGGGGCCGCACAGGGCTTTGGCAGTGACACATTTCCTGTGGATGCCGGGGCCGTTTCCAACCATTCTGGACAGAGTTTTCAAACAGTTTTTGAAATCAGATTTGGTGCATTTATTTTGCCTCTTTCCCACTTGGCATGAAAGCTTCCCCTTTTGTCTCTCTCTCTCTCTCTCTCCCTCCCTCTCTCTCTCTCTCTCTCTTTCTTTCATATATATATATATATATTTTTTCTCCCTCTCTCTCTCTCTCTCTCCAGCATCAGAAGTGAGCTGCCAATTAAGAGGCGGCGGCTCGGGAAACCGAGCCCAGGCTGGTGCGGAATAATGATGTTATCTGTGGCCGAGACCAGCCGTGGCACTGCCTCCCATGTCGTCTGACAAGGAGAATCTGCTTGAGGGAATTCATCCTGTCAGGATTGAAGGCAGTAATTGGGGCCAGTGATTCATGACCCTTTTATGGGCTCATGCATACATTCATCTTCCAGATTTATCTCATTTCTAAACTCCATGATCGTCTGTTCCAGCAAGAGGTGGCGGGGCGGGGGTGGGCCGGCGTGGGGGAGAAGTCTCTTTGCAAGCAAAGATAAAGGGAGAGCACTTAGGGGATGTGGCTCCGTGAAGAGGTCGCATTTAGACGGTTTGCGAGATGGCAGACTCAACCCGCGGTGAGGCCCCATAGCTCTTCCCTCACCAGCAGGGGAGGACGAGAGCCAGTCCTCTCGTTTGTCACTTCTGCCTTGGTGTGAGTCATAGGATTGCCACAGCTGCAAGTGACTGTCCTGCACTTGGCTTTTAAACTGGACTGAACCAGCCACGCATCATTTGGGCCCAAAGGCATGTTCTAGGACGATGACCTTGGACTGACCCCCAACAAAGGCAGGATGGATCAACAGTTTAGGGCATGGATGTTGGAGCCAGATCAGCCGGATTCAAATCCTGGCTTTTTCCCCTTTGGCAGCAGCATGAGCTTCAGCATGTTATTGAAATTCTCTGTGCCTCAGTTTCCCCATAAAACTCACCTGTAGCGCAATTGAGCAGCCGAAAGGAGCTGATACATACTAAACACTGGTACACAGCAAGTGCTCAAGCAGTGTTAGCTGACACCACTCACTTTCTCTTGCTTTGCTGCCTGCTTCCCAGAAGCTCCGCTCCTTTATTTTGACATCTGCTTCCTGTCCCATTGATTGGGGACCCTCTGGACAACCACCTCTTGGCTTTTAGCATCTGTGTTTTCTGTATGCATTTTTGCCTTGATCACAGCTCCAGCCTTGGCCTCCCAGCACTTCACTGTCCAAGTAGGTCCCAAACTGGAGGGGCGTTCAGACAGGACGCGAGCCTTGAGACTGTCATCCAGTGGTGTCTGTTTGCAGACAGCAGAGGCTCGTGCCCAGGGTGGCCCGGCCAGTGGCTGGCGGAGCTGGCACCCCGGCTCCTGGTGTCGTGCTCTCTCACTGCTCGGTGCTCTGGGTGGTGTTTTCTTTATTGTGCCATTCGTTCCTCTTCTCTGCACTGTGGCAGAGTCCAGGTTCGTGAATACCGTCCTGATCACGGACCTCTGCAACACAACCCTGAGACTCTCAAGCAATACCTTGTTTGGCTTGCGTCTCTAAGGAAGGAGTTTCTGCCTCCGCTTTTGGTCTGAGAGGCAGCTGCAAATGATGACAGGACGTCTGTGTGGCAGCTCTCCTCGCTGTGAGAACCGTGGGCGTGTGGGCACGGGCATCATCGGGCATCGTCGTTTGCAGAGAAATGTGCTGACTTACAGAGGGACAGATGAACTGCCTGTATTGGAGTGTGTGTGTGTGTGTGTGGGGGTGGTTTCTAATCTTCTAGGGCAAGTCGTTTGAATAACTGGCTCTTTCTTGAGTACAAGAGAATAAACAAATCCTTTGTGTGCTGCTTCCTTTTGCTGCTTTCAAAGCCAGGTTCTGAAAGCCTGGGGGCTTCAGAAACAACTTTTTGGGTCCCTGCATCTTAGAAAGGAGCCTCAGGTAACTTGGCATTTGCATTGCTAGAAGCCTTGTTGCAAGCCAGGTTGAAATGAGTGGGGATGAAGCCCAGCACCTCGACACACACTCCCACACACACACCTTCCTTAAGGTCAGCAGAGAGCACTGCATGCCAACTGCATTGTCTAAAGCCATGACACAAACTTGCAAAATGTAAAGGGATGATTGACTGATCTGCTATAAAGCGCTTGGCTCTTTGGAGTCAGAGTCCTGGATTCAAATCCAGACATTTTCTAGCAGCGTGACCTTGGCAAAATCATCTTAGGTCTCTAAGTCTTAGCTTACCCTTCTGTAAAATGGGATAAAAATGTTTAACCTGCAGACACCTTAGAGAGAGTGACTGAGCTAACACAGGTGCTCGGTAGTGCTAGTGCCTTCTCCCCGGCCCTTCTTCCCACATTCTGAAGCCCGTGCACTCTAGCCCATCGTAGACCCACCCTGAAAAGTTAGTCTTGGAGATAGGCAGGAAATCATCCTCGAGGGTCCTGCAGGGACAGATGCAAGGACCCCTTCCTCCATCATCATGGGCTCTGTTATCAGAACCCTTCCAGGCAAAGTGCTCAGCATGGGAGTGTGGGCTGTGGGCGGCATGCGGGCTTCTCTGCTTCTTTGGCCAGACACGCTGCATGTGAATCATCTTCACGGACTGCCCCCCAGTCCCGCCACTGATGGAACCGGGCACAGCCCCTTTAGGCACAGCTCCCTGGTCCGAGGAGCCATCCTTGTGGACTCTGCTTCACAGCAGAAATATAGCAGGGTTCCATCACCGCCTCCCCTTTACCTGCATGTCCTCCTCCATCCCCATGCCCCTCACCCCGCACCCCTCCAGTCCCCAGCCACGCCTCACCACAACCAGTGAACGCCTGCCACTCAAAACTCTTCGGAGGCCGGGCGCGGTGGTTCACACCTGTAATCCTAGCTCTCTGGGAGGCCGAGGCGGGCGGATTGCTCGAGCTCAGGAGTTCGAAACCAGCCTGAGCAAGAGCGAGACCCCGTCTCTACTATAAATACAAAGCAATTAATTGGCTAACTAAAAATATATAGAAAAAAATGAGCCGGGCATGGTGGTGCATGCCTGTAGTCCCAGCTACTCTGGAGGCTGAGGCAGGAGGATTGCTCGAGCCCAGGAGTTTGAGGTTGCTGTGAGCGAGGCTGACGCCATGGCACTCACTCTAGCCCGGGCAACAGAGTGAGACTCTGTCTCAAAAAAAAAAAAAAACTCTTTGGAGAGCCACTCCTGGGGAACCGCTTAGCAGGACTTTGATGACCTTGAAGTGAGTCTTGGCTCTCACACATGCTACAAAGGAGACTGAGTGGGGGACCTGCCTGAAAAGGGGTGACTCGGTTGGATCAGCCTGATACTCCCACCCAACCATGCACACAATGCCTAACATTGCATGGCCAGGTGGTGCCTGCTACACTCTTCATGAGAAACCCAACAAGAATAACGGGTGATGTTTACCCTATGCAGACACTGTGCCAGGCACTACTTTCATAACCCATCAAGGGGATCCCTATGATTTCTGATTTATAAATAAAGAAACTGTAGTTAGAGAGAGTCAGTAACATGCCTGGCCCCACAGTGGAGAGGTTGTCTTTGTCTGCAAAGTCCTGCTCTCTCGACCACCTGGCTATTCCTTTCTCTCGGGGGAAAAGAGTCAAATGCCATCTCTGTCTCCCCAGGGCAAGCACTGACCCAGGACGCTGCCCGAGGTGTCCCACACACTGTGGCTGGTGCTGTGCGTCCTAGTATTAGGTTATTCCCCGAGGATGTGATTTATCAGGAATGAGAAGACATCAACAAAAATAAGGAAAGATGGAGACATTCACGGAGCTCCTACTATGTTCTTCATATCATACTGGGGACTGTGGAACATTCAAACACCCTGGCCCTGCCAATGTCTAACGGTGTCATCTAGGGACAGTCATCCTTTGGGAGCCTGGAGTCCCTCATCCGTAGAATGGGGATCCCCTCGATGTCAGATATCTCGTCATTGAGCAGAATTACACCTCGACTCAGCTGTTGAGGGCGGCCTTGGGTTCTGTGACACAGCAGGGGTACAGGAAGGTTCATTGACTTTGCCAAGTTCACTACACCCCTGAGCCGGAGCCCACGTGCTTCCCACCAGCTCAGGCCTTCTGTCCTTCTGTACAGCAACGGCTAAGAAGGGAGGGCTTCGGGACACAAGTTCCAGCCCTCTGCTGGGGCCCACACTGACATGTCACCCTTCCGCCTCCCTGCACTCAGGGCCAGAGTGACTGAGAACACAGAGGCCAGGCCCCAGCCAGTGACGATGTCTCGCTTAATGAGGGATTGTGGGAGGGTGGAAAACACACCCGATTTATCTTTGTTGCCTAAATACCTCTTACATTCTCCCTTGAATACTTCTAATTCAGCAGAATGTGAACAATTATAGCAGGAAGCTATTCATAGGTGGAAGGGGGCTGATGGAATTATTTATCAAAGTGACATTTTAATTATAGTGAAGGATGAGTTTGTTGTCACTGAGATGGAAGGCACTGTTCCCCGGCCTCCACACACCCCTCCAGAGTAAATTACAAATGCTGCCCTCTTCATGATAACTCCATTAGGTGCTGGGGACTCAGGAAGCCCGTGGCAGGTTCTTGCCAGGAAACATTCCTGGCAAGAGGTGAGGTGAATCCCTGCAAGGGCTTCCGCCTCCCGCCAGGAGTTGGAGTCTCCAGGACACGCGGGTGGCAGGCAGAAGCCAGAAGGGGTCAGAAGAGTCTCTCTCTGTTGTCTCTCAGAGGCCCCTTCTCCTCCCACCACCCCCGTGGACCAGGCCGCCTGCCCACACTACTCTGGTGTGCACGCTCTCTTTTAAAAGGCAATATATGTGCATGGCAAATTCCAACTCTGCAAAAGCATATACGGTCAACATTCAGTCACCAAAGTAAATGAGCCAATTTCCTTCATTTCCCTGACCCTCAGTTTCCCTGTCCGAGGCACGCAGTGTGTCCAGACCCTCCTGACTCGGTCGTGAGATGATCTACACGTACACAAGCACATTTGCAGTCTGTGCTGACTTCGATTTTCTTCTTCAGTTGTAGCTGGGCTGTTTTATTTCCTCAACTAGCAGCAAAGCGAGCAGAAGGCACAAATCATGATTTAGGCCTTTTGTGTTTGCCCGGCGCGCATAGCACGGCAGTGTTAATTTCTGCCACTCAGTCAGCACCTGCCACACGCCAGCCACGTGTTTGGTACCTTGCAGAGGACTTTGTTCAAATCTTCTAAACAATGCCCTGAGGACTGAATTTCTCTCCTGCCCGGGTATAGAGCAGCCGACTCAAGTGTTCCAGGTCACCTGGAGCCCAGGCCTTTGGGTGCCGTACTGAGCTCGCATCCACTCCCCCAGCATGTCATTGATTCGGACCCGTGCCTGCCGCCATGTCGGAGATCATTAGGAAGCAGTCTCTGATCCCAAGGGGCTCCCAATCTCCGGGTGGGGCAAGGCAGGGAGGACAGCAGAGAAGTGAATCAACAGGATGTAATGGTGCAATAATAGTGGACTTCGCAGAATGTGCTTTGTGTTTTGGAAAGAGGATGGATGTTTAAATACAAGCTCTGGCATTTTCTAGCTGTATGACCTTGGATAATTAGTCTTTTTATGGCTTAGTTTGCTTACCTATAAAATAAACATAATAATACCCACCTCATTGGGCTGATAGAAGGATTGAGAATAATATTTATAAAGAAGTAAGGGGAGTAGAATAGACATTTCTCCAAAGAAGATATATTATACAAATGGCCAATAAGCACCTGAAAAGATGCATAAATCACTAATCATCAGGAAAATGCAAGCCAAACCTCAATGAGACACAACTTTGCACTCATTAGGATTATTTTTTTTTAAAAAAAGAAACAAATGAACAACAACAACAGAAAACAACAAGTGTTGGTGAGGATGTGGAGAAACTGGAACCCTTGTGCCCTGCTGGTGGGAATGTAAAATGGTACAGCCATAGTATGACAGCGCCTCAAAAAAATTAAAAATAGGGCCAGGCGCTGTGGCTCATGCCTCTAATCCCAGCACTTTGGGAGGCTGAGGCAGGAGGATCGTTTGAGGCCAGGAGTTTGAGGTTACGGTGAGCTATGACTGTGCCACTGCACTCCAGCCTGGGCAACAGAATGAGACCCTGTACCCCCTGCCCCAAAATTTTAAACTAGAATTACTATATGATCCAATAATAATTCTTCTGGGTTCATAAGCAAAAGAATTAAAAGCAAGGACTCAAACAGATACTTGTACAGCCATGCTCCCAGCAGCATTATTTATTCATAATAGCCAAAAGGTGGAAGCAACCCAAATGTCCACTGACAGGTGAACTGGTAAACAAAATGTGACATAAACGATAATGAAATATTATTCACTTTAAATAGGAAGGAAATTCTGACACATGCTACAACATGGGTGAACCTTGAGGACATTATGAGAAATACAATAGGCCAGTCACAAAGGACAGATACTGCCTGATTCCTCTCATAGGAGGTGCCCAGAGTAGTCAAATTTGTAGAGAGAGAAAGTGGAATGGCGTTGCTGGGACGGGGGGGGGAAGGGGGAGTTGTCGTTTAATGGGCGCAGAGTTCCAATCGTGCAAGACGAAAAACTTCCTGGAGCGGGATGGTGGTGAGGGCCGCACAACGGTGTGAGCGTACTTAGTGGCACCGAACAGTACACTTAAAAATGGTTAAGATGGTAAATTTTATGTTATGTGTATTTGACCACAGTGTAAAGATGAGAACTGGGAGCCCTCAACAAGTGCTAGTTCTTTCTCCTCTTCCCCCTTTCTTCCTGAGCAAACTAAACAGAGCATCTGCCACAGTTCGCGTGCCGGGACCACAGCCCTGGCTCCTGGCTCCTGTGGTCAGCCGCCAGTGTCAAGAAGGACACACAGTCAGACGGTTCTTCCTCTATGAGATCTGCGCTGTGCTCAGGGGAAGCCAGGAGTGAGCCTGGGACGTGTGTGTGTGTCTATGTGTACGTGTGTGCATGTGTGTGCACGCGTGTGTGTGTGTTCATGCACACTTTTGATTCAGCTCTTGAAAGTGGGGGGCGGGGCTAGCATCACCTGAGGAGCGGACACCTCGGCACACAGTGGATGCTCCCTAGACGTAGAGGCCAGCGTGGTAAAGGGCAGTCAGTGTGGCCGGATGCCTGAGCCCTGGCTGGGGGGCCGAGGTGGCGTCGGTGAGCCCCACTTCCACCCTGCCCCATACAAGACTCTGAGGCTCAGGCCGGGCCCCCCTGCGCACGGGGGAGGCCGGGGCGCCACACGCTGGAAGGAGCCCGCGCAGGCAGACGCAGACGCACCCCTCTGCTCCAGCTGCACTGGCTGTGACGGGCGAGAAGTGAACTGCAATAGTGGGCAGCAGTGACACTCTGGGGCTGTTTGTTACAGCATTTGCACCACTCTGACTAATACCGTCTGGCAGGGGACCTGGTGGTTTGAAACGGAGATGGTCCTAGGCCGTCAGAGTAACAGCGAATCCTTCCCTGCTGGGTTGGTGACGCACCTGGGAGTGAAGGTGCAGGCAGCTTAGGTGACACGGGAACTTCCCCCACCCCTCCTGTCACCCTCTGACCTAGTCACCTGCCCCAGCACTGACTACCACCATAAGCACCTGCCAACTAGACAGAACATTTCAGCCACAGTCAGCCAGCCCCTCGCTGGGGATCTCATCTCATTTCCTACTCACCTCCCCACCCTCACTCGGCCTGCCTTCCCACCCTCGGTCTAATCTGCGGGGCAGGCCCCCTGGTCTCCCACGATCTCCCTCTGATGAGCTGGCGGTTGGCGGATGAGTGCCCTGGCCGGGAGTGGTTTTGGCCCAGACCAAGGTCTCAGGATACTCTGGGGTGACAGTTTCCCGTTCTCTCCCAGGCTAGGCCAAGGGAAGTGTGAAAACTCCCAGCTGCCCCATGTTCACATTCAAGGCCGTCCTGCTTGCTTTGAGTTCCCAAACTTGCATCCAATAATATCACGCCAGCACTCGCCAGTGAAGAGCATGCACGCTACTCGGGCACCCTGTTCACGCTGCCCACGTGTTATACTGTCTCACTCCCACGCCATTCCTGGGAGTTCCGAGCCATCTCCAGCCCCATGTGCAGAGGAGAAAGGGACACTCAGAGAGTTGGAGCCTCCACTCAGAGCCAAGCATCAGCTAAGACTTGGGTCGATCCCCTGTCACGCGGCCTGCTGTGCGGCCCGGCTTCGTGACTGATCCTGGGGGCCAGCGGGCTCCCGGTCCAGCCTCAGCCCACAAGAAAAGAAAAATGTGAACGCTTTCACATACTCCTCTCATTCAGATCTGTGCCCCCTGATACCCCCTCCGAGGGGCTTCCCTGGACGCTCCAACTAAAGTGAAAATGCCCCAGCCCTTCGGGCATCCTCCACCCCTTACCTCGCTCTATTTCCCTTCGTAGCATTTCTCTCTCTAAAATTCCATAGTAATCTGCGTGTTGGTGCGGAGGACAGGGATGTTGGTTTATTCCCTGCTGTAATCCCAGCATCTATAACAGTGCCTGGCACCGAGTAGGTGCTCCATAAATACATATAGCAATTGATTTAAGACTCTGAATACCTAATTAAAACAGGAACCACGCATTTGGTACTTATTAGGTGTCAGGAACTGTGGTAATGCTAATATAAAAGTATTATCTCATTTTATCCCACAGTAACTCAAAGAGGTAGGCACTGCTATTATGCCCATTTTATCAGATGAGGAATCGAGGGTCAGAGAGGAGAAGTGACTTGCCCAAGGTCATCAGCACGAAGCAGAGGAGAGCGAAGAGCCTCAGTCTGTCTAACTTCTGGACCTGAATGCTGAGCCCCTGCACTATACCCCTTTGCCCTCCGGCTCCCTTTGCCCGTCACCCTGTGGCCATTGCAGCCAGACTGAATTACAGGAAGCAGCCTAGAGGTGTGAAGATTTTGAATAGGGTGTGGTTTGCTCTGCAAAGCTTCCAGGCTCCCCTGGGGTGTC
This sequence comes from Cheirogaleus medius, assembly GCA_008086735.1. Taxonomy (NCBI): domain Eukaryota; kingdom Metazoa; phylum Chordata; class Mammalia; order Primates; family Cheirogaleidae; genus Cheirogaleus; species Cheirogaleus medius. Next base: position 3,174,780 of record VBSM01000565.1, read on the forward strand.
TTGTATTCCCTTCCGCAGGGAGCTGCTGCCCAGCAGCCACACTTCAGGGAGCTGAAGGCTTTGGGGAGGCCGGGGGCTGGGCTCTCTCTTGGTCCAGCTCTGAGGCTGCCTTTCCCCTGTTAAACAACAACATGGCATCCCCGCAGGCACGGGGCAGCGACAAGCACAACTACAAGCTGGTACTTGCTTCTCTTTAAATCTTGCAATACTGCAGATCATGCATATAATCCAACAGGGAAATGGGAAGTGCCCTTATGAATAAAGCTGAGTGGCTTTAAAATGTGTGCGGTGCAAATACGAGCACTGGCACTGAAGCCAGGCAGCTGGCATCGAATCTCTATGGATTTGCCACATAATAGCTGTGTGGCTTCAGGTGAGTGACTGCACCTCTCTGTGCCTCAGTCCCTCATCTGAGAAATGGAGACAACAGTGACTGTCACAACAGAGAATCATGAACTTGAGAAAGCACCCTGCATAGGGGCTCAGTACGTGGTTGCTTTCTTAGGTCCCTCCATGGCTTTCAGTTCCAGGGCACCCATTCTTTCATTTCATCGCTTGAAAGGTTACATCTCCAGTAGGTCTGATCACTGATGCTTGAGGACATATTGTCACGCAAAGCAACAGGCCCTGGGGACCCATGAGAGCTGGATTGCTTAGGCCAGGCTGGCCTTTGCCCTGTTTCCCTCTCTCTCTTGCTTGTTTGTTCTCTAATTCATTCATTCATTTATTCATGGCCTCTGTTGTACCAGGCACTGAGCTGGTGATGGCAAGAGCAACACCTCCCCACAGTGGGCTCCCCTGCGCTAGGCTGGATAATGGTCCCCTAAGGATGCCCATGTCCGAATCCCCAGAACTGTGAATATGTTACCTTAATGGTAAAAGGGACTTTGCAGATGTGATTAAAGTAATTATGTTGAGATGACGAGATTATCCTGGATTATCTGTGTGGACTCGATATTAATCGCAAGGATGTTATCAGAGGGAGGCAGAGGGTCAGAGCCAGAGCAAGGCAATGCGATGACGGCAGCAGAGGTTGGAGTGATGAGCTTGGAATATGGAGGAGGGGCCACAAGACCAGGAATGTGGGCGGCCTCCAGAAGCTATAAAAGGTAAGGAAACTCTCTGTCCCCCGATACCTCCAGAAGGGACAGCCCTGCAACACCTTAATTTGAGCCCCAGAAGACTCACTGTCACTGTGGACTGCTGCCCTCCAGAACTGTGAGTAATAAATTTGTGCTATTTTAACCACTACATTTGTGACAATTTGTTATAGCAGCTGCAGGAAACTAATACGTGCTGCCCCCAGCCCGCCCCACATTATTCTACATCTTGTGACTTCTTGGTGCCCTTCTGAGCCTCCACCTCCACTTGTAATTACAAACTTGTCGCTTGTCTGTCTGTCTTCCCTAGCGGGCTCTGAGCTCCGTGAGAGCAAAGATCCTGTCTGTCCTGTTCGCTGCTGTACGGTCAGAGCTGAGCACAGTGGCAGACAGACACGGCTCAGTAAACAGTTGTCGAATACATGATGAGATGCTCTGTCCCTGCCCTCAAGCAGCCCATGCAAAGCAGTGTATGACTCTGCTCTCGAGGGGAGTGGTGATCTGTGGGTTGGGAAGACAAGGACTGAACTGGCAAAGAATAGCAACAGCAATGTCCGCTGTACACTGAGCACCTGCTAGGCCGGGGACTGTGCCAAGCACTTCATGAGGACGGCTTCGCTCACTCCTGACAACAGCCCTGGGGACGACGAGGTGCTGAGGCCCAGACTCAGACCACGGAGGTAACTCGCCCTGGCCACACAGGTGGTAGTGTCAGCACACCTGTCTGGCTCCAAAGTTAGTTCAGTTTCTACTGCCCTGTAATTTCTAAGACCATTAAAGCTTTTACATTCTCCCCTCTTCTCCTCCTCTTCCTCCTCCCAACATCATCATCATCATCTTAATCACAATAGTTTACTATAGCACCTAACATATGCAAGTTGCTACAAAGGTTACCAAGAAGTCACCTTCTTTGAGGCATTGGCAGATGAACTGCAGAGGTAGGTCATGTCCTGGGACGTTACAGAGGTGACAGAGAGGAAGTGATGATAATAGTCATCATTTATTGAACACCTACTGGGTACCAGGTGCTGTGCCGAGTACTTTACATCATGAGCATATTTAATTCACATGCCCACCCATGGGGGAGGTATTAATTATTCCCAATGGCTGGGAGCGGTGGCTCACACCTATAATCCTAGCACTCTGGGAGGCCAAGGCGGGAGTATTGCTCGAGGTCAGGAGTTCAAGACCAGCCTGAGCAAGAGCGAGACCCTGTCTCTACTAAAAATAGAAAAAATTAGCTGGGTGTAGCAGCATGTGCCTATAGGACCAGCTACTTGGGAGGCTGAGGCAGGAGGATCACTTGAGCCCAGGAGTTGGAGGTTGCTGTGAGCTAGGCTGATGCCATGGCACTCTAGCCCAGGCAATAGAGTGAGACTCTGTCTCAAAAAAAAAAATATCCCATTTTACAGATGAAGTCACTGAGACTCAGGCATATGGTCCAGCTTGCCCAGCAGTGAGGGGGAAGGATGGGACTTGAAAGCAAATACATCTCACCCCCAAGGCTGTGCAACAGCCACTGTGCTCTCCAGCCTCCCTAACTGCGGGATCAAGGTCATGTGCTTGAGAGGTGCTGCAGGAGACATGCAGAACCACTGGCTCCCCCGGATTGGGAGGGCCGGGCTCTCGGGACGGAGAATCTCTGAGGCATGGCCAGACTGGGAGACAGCCCTGCTCCCGAGAGGAGTGCCAGCCCTGCAACTGGGTTCCACATGAACATCTGTCCTGCGCCACTTGGCGAATGGCCCTGTCTGCCCTGGGAGGAACGTTCACTGTGAACGGACGCAGCTCTAATTTCCTCTAGACACTGTGCCATTACAAGCTGAGTTCTAGACGCCAGTGGGTGTGCACTGATTGGGCTAGTAATAACAGAACCACCTCTGCAGCAGGGGTGAGGGCAGGGACTGAGAGGCTTGCAGGTACCAAGGGCCTGGTAACAGGTAGAGACCGTACACCTAGGAAACTAGCAGGTGGAGCTGAACACCCCTGAGCGAGAGGGACGGGGGCCACCGGAGCTGAGAGGCCACGGTGATGTCGCATACTCATGAATTCGGGGGAAATGCAGTGGAATGTGCCAGAGGAAGTCAACCAGCAACACGCAGTGTGTTCTGTGGTCCATGCTTCTTCCACTGTGGGGCTTAAGCTCTACCCAGCTCATCCTCAAACTCGCTGGTGTCCTTGGACAAAACAAGTCCCCTCTCTGGGCCTCAGATCTCCCTTCTGAAAAGTGAGGAACTCATTGGCTTAGATGCTCTCTAAGCCAATGAGACACTTACACCTGTCAAATTTTATGGCTTCATTAGGCCAAAGCCATGTAGGTAAGAGGGCAAGTTTGAACTCAGATTTTTTTTTTTAAAGATTTTTGATTCTGGATTTGCTACTTATTAGCTGCGTGACCTTAAGCCAGTGACTTTGCCTTTCTGAATCTCAGTTTTCTTACCTGTAAAATGGAGATACTAGTAGTATTTACATCCTAGGGTTGTTAGGGGTTAAATGGGATCATGCCGGTAAAGGGTTAACCCAGTGCTGGTGTCACTGTCAGTACACGGGGCTCTTCACATGCACCACCAGCCCCACTCTGCCAGGTCTCCGCATTGGGTTGGGAGGCGGGGAGTGTCAGACTCTGGGGACTGCAGAGTGAACGTGGAGCAAGGGAGAGAAAGCACATGGATTCTTCTATTACCACTGATTGAAGCCGAAAATAAAACTGAAATTCAGCTAGAAAGGAAGGAGCATGTGAGTCACTAGGGAAAAGAGTCCCCTCTGCCAGCCACCGTGTCCTGTGAGTTGTCCCTCCACTCTTTCTGTCCTTGTCACCGTGACCTGCCTCTCCCGTGGGCTGGGTGCCTCCCCCATGCCTCACTCTGATTGCACGGCTCTCCGTGCTGGCCTTTCTGTCTCCCTACCTCTGCGTCCCTGCCACATTCCTGGTGTTAAATGCAGCTTTTCTTACATTATTCCTCGGAGCCCAAACCTTTCACGACTCACAGGCTTCCGAGTTTGACATTCTAAGCTTTTCCAAGTTCTGGTCCCCATCTCCCCTGCCACACCTATCTCTGACTGTCCAGCCTGGCCTCCCAAGCCCCCCGTGCTGGGCCCAGGAGCAGCATTTTTCCTTCGCTTCCTGCTTTGAATCCCTTCTCTAAACTTGATGCATTCATTACTTTATCCAACAAACACCAATCAGAATTTCTAAGCAGCACAGAGTCTGGGGAGCACGGCTCGGCTCTGGTGGCCTACATGCCGCTGCTCCCCGGGGTCCAGCGCCCGTGGCAGACATTACTAATAGATCACAGCACTTCTTCTCTCACCAAGTTCACACACAGCAGCCTCAGAATCATTCTCAAAGCAGTTCCTCAGCAGCCTCTACTCATCAACTGAGTTGGCACAGCCTAGATTCTATCTTCAGGGGATAGAGTCAGACAGGTGGGGGTCCCAGCCCATTCAGTGCCACCAGCTACCGCTTGGTGACCTCAGATGAGGCCCAAGTCCATCTGAGCATCCATGTCCTCAATTTTAAAATAACAACAATTACCTTCACCTCACAGGGCTACTGGGGACAGGGATCAGAGATAAGGAACAAACCCTGCAGGACTACATTTGGGGGGTTCCTCCTTGCCCTTCCCCACCAGCTCAGTGGCATGCCTCGCCTGGGGGTGGGGGGAGGGTGCGTGCAACAGGAAAGCTGAGAGATTTTCAATTTATTGAGCCTCAAGAGCCTAAACCCAGAAGATCACTTTGTGCCCAAAACAATAGATTTTGAAGAATAGATGAAGAAGTGGGCTATTCTGCCCTGAAGCCAGCTAACTCTTCTCTACACCAGGGGAAGGAGGGGCCGGGAAGAAGAGAACTGAGATACTGGTGGTCACCGAGCGGGGGAGAAAAGAGAGCCCTAAGTCAGTGTGGAGATGAGAATGCAAGTGAACAACAGGCTGGGCTCCGGGGAAGGCAGAGCTGTCCCGGAAGACACCTCCCAGCTCTCCCCTTGTTTTCCCTGCTCTAGGGTGGAGTGCCATCCCTCCCACACACAGTTCTTTCGTTTTTACTGTGTAGGCAACTTCTCGGGAGTTATGAAGACATATGAACTGACTGGCTTTCTAGCTCTGTTGTCAAATACGTTTAATCGGTTTATTAAATGGTCTTTAGAAAATGCTGTGTGCTTTGATAAATTTGGGCACAGCAGGCTTAGGAGGCAGTTTGCTCCCCTGTAATTCAAGAAAAATGTACAATCTCTCAACATCACCTTCTCAGCTAACTGCCCCCACACATGCATTGCCTCGGGCTCTTACCCAAGTGTCAGGACCCTGGTGTGTTCTTTGGGAATCCCCACCAAGTAGGGCTGGAAGGCAGGGGGTTATGGAGGTAAGGAAACTGCCCTTAGATTTTCTGGTCTTCCCTCCTGGCCTTCCTCTTCTTAGTCTGGGATCTCTTCAGGAACAAGAGCCTCCAAAAATCTGCCTCGCACCAACAGTCTGCGATCGGTGACCCGTGTGTGCCCAGCAGCATGTTTATGGGTGGCTATTGCTGCCAACCCCTCAGCAGCCTGCAAAGGTACTAACTCACACACAGACAAGGGGGAGGTGCAATGTCATAAAGTGAATACTTCCTACCATTCATTGAGCAACTGCTAAATGTTAAGCTGTGCTGAGAACTTTATTTATATTTTCTCTATTTCTGTGGCAACCTTGTGAAGGAGACATGATTCCTCATTTTACGGACTAGGCAAAGGATCACAGAGAAGCACCTGCTCACGGCTACCCAACCAGTGAGAGGTGGAGCCACCTGCCAACCTGGTACCTTAAATTGTTATTCAAGCCATCTACATGCCACCCGTCACCTCCTCTACATTGTTGGGGCTTAAGGTAACTGCACATCATTCTCATCCCATAGATGCTATAGTTCGGATATTTGACCCTCCAAACCTCCTGTTGGATCTGATCCCCAGTGTTGGAGGTGGGGCCTGGTTGGAGCGGCTTGAGTCATGGGGACAGGTCCCTCATGAATGGCTGGGTGCTGTCCTCAAGGTGATGAGTGAGCTTTTTATTTTTTCCCCAAGAAAGTTCCCCCAAGAGCTGGTTGTTAAAAAAAGCCTGGCACCTCCCCCCTCCTCCCCCGCGCCCCGGCTTCCTGTCTCACCATAGGATCCGCACGTGCTGCTCCTACGGCCTGCAGAACCAGGGCCAAATAGGCCTCTTCTTCATAAATCCCCCAGCCTCAGGCATGCCTTCAGAGCAACGCAAACGGATGAAGACGGCGGGTTTAATCATCATACATGGACCTTTGAATTGTTTTCATAAATGAGGTGGCTAAAATCTTATCTCACATTATTATCTCTTCTGCAACATTAGCATCACTTCCAGAGAGCTCCGTTTGCATATGCAGAAAGTCACTGAGATGGACGAGCTCAAGGACCCCAAATCCTTGGTACACAGGTCATCAGTTCCTCACCTGTGTCCAAAGCAGACATCATAAATGATTCATGGAACTCATTTCCACTCAACCCAGATGTGACCTCCGAGTCCTTTTGGAAAACCGCTCTTCAGGAAACCATAAGCAATGAATGAACGGCTGGCTCACGAACCAAGTCCAATTTGCAATTGCTGGGTGAGAAGCCGGCTCAGCGTCCTTCATGCCTGACAGCCACCTGGCCATGCGGTGTGGGAAGTGGAACTAGTCGCGAGCTCAGCCTTGGGAGCCCGGGGTCTAGCCTGACTCTGCCACTTGTAAGCTCTGTGACATTGGGCGTGTTAGTCCCTGCCTCCAGGCCTCAGTTTCTTTTTCTGTATCCTTCAGCTCTGTGGTCCCACCTAACGCCAATAATCTGCGATTCATGTCAGATCACCTGACGGGGAGCGGATGTGAAGTTATCCCACAGGTTTTGCATCCCAGGCCAAGAAGACATCATTGAGGAGGAATAATACCTGCCTTTAGGTTTACCAAGGGGATGGCACTGTAACGCCACAACCAAGTGCTGTCTGAGATGGGGTCCCCATGAATTAGAATAGAATCACCTCTACTCAAGATCAAAAGTGCCTCAAAGGTTATTTGGGTCATGTGTATCTGAACTTGAGACCCCTCATACCATCCCCAAAAAGAAGTTGACATATCTCTACTCGTACACCTTCAGTAACAAGCACATCACTACTTTGGAAGGCAGTCCATTCCTTTCGTGGACACTTCTGAGTATTTGAAAGCTTTTCCTTAGATGGAGGAATTAATTCACCTCACTGGACCCTGCACTCCTGGTTCCATAGCGGGCCTTCTGCCTCTTGATAGATCTTCAGTTATTTGAAACTAGTTTTCATGTCTTGCGCCTCCTTTCCCTGCTCAACTCCTGCCATGAGTCTGCCTTCTCCTAATGCTGAAACATCCTCTAGTTCTTCCTCTATGCTTTATGGAGCAGAGCTCTGAGTACCCTTGCCCTGGATGTGCCCAGGGCGGTCCACAACAATGTCCCACCTGACCATAGCCTTCTGGGAGTGGGGTCTGCTCCATGCAGCATGACGTGGGAGGCAGAGAGGGGGTTGAGGGTCTGGGTTCTAGGGTCAACTGACGTGGGGACCTCAGCTCTGTGCGACCTTTCACAAGGGACTTGTCAGAACCTCAACTGCTTCATTTGGAAATAAGGGCAATGTAGCGCCTGCCTCGCGGGGTTGTGCAAGGATGAAGTTGGCTGTGCATGCAAAGTGCACACAGGACCCGCTCAGCATCAGTTACTGCCACCTCCACTTTCTAGAGGTGGCATTTCTGTTAATGTAGCCTAAAGAAGCAACTTTCCAGCAGTGTTGCTAAGAAAGCAAGGATCCCTGGGAGCCACGTTGTCCTTTTAGAGTGGGACATGGACCAGTGGGTGGTGGTACAGGGGCTGGAGGAGGTTAGGGTGCCCAACTAATGAATGGCCAGGGAACCGATACCCATTTTTCCTTAGAGACTCAGAAAATCAAATTTAGAGCAGAGAAAGCTACACCCTAGCCTCACAGAAATCACCAAACGTGTCTGTGAATTTGCAAGAAACTTGTTATTTTTTTTTCTTTCTCATTTAGGGCTGTTCATCCCAGGGCATTTAAGAGCTGATTCAGGGCAAAGTACGTAAGCCGGTAATGAGCTTTTGGAATGCCACCCCCTACTCGGGCAGGGATCAGAGAAGACACAGCAGGCTCTGGGAGAAAGGAGGAAATGCGTGCTTTGATTCCATGTGAGCCCCTCTAAGCCCTGGCCCTGCGGGGCTTCCTGCCTCCAAGCAAGAGCCAAATCCAGCTCTGAACCTGGGATAAGAAGTCTTTGGATCCCAAGGAATCTCTCGGGTTTCTGAAGAACCTCTTGCAATGCCAGAGAATCCAGCAGAGCTCAGTGCAGAGCAGAGTCCTAAGGGAGGATTGTCACACCGGAGATGCCATTAACTCATGGCTTCCCCGGCTGTGCAGCAAGATGGTACCACAGTGAAGAGATGTACATCATGCTGAAAATGCCCAAGACCTTGGTGATCACTGGCAACTGGTGAGGTCTAGGGCCAGCTTCTCCTTAATGCTGCAGGTGAAGAGGCAGGGCCACTTTTCTGGCCTGCCTGCAGCTGTCCTTGTGCATTTTCCCTCATTGATTCTCCAAGTCATGGACCACCTTCATTGTAACTACTCGTGGTGATTTTTTTCAATGTAGATTTCTGGAACCTGCTAAATCAGACTCTCTGGGGATGAGGCCTAGAATGCTATAGTCTTAACCAGCTCAACAGGTGTTTCTTTTGCTCGTTAGGATTTGAAAGCCATTGCATCTAAATGTAGGACTAGTTCTCCTGCATGCAGCGCGTTCTGAGGCTGCGTGGCTTTAGGAGCAGATAGGTTGTACACAAGGAGGTAATGAACATCCATGGAAAGAGAAGAGTTTGAAGACGATCATACCTGGGTTCTAGTCCCAACTCAGCTACTTCTTACACGCCGCCGAGTTTTGGGTGGTTTGTCACACAGCGTTACAGTGACAAATGCTGACTCGCTCATTCCCGCCATTTTCAAAAGAGCTCACTATGCCCCCGTCATGGCTTGCTTTCTGTTTCTCAAACATACCAAGCTTTTTCTGTTCCTTCTGCCTGGAATCTTATGCTCCCAGTCTGCTGGTGACTGTCTCTTCCCCAGTAGTTACATGTTAGCGCAAACATCCTCTTCTCAGAGAGGCTCGCTAACCAGCCTATCTACAGAGACCTCCCCTCCGCCACCCTCTTTATTTCCTACGTAGCATTTATCACTTTGTGAAATGTATTTGTTTGTTTCTTGTCCAGCCCCTTTTACTTTAAGACACCTTACTGGTTATGTTCACTGCCGGACCCTCGTTGCCTGGGGCACAGCCTGACCTGTTGCAGACATTCAACGCACACTTGGAGAATGAACGAGGTGAGAGTGTCGAGAAAGAATGTCTGGGGTATTCTTTCTCCTCAGAGCCCCTCACTGATGATGCCCTCTCTCTTTTGAGGGCTTTTTCCATCTCCTCACATGCAACGCGTGTGTGGTGGCCGTGGGAGGGACACACCGTCCTCAGGCCTGTGCCCCCCGACAGTCCGCCCAGCGGGAAAGCTCTGCTGTCCAGATGCACTCAGGCCGGGCCGTCTCCCCACTCTGACCCTCAGCTTCAGTCCCTACAGAGCCAGCACTCCTGCTCTGCCGGGCTCTTTCTCAAGCTCTTTGAACTACACCTCATTCAACGTCCTCTGAGCTGCGGCACTTGGAGACCCCTGTGTAGCTTTTCTGCTGTTCTCAGCCCCCTCCTCAGCGTCCACTGCTGTCTGGCAGATTCCTCTAGTTCTCTTTCCCTTCCCGCTCTGTTGGTTCCATGGAGGTGGGAGCCTTTCACCCCGCCACTGGCGCCCCAGGGTTTAGAGCAGTGTCTGTCTAGCACATAGTGGGCACTCAACACACAGCTGTCAACTGAACAAATAAATGTTACATTTAATATAACATATTATGTTATTAATATAACATAAGCTTTGTCCTAATAATTCCACGTCTAGCAATCTATTCTAAAGAGGTAGTCAGACTGTGCAAAGTTGTTCACGGAAACAATTTCAGGATATATTTCAGGATAGAATAAAATCATAAACGATTTAAAATCTGCCCATAGGGGATTGATTAAATGAAAGGTGATACGGAATAACATGGAATTTGCAGCCAATATCAATAAAAGTCTTGACTTGCATGCATTTAGGTGACTTTTCAACTTTTTTTGCTGTTATAAATAACACTGCTTTGAACATCCTTGTCCTCGTACATGTGCTCATCTCTAATATGTCCTTAGGATAGGGCCATAGGATTTGAATTATTGGGTCACTTGGTATGAACTCTTTTTAAAAAGTCCTGCTCTTTCCAAATCACCATGCTCTCTCCGAAAATCCATCAAGAAAACTGCTTATAACACCTGAGAGAACACTGTTTGTTTCTTTAACCCTTTTTAATCAAGGAAAACAGTAGTGCGCTGGAGTCAGAATTAACAAGAGAGACATTCCATATTAAAAGATTCAGTTAGAATGAAGACAAAGGCGTCATATGAGCTCTGACATCCACGCGCAACAGACGCATACATGGATTTCTCATCGGCTCCAGCTTTTGACTCAATGTATCCAGGCAACAGAAGTCTGGATTTAATAACAGATGTTCGCTGCATAGCAATCACCATATAATGCCAGGGTAGACTAAAACAGCATTTTATCAACCAATAAATGTGCTGTTTGCTTTATTTTACCATGTTGTTCTTCAGTTCCCTTCAAAACCGAGAGGACAGATTGAGTCACTCGGCATCTGCTGGGAGCAGTATCCTTGGCTTCATTTAAAATGAAAAATCAGGTCTGTGTTTACATTTTTCACCAAAGCATGCTATCTGATGTGCTAACACTCCCAACTGGGCTAGCCGGAAGGGCTTTCAGGAAAATCTCAGGGGAACTGGGACCAAAGCGGGAAGTCAGTCACCCTTTTGGGAAAGACATATGGTGGCCCTTCCTCTTCAATCAACCCTACCAGAGGGAGGTCCAGATGTCCCCCACCCATAGACCTAGTGTTGGCAAGAGACCCCTGCTGGTTCCTTCCCATAGCCAGCAGCTCCCAGCTTTGAAAACAAGAGTTGCCTTTGAAAAGACCAATCGACCAGCAATGCTTGAATAATGATCTCTGTGCAACCTGTAAATTTGTGAATACACAGATATAATTTTCTGGGGGAAAATGCTTCAAAGGGGGTAGCCAAGAAGAATGTTATTTTTGAGTCAGTCCAGGTTGACTGAGATGAAGCTGGGGAAGAGAGAAAGGCTAACTTTTGTTAGACACATACTATGTGCCAGATACCAGGCTAATTTTTAAAATATATTATCTCATTTAATGCTTTTAGAATCACTCTGAGGTAATACTCATTTGTGCCCACTTTGGTGGAGAGTCGAAATCACTTGCCCAAGCGGCTAATAAGTGATGGGGGAGGGGATGGGATGGAGGGTCAATCCTGTGCTCGCATTTGGTGTGGCCTATCCTTTTCCAAAGATGCTGGCAACAGTGTCTTCCGTCCCACACCAGCTTGTACAGCCCTGCCACCCCTCTAGTAAGAGATCAGCCCTCTCCCACCCACACACTGGAAAGTCAAGCCAGAATTTTGCTTCCAAAGGTCTTGAGAAAAACTGCTCCCTTTGTCCAAGAGGGAGAAGGGGTACAAAGGAAGCAAGTGGGAGAACTAAGCGAGGGACAATTTTGAGCCCTTCCCAGCAGCAGAGCCTAAGGGATGGATAGATCAGCACAGACCCACGCAGTGCGGACGCAGTGAGATTCAAAACTGGTCACCACCCCAACCCAAGAATCTGGCTCCAACTTAAGCACAGGGTTCTTATTTGACAAGCCCCTCCCCAAGATGGGTGGAGACTTCCCACAATAACTGATATTGAATTTTCTGCCAGGCTGGCAGGTAGCCACTTTGAGCAGGACACACCGGTTTAAAGACATAAGGTGATTGGTATTTCTTGCACTCACTTTTCCTGCTTAAATTTAAGTAACATATGCCCTATTAAAGGGGAAAATTTCAATAAGTGGTGACTTTATTTTTATCATAATGTTACTTAATAGGTACAGACATAAAACTTAGGTATAAAATCCTTATGCTTTTTAGCTCTTATTCAGCTATAAAATGGAAACAAATTTCCAAATTAAACACGAATAAGACTGCCAAACCAATAAGTTTCAAATTAACAGCATTAGTTTAATGTGAGGTTGTTTGGTTGAACGGAATTGCTGCTCGCGGTGCGACTGCAGCCTGGGGTTTGCGTTATTTTACATTTTATTTCTTCGCGCCCCTACTCCCCTGTGCGGTGATGGCTTAAGTCTCCTGCGGCTCTTCTCTCCTGGAACTACTTGAAACTCCTATAGCAGGTCCTCAAATAACGTCATTCCATTCAAAGTCATTCTGTTACAACGTTGATGAGAAAAAAATAAATCGCTTCCCGGCCAGGGCCACCCTCTGCACGCGGTGCACTGGCATGTCTGTGTGGTCCCGGTGTGCGTGAGTGTGTGTGTGCGTGAGTGTGTGTGTGTGTGTGTGTGAGAGAGTGTGCCCTGCGATGGGATGGTGTCCTGTCCCCGCTGGCTCCTGCCTGGTGCCCTGAGCTGTCGGGAGAGGCTCCAGCCACCCAGACTCTGAACTGGCAGAAGCAGGGCGGAAAATGAACGGACGAATGAATACCCATTATTATGAAATAAAAATTTGTAAAGCATACCATAATTATATAAAGGTATGACAGTAAACAATGTGGTATGAAAGCACTCAGCGAGCCCATCATATTTGTGATTGTTTGTTTTTGAACCCCAGTTGGTGGCAGGTGCTCCTGACAATTTTCGCTCTGCAAGCATTTATTTCTTGATGTAACCCACCACCGCTACGACTGCTGTCGCTCACTGATTCACCAAAAATTATATTATCCTGGATAGAGCTGGAACCCATTCTACTAAGTGAAGTATCCCAAGAATGGAAAAACAAGCACCACATGTACTCACCAGCAAATTGGTATTAATTGATCAACACCTAAGTGCACATATAGAAGTAACATTCATCAGGTGTCGGGCAGGTGGGAGGGAGAGGAGGGGATGGGTATATTCACACCTAATGGATGTGGTGCACACTGTCTGGGGGATGGGCATGCTTGAAGCTCTGACTCAGGTGGGGCAAAGGCAATATATGTAACCTAAACATTTGTACCTCCGAAATATGCTGAAATAAAAAAAATTAAAAAAAAGAAAAAAAATTGAGTAATTATATGACTTGTTTTGATTAATCTTTCTTAAATGTATGTATAGCTCACATGTGTTTCAATGTTTAATGTTACAAGTTTTTTGGGACTTTATTTAGAACTTTGGTGATGTTTTTGTGACCAGAAATATGCTGTAGGAATTTAACTCTTGTTTCTATTGATTAGCCTATGGTAAAATCGGTTTCGGTATGCGTTGTTTTGCTTAATAAAACTTCAATTTCTAAGAACCTATCAAAGACAGAACGTGAGGACCCACTGTGCTCTCTAGCCACATGCTACCTAAGGTCCTCTATTTCTGTTTTCCTCATTAGTCCCATGGCAGTAAAACTACAAACAGAAACAAAACAAAAAAACAGGGCACCCAACTCAGCTGGAAGCACAGATGTGAGACACTAAAATCACATTGCATAGGTCAGGGGTCAGCAAACTTTTTCTGTCAAGAGCTAAACAGTGAATATGTTCAGTTTTGTGGGCCACACAGTCTCTGTTGTGACTCCTCTCTGCTGCCCTCCTGCAAAAGCGGCTACAGAGAATATGCAAACGAGCAAGCGCTTTGGTGTTTTAATGCTACTTTATTTATGGACACTGAAATTTACATTTCATATACTTTCCAAGCGTCATGAAATATTCTTCTTCTTTTGGCATTTTTTTCTCAATGATTTAAAACCATAAAAAAACATTCTTAGGTTGTAGACCTTAGAATAATAGGTTGAGGCCGGGCGCGGCGGCTCATGCCTGTAATCCTAGCACTCTGGGAGGCCAAGGTGGGAGGATCGCTAGAGGTCAGAAGTTCAAGACCAGCCTGAGCAAGAGCGAGACCCCGTCTCTACTAAAAATAGAAAGAAATTAGCTGGACAACTAAAAAGATATAGAAAAAATTAGCCGGACATGGTGGCGCATGCCACCAGCTACTTGTAGTCCCAGTACAAGGACTACCAGTAGTCCCAGCTACTTGGGAGGCTGAGGCAGGAGGATTGCTTAAGCCCAGGAGTTTTAGTTGCTGTGAGCTAGGCTGATGCCATGGCACTCTAGCCTGGGCAACAAAGCGAGAATCTGTCTCAAAAAATAAATAAATAAATAATAGGTTGGGGGCTGATTTGGTCCATAGGCTGTATTTTAGTTTGTGGTTATAGGTGGTTATGAGGTGGTTAAAACAGATGGTCTAGAATATTAAATTGATGCTTAAATAATTATTATTTAAATGAAAAACTTTACATTTTGCAAAGAAGTTACTCTGGAGAATTCATAAGACCCTGAAGACTATCTCCCAGGATTTGAGTTTGAGAGGCACTGCCCTGAGATGTTTCCAGAAAGCAATCATGCTCAAGTGGGCTCCAGGCAAGAAATTCGGGAGTTGAGGAGCAAGCTGGTTTCCTCAGACCTCCGCGGCATCTCCCCCTTAACCCCCAAGCCTAGGCCACTCATCAGGTGCATAATAAAGGTATCAGCAGTAGCCTGGACCATCCACACAAGCATTGTTGTAACTGGAGCTTCCACACAAAACTTGTTTCTCGCCCAGTAAAAGACTGTGTCTGCCTGTGCCAGGGCCAGGCCCGAGAGCACAGCGCCAGCGCCCGGGCAGGGGTCGGAGGCTGGGCCCTGTGCTCTGCTGCTGGCTCACTGTGTGACTTTGAACTTAACCTCTCTCTGCCACTGCCAAGCCTCCTCCCTTTCCTCCCCAAATATTTCAACAGGTGTTATGAGGCTTCACTGAGATGGCATATGTCGATAAACACTCAATGTACAGAAGCCATTCATAAAGTCACATTGCTGATGCTGTGGCACAGTTGTCTGAGCTTCCCTGAGCCCCATCAGTCTCTGGGGCGGGCTGTGTCCCACAGCACAGAAATGTCATGTGCAGCAACAAGTGCCACAGGTAAGCAATCATCAGCCCTGCCCCGGAGCTCGTGTCTGTTCCAGCGGCAGAGTCCTGAAATGAACATTTCTGTTCCATTCAATAACATGGTGCAACTTGTGGTGGAAACTGAGAGGCGATTAATCATTGAAACTGGAAGCATTTGATCCTACCGCAGCGAGGAAACAGGAACAATGTGCGAGTGATTTCAGCACACCACGAACGCCTTGATCTTTTAAACACTGCCTGGTTGGGTTATAAATATTTTTCCTTTGGTGTTGGGGTTTGCTGAAGCTTCAGGAAAATGCTGCGAGTGTAAAAAGGGAGGGTTTTGTGTGCACACAAACCCTCACCATTTGGTGGATTCCGGTGTCAGGGGTTTCATTCAGGTCTAACTGCAAGGAGCTTTTATCTACTCAGAGGGAAAATTTATGCAGAGGTTGCAATCTAAGAACCAAAACCTCTGAGCAGATGTTGTATTTGGTTTGTTTATTTTGTTTTTGTTGGTGTGTGTGTGTGCGTGTGTGCGTGTGTTTAATTGAGGAAACTTAAAAATCGGGGCATTATGCACACAGCTGATTTCCAGCTCCTCTTGAAAAGTCAGGAAATCTGGCCACACTGGTTCCTACTCCCCTGGGCAACACCAGGCCGGAGTTAGGAAGCAGCTGCCCCTTTAGTCGGCCTCGGCCTACGGGCCTCCACTTGCCCAGCCCCCCCAGTCCCTCGGATCCTTCCGGCAAGTGGACGACGTGGGCTGTCATTTGTTACTGCGGTAGGGTGCTATTTATCTTACAGTAGAGACATAGTTCTCTGTTTTCACATCTCTATTAAATGTGGGCAAATGAAAGATAGATCAAGAGGGATGCATTTTTCAAGAAAAATGATGGAAAACATATTTTCTTGTGATATTGAAGAATTTTCCTAGGTATTTTGTATGCAAATGGCCAACTTTTGGTCACTTGCGTGACTTGTCTGGCCCCGAGCTGCAGACTCTGTCCTATTCCCTAAGCCTCCTGGAATTTTCACATTTAATCACAGTCCCGTTACTGACATAAGGCTCTCAGCCCATGTCCGCCGAGCACGTGCTCTGCACTGGGCGCCGTGCAAGGCCCTGGGCGGCGGTGAATCTGGCAGACACGCCCTCTGTCCTCTCCTCTCTGGCTGGTAAAAAGAATCCTAACGATCCAAATAAGTGCCCCCAACAAAGGTGCTGGTTGCTGTCACAGGAGAAAAGCTCTAGCCGCAGCAGTATGAATCAGGGGAATATACCTGATTAGGAATTAGGAAGGACTGATGTTTCAGCTGAGACCCGGAGGGTAAGGTTGAGCAAGTTTTTTGGGGTGAGGATAAGCCTGTGCAAAGGCAAAAAAGGCAGGAGAAAAAAGTGTTTGAGGAACCAGAGGAAGCCACATCTCACAGGACTATGCAGCGCGGAAGTGAATGGGTCATTGAGGGCGTTGTTGAAGATAAGTCTAGTGAGATGAGCGACAGCTTGCTGTGCTGGTTGTTGGAAAGTGTTAGTGGGCTCACTGGAAAGTGTTAGTGGGCTCATCTATCCATGAAATGCATGGATAGATCCCAGTTGCCAGAGCAAGAGTCCACCGGAGCCCAAAAGACAACGTGGGGGAGGATGGGGGGGAGGTGGACAGAGGCTGGAAAGACCGTGGGGGCGGGTGCAGGACTGCAGGGGGCCTGCGGGCAGCGGCTTCTGGGCATCTTTGCAGCAGGCCCTGGAATCTGAGGATGACCAGGACACGGGGAACGAAGTGCAGGCTCCCAGGCTAGACAGATCTGGTGGGGCCGCTTTTTGATTGGCCTTGGGATACTCCTTCGCATGTACAGCCTCAGTTTCCTCCCTTCTAAATCAAGATAATGATGAATACCTCCCAGAGTTGTTGTGGGGGTTCAATGAGGCTAAGCACATCTGGCACTTAGGGAGAACTTAATAAAGCTAAGTTGATTTCCAATTGATTTCGGTGTGCATTTTAAAACCTGATACCTAGCCTGGGATGACATAGCTTTATTTTCTCCCATGAGGCAGCTCTTGTTCGGTGTCCCCTCCTGGGAGGAGCCGTCCCCAGCCGGTGCTGGCCATCTGTCACCGGTGCTCCAGTGCCGACCTGCCGCCTGGCATGGGGCCACAATCATAATTACCACTTCTGAATCGATTCCTTTGAGCCCTTTTGAGTGGGCTGAGGAATGCTGTGATTAAAATGATTTAAAATCTGCCTCCTATTTCACAGCTTTTAATATTTGATAAGATTTTGGGGCAAGGGATGAGAGCAAAGCAGGAGATGGAGAGAGCGAGCGAGAGAGAGAGAATGCAAGAGAGAGGGAGTGAGAGAGAGAATAGAAACATGAGGACGTGGGGAAGGGTAAACAGAGTGCATTTTCCAAAGGAGAAAAGCAAAGAAAGATGAGATCCTCATTCTTCTAGGCTATTCATGGTTTTGAATGCCAGGAATAATAGGGATGATTATTATGAACATAATGATCAGAAGACCACTATAGCAACTATCATTGATCACATACCCTCTATATGTCTGGCCTGTGTGTAAGGAATATACCTTCTTTAATTTCCCCAACAATCTTATAAGGGAGCATTTTTTTCCTTAATTTTATAGAAAACAGAGGCTCAGAGAGATGAAGTGGCTTTTCTAGCATCACTCAGCCAGTTGCTGGGGGAGCTGACGCACACCCTGCGTTGACTGAAGCCTGCTCACCACGCTCAACATTGTAGAACGTCGAAGCAGAAGCAGGAGGACCCTGCACGTAAGCAGGGACCTTGGATTTCTGTCCTGTCCCATCCACGGCAGTGATCTCAGGAGCAAACAGCCAGATACCAAATGCCTAGATGTTTTGCTCTTTTCATTTTAGCTCATTTCATATTAGCTCATTTTTAGGCTCTCTCCATGCTAATTTCCTTCCTTTTAACCTAATTTTGATGCCTCTGCTGGAATGTCACTGAGGACAACTTCTTTGTGTGGATGGAAATAATAACCCCAGCGAAGCTAACCGCGTTGAGTGCTAAGTTCCCGGTGCTGAGCTACATCTTTTCCCGTCTCATATCTGGTGCTGGTACCTGGTACTTTGCCCAGCAACCCTACGAGTCCAGCACTATTGCTGTCTCTCTACCTGACACACGAGGAAACCGCAAGTCAGTGGCGTTGGGAGGTTTATTCAAATAACCCTGATAGGAACCTGGACTGGTCTCTGGTGCAGAAAGACACCTCAAGGCTTCCCAAAGTGAGGTCTGAGAGGGTTACAATGTTGGCCGAAGTGTCAAAAAGATTTCATAGTTCTGGAAAAGCTGGGCAATGAAAGCCGCTCTCCCACTGGGCACTCGGGGCAGATTTCAGAAGCTCCATCCTCGGATCAGAACGAGCTCCTTGGAGGAACCTGGAGAAGTTGATTTGTTCTCTTGATTTCAGGAAGGTAACAATATCCAGCGTCTGTCTCCGTCTTTCCGAGGTCACCCCAGGCCTCTGGAGGCCATGACTGTTGGGGGAAGGGTCCCAGGATGGCAGCAATTGGCTATGTTCCATTTTGAAGGGGACGAGATATGGCAGAGCCCATTCTGGGGCTGGTCACCCAATCGAGCAGTGTCTGAAAACCATCCTGCTCAAGTAGAGAAGGATGAGCAGAGCACATTAGCTTCTGAAAGCTCCTAATAGAGGCAGGAGAGGAAATATACAAGTCTGGGAAGTTCAGAGAAAGAGCCAGAACCAGGACGACTGCAGCTTCCCGAAGGTAAGTATGAGCCTTCTTGTAGCTGAGTGGTCTGTGAAAGAAGCCACTTGCCTCGGGAGGTGGTGAGCTCACTACTAGCAGAAGTGTGCAAGCCAAGGCCACATATGGGGGATGCTGTGGAGGGCACTTAAGCATCAGGCGGAAGTTTATGGACGCCAGGATGCCTTTCAACCCTCAGGAGCTCAGCAAACAAGATAAATCAATCTCTACTCCTCCATGTAATGTTAGCGTTCAGCACGGTGTTTGAGGCATGTATCAGATGCCAGGGAATGTTTGTTGAATGAATGAATGATTCTGCTGCAGCAGATAAGCACCAAAGTGTTCAGAAACATGAGTGAGGGAATTGTGTCCCAGCTATAAGAATAACAACCCCAATAACAATTTGCAAAGTCCTCTACAGTTGAGTGATCCACACAGGTAATCTTCATTATTGCTCCCATTTTATCGGTGAGGAAACTGAGCTTCAGAGAGAGGCAGTGACCTGCCAGGGTCACACCTGTAGAAAGTGGCAGATCAGGGCTTGAGACCTCCCCAGGCCTGGCTCCATAGCCCGTGCTCCACACAGCAAGGCTCAGATGCAAACCTCACCCTTTGCCAAGGATGCCACCTGGGTGCAGGGCAGCTCTTCCCTGAGGCTCTCTGCTTCTGTACCCACCGTGGGGAGTGTTTCTATGGCCCAAACAAGAGGTATGGAGGGAGCAGCTGCCTCCATAGTTGTTTTTGATAGCAGGTCTGTGTTTTCCTGCTTGGAGAGTGCTGGTTAAGTCTCTGCTCTTGTGAGAGCAACCACTCTGGTGTTGGTGGCTTCTTCCTCCCCCTCAGGGCTCTCCCCTTTACCTCTGAATTCAGCTACTGCCATTCACCTTTACCCAGTGGCCTGCTCCCGACTCTGGGGGCTGGAGTGGCATGTTTAGTCCCCATAGCCCATTGCTGGCCTTGGTGGTGACACACCCCGGCCCGTGGGCTTTGCTCAAACTGCTGCCCAGAACATCATCACCTTGACGACATCCACGCTGGCTGCTCCCTATCCACGCCGACCAGGAAGGATCTTCACCAATGGCCTTTCTTCCTGGCTCTGGCCCCAGCTGTCCTTCCCATGGCCTTTTGATCTTTGTTCCTTCGGTGTTTAGATCCTGGCCTTCTGTCTGAGCTCCAGAATTATTTTCTGCCTCCTTACTTCTTGCCCGGCCTTGTCCATGGGTTCCTAATCCCCTGAATGATTGCTCAGCTTCTTTTTATCCTTTGATTCTTAACCCTTTGTCCGACCTCTTTCCTCTTGGCTTCCCATCTTCTGTTTGGTCTGACTCTGACCTGCTCACCTCCTGTGTCCCCTTCTTACTCATCCTTAGGTCAGGGCTTCTCCACAGTGACACTATGGGCATTTTGGACTGGATAATGCTTCGTGGTAGGGGGTCTCCCCATGCATTGTAGGGTGTTTAGCAGTATCCCTGGTCTCTACTCACTGGATACTAGCAATGAGCAGACACTCACCCTAGTTGTGATAACTAAACATGTCTCCAGCCATTGCCAAACCTTCTCAGGGCAAAACCGCTCCATGCTGAGAACCACCGCCTCTGACCTAGGATGCCTTCCTTATACTCAGGCCCTGAGCTGTAGCCCATCCTCAGTGACGACTGGGATCTATGTCTTTCTGTTTCTAGCTCTTCCAGGTAACAGTTACTCCCACACCCTCAGCTACAGGCTCCTGCCCTTCAGAATCTTGGCCCACACTTGTCCGAACATCTAGCTGCTGGCCACAGACTTTCTGTTCTCAATACTCCATGCCACATTGTCCTTCCTGGTTCTTTGTGCCTGTTTTCCTTCTTCTCCTGGATTATGATTTCGCATCTTAATAACCAGTTCAATTTCTCAGGTGCTTTGGGCGGGTCATTAATTTCATGGTGCTCCACTCTCATTGACCGTTTTGCCCTGACAACCAGGGACTGGTTTCTCCTCCTTCCTCCCCCTCCTCTGCCTAATTCTT
The DNA here is from genome assembly GCA_008086735.1 of Cheirogaleus medius. Taxonomy (NCBI): domain Eukaryota; kingdom Metazoa; phylum Chordata; class Mammalia; order Primates; family Cheirogaleidae; genus Cheirogaleus; species Cheirogaleus medius. Next base: position 3,195,725 of record VBSM01000565.1, read on the forward strand.
GATTTGATCCAAGCCTTCCTCACTGGTCCAGTCTCCAAGAGAGACCCCAACATTGGCACGTGTGTCAGTGTAGACTGTGAATCCTCCCAAATCAATGCACATTTGTTTCCGGAGGGACAGGGAGGTGGCATGGTGTGGGGAAGCATGGGAATTGAAAGCAGATGGATGTGAGCCCTGCCTCGGTCCCTGCAGCCATTGTGTGACCCTGGGCAAGTCACTGAACTTCTCTGAGGCTCAGTTTAATGCAATAATTCCCTTTTCCTTTAAAGGCTTAAATGAAAGTACATGATAGTACAGATGGTTCAGAACTTAGCAGAGGACAAGGTTCCCCACATAATTGTCCTCTTCCACTCTTCATCCACACACAGATATTGTTTTTACACTGTTGCTAACGATATCCTGGCCTTGTCTCATTTTTCTCATTTCCTTACATATTAGGCATCTTAACACGTTGCTGTGTCATGTGAAGATGAGGCATTTGGATTTAACTATATTGTCCAATTACTTCTGACAACAATCCTAAGAGATAGATATTAGTTCCTTCCATTTTGCAGATGAAGAACTGAGGTCACCAGGTCCCATAGAGATAAAGTGGCAGGGCCAGGATTAAAATCTTAGTTTTCCCTACTTAACACAACACTTTGAAACAAAGAGCATATTGCTTCTCATATAAAATTAATGGACTTGAATGAGATAATGTATATAAGGTGCCTAACAGTGCCTGGCACATAGTAGGTATTTATCAAATGTTAGGGCTTTTTTCTTACCTTTTCTTGGGCAATAAATAGAAACTGTGAGTGTTTAGAAAAGAGTAGAGTGTCTTTGAAAGTTCTTCTCTCTCCCTGGCCACACTCCCTACTGGAGTCTAATTTCCTTAGGCTGAAGTAAGATATGTCCCTGAGCTTCCTTCAGGACCTCGGACAGCACTTAATAAATAGCTATTGATTGAACTATTGGTCAGAGCAATCCTGGAGGTGCAAGTCACCTCCATGGTGACTCTGTGGGGAGGGGTGAGGCTGGTGTGCTGGCCCATGGCTGCTCTCAGACAAGGGCGTTTGCATAACTGGAACGAAATGTCCCCATCTCTAATAGAGATCCGAACGTCACTAATTGGCAGACAGAGGCTGTGTTCTCTCTATGGGAATCAGAAGGCAGCAGAACGTGCCCTGAATGTTAATTTTCTCATAAGCCTGCATTTGGAGGTGGGGGAAAAGGAGAGGGAGAAAGGTTGAGGGGCACAATAGACTCCACACACAGAGCTCTGGTCTTGTGGCCATTTCATGAAAATGTACTGAAATAAAATTAAAAGGGCATAGGATTTGGTGCCAGGTAACCTAGGTTGAGTTCCTGAATCTCTTTCTTACAAGCTAAGTTACAAACAAATTTCTCAGTTCCCCTTAGCCTCAGTATCTATATATGTCAAATGAAAATAAAATAATAAGTGAACTGGTCAAAACATTTGTTGAATGAATGAATGAATGAAACCCAATAGATTTTTCAAAGGGATGTGACATCAGCTATATAAATTGTCTGCTCTGCAAGAATGTAAACAGAAAAAAAATCTCATAAAATAAAAACATAATGGCAAACCACATGCAGGTTTTGGGGTGAAGTTGGACAAGAGTCCCCCACGTCCCACAGCAGGAGCAATACGAAGTCCTAGAATGGTGGTGGTGTCCACATGTGGTCAGAAAATTATTTGAGGTATTTTTAAAAATACAGATTCGCAGGCCACATCTCTGAAGAAAGTGTGGCTCAGTAGGGCTGGAAGGCAGGGAAACTGGGAATTTGATCTTTTTTTCTGTGCCTCAACCCTAGAAGCAATGCTGCTTGGGGCCACTGTCAGCGTCCACCAGCTCTGTCTCCTGCTGCCAACACCTGTGATGATTGGAAAGACCAAATGAGGTATCACAGGAAAGATGTTATGCAAATAACTGGTGTTGCCCCCAGTTTACCTCCCAGTATCCTTAGAGACATTTCAAGGACATTTGAGCAGGGGTGGGACTAAAATAAAAGTGTGTAGCTAAAAGTTTTGAACAGTCTCGGGACATGAGTACAGTCTTTATTAGGTTGTTAAGCATGAAATGTTTGACTTCCTTAAGTACTAAGTTTGACAGTTGGTATTTCTGACATTTGACTTTGACACTTCTTGTTTTATTTTTATTGTGAAGGTACATCCTCAGTCTTTCAAATGCATGTTTTGGCTTGTGATTATCTTTCAAATATTTTTAGAGCAATTTTTGTGAAACCATGGATAAGTCAAAAATTTGTGTTATTTTCCAATATGAGTTCTGTCATGGAACCAATGCAACACAGACAGCTCAAAATATCAACGAAGTGTTTGGGAAGATGTGGCTAATGGACTCGCAGTACATGAATGGTTTGATAAGTTCCATTCTGGTGATTTTGGTCTTGAAAATGAGCCATGTGAGCAACCTGAGACCAAGGTGAATAATGATGAGCTGAAAGCTGTAATGGAAGCAAATCCATCTCAACCTACACGTGAATTAGAGGCAAGGTTTGACATTACTATTCCAACAATATTGGACCATTTGAAACAAAAGGGCAAGGTAAGGAAGCTGGATAGATGGGTACCACATGAATTAAATGAGCGTCAGAAGAGGAATCATCTCGAAGCTTGCCTTTCTTTGCTGTCACGACATAAAGGTGAACCATTTCTACACCATATTGTTATGTGTGATGAAAAATGGATTCTTTTTGACAATTGCAAATGTTCAGCATAATGGTTGGATAAAGATGAAGTGCCAAAACACAGTCCAAAACCGAATATTCATCAAAAAATGCTAATGGTGTCTGTCTGGTGGTCCAGCATTGGTATTATCCACTACAGCTTCATGAAACCTGGTCAATCGATTACAGCAGATGTCTACTGCAACCAATTGGATGAAATGATGAGGATGCTTGCAATTAAGCAACTGAGATTGGTCAATAGAGACAGGCCAGTCCTCTTGCAAGACAATACTCAACCACATGTCACACAAACAACGCTGTTCAAACTACAGAGGCTGGACTTGGAAACTCTCTGTCACCCACCATATTCACCAGACCTTGCACCAGCTGACTACCACTTCTCCCAGCCTTTGCCCGCTTCTTGCAAGGAAAAATATTCAATTCTCAACAAGCTGTGGAAAATGCCTTTTGTGATTTCCTCGCCACTTGCTCTCCAGGCTTCTTTGCTGCTGGCATAAGCAAGCTACCGTTAAGATAGCAAAATAGTGTCAATAGTTTGGGCACATACTTTGAGTAACTGTACTGCTTGTTTGAAATATAATAAACTGTACTTTTGATTCGACATCGGACATACTGTTAGCATCTGCTACTGTGTTAATATCCCATGCACCTATGAAACACACATAATTATAGAAATTAAAAATGCTGAAATAAAAATTTATCCATATAATTTCTTCCTGCATCTCTGAGATTTGGCAGATCATTATAGTATTTTTAGTTTTTGGTGTGTTCACAGTGTGCTGTCACTTGGTTATGGAGGAAAGAAGATGGGGCAGTTGGGGACCCTGAGTGTGTTAGTATAAGAACAGTGTTTAGGGGCAGGGTATGTTGGAATGGGAATCTTCCTGAATATGGCCCAAATCCTAAAACCTTAAAAGTAACACATACCTCGCGTCACAACTTCTAAACTGCGTGCACATGCCTTTGCATTCCTCTACGAAGGAAAAGAGGAAATACAGGAAAGAGGGGAACAAAAGAAAACTTCTTTACCTCATTCATGCCAAACGTCTCGTGCAGATCGCCTTGCGTTAGAAATCTCAGGCTAGGGTGTGAGGCGTGAGGACGGGAGGGGCGAGGAAGCCCTGCGTGTGAGCAGGTGGTGTCAGTGCCACAAAACTGGGATGAGGACATGGGCCTGAGTCCAGAAGGTCCATCAATAGCAGCCACTGGGATGTAATTCCGATAAACTGAGCAACTGATTGATCTAAAGTCAGAATAATCACTGGCCTCCTTCCCTTCGCTGCTGCGCCTGCGTGGCTGGCCGGTGCCAACTGTGCTCCAACCGAGGCGGGGAGCCGCAGCGCCTGCCAAATCGATAGGTGGGACCGTCGCCTGCGCTCTCGGGGAGACAGGATGAGTAAATGAGAGACTGGTGGGTGGAGGGTGGGGACGCTCTGGGCTTCCTAGGCTCTCCGAGCAGGTCTCCTGCAGTGCCCAAGACTGAGAAGGGTAGATTGGGAGGGGAACTGGTGGATGTGGGGGCGGTGGGAGTGAGAAATGCCTCTGGATCCCAAACTTGCAGTCCAGAAACGTGGCGGCTCAGGCCCTGGACTCCCTTTGCAGGGCAGAGGGGAAGATGAACACCCGTTCTGCTGCCTGGGGCGTGGGACTGAAGACAGCCACAGGAGCCTGGGGCCCGTGTGCTATTCCGGGGCCTGAACCGAGTTCCGGGCAGGCGTCCCACTTGCTGTGTTTCAGTTCTCCAGCTGCAGCTTAGAGCCCTGGGCTCTGGAAGATAGATTTCTCTGCATTGCCATTCCAGGAAACTTGAAATGCAAATTTGCCCCTTGTTGGAAGGGCTTTTATTAGAAAATGGAGCATATCGTTCTCAGGCACAGTGGCTCAGGGGCTGGGGGATGGCGTGCAGGGGATGACGGAGTGGGCTACCCATAGGATGCCAGGCTTTGGGAAGGGCTTTTGCAGGGACCCTCTGGGCTTTGGGAACTGGACAAGGAAGAGAGGCCGGAGAAGAGAGAATTCATCTATTCATCCGACAAATGTTTACCAAGTCCCTGCGATGCACGAGTGCTTTCCCCAACACTGGGAATACAGCAGTGACCACCACCGATGAGGCCCTTGCTCTCATAGAGCTCGTGTGCTGGTTGCAGAACCCTAAGCCGTCACGGGGTCCTTGGGCACAGATCACAACGAAGCTGTTGTGCCCAGGTCACTGCCCACTCATTCATCCCTGTCACTGAGGAAGCCCAGGCTCACTCCTGCCTCACACACGTGCTGGGCCCTCTGCCTAGAATTCCTTCTGCCTCTCCTCGGTCTCAAAAACGCATATTCATTCACTGGGTCTCAGCTTTATTTGACTTCCCCCAGGAAGTTTCCCTGTCATCCAGGATGGGCCAGCCGCCTCCTTTCTCTGCTTCTCCTATCTTGGCAGTTGCCACTCATCTGTTTCCTGTTTGTCTTTAAAAACATAACTCAGATGGCCTCCAGTTTATCATGGTTTGATTTACAATTCTTTGGATTTATCAAGACAAAACCCCGTGGTAAGTCGGGGAGATTCTGGACTCAGGATGGTTCAACTTACGACATTTGACTTCATGATGGGTTTATCAGGGTACTAAATGCATTCTTGGCTTACGGTGTTTTCCACTTACTATGGGTTTATCAAGAAGCAGTCGCAGTCCCATCATAAGTCAGGGGGCATCTGTGAATTCCTTGGGGACAAGTCTGAGTCCTAATCATTTTGGTAGCCTCAGTTTCTGGGATAATGCCCCCCACACAGTGGGAACTCGATAAATGTGACTGCATCAGACAGAAAGGATGACTCCTGTGTGCCTACTGTGCGCCAGGTGCTGTGTGTGCACCAGCCATCCTGGGCCGTGGAGAGATGAATCAGATGTGGCCCTGCCCTCAAGAGGCCCCCAGTCTGATGGAGGGTGATCAGCCTCAGGGGCAGAGACTTAGCACCGAGGTCTAAGTGCACAAATGAGCTCCAGCCTATGCCCTGAAGGTGCCGAGAGGAGGAAGGCAATGTCCTCTAAACTTGTCCTCCACAGCCTCCTTCACCCACACACTCCAGCCACCTTCCTGCACCGTCCTGGTCCCAGCCTGGCACCATCCCTCTCCCTCCTCCAAGCCTGGGGTGCTCTGGAAGCCACCTCAGCCCCTTCAGACTCTGCCCACCCTGCTGTCACTGTCACTGTGGCTCCCGCATCATCCACATGCTGATGGCCCGCAGCAGGGCTGGCGAGGCAGGCGGGAGGGAGCTGTTCACCTGAGGATCCAGGGGCCAGCCACGCAGAACGGGGACTTTCTAATTGACATTTAAATGTCAGTGTGCCACATTAAATGTTATGGGTGTTTCATCACAGCCCTCGAGGACCATAAACACATCCCCACTCCTTAATCACTGCCCACATTAATTACAGATGCCCTTTGGCAAGTGGAAACAAGCCCGGTGTAGAGGCCACGCCGCAGCCAGGAGGCTGGGCTCCCGCCCGCGGGATGGCATGACACCCCGCTCCGGGACCCCAGATGGGGGACCCCTCCTTGTGAGAAGGATGGACAGTGAGAGAGCGAGACAGGGAGACCCGGGGGAGGAAGGAGTGGGGAGAGGGAGAAGGAGGCGGAGAGAGGAGCAGCAGGGACTAGGGGAAGGGGGTGAAGGCAGGAGACAGCGCTGTCGGCGTGGGGCAGAAAGAGAAAGACAAAGCCAGAGGAAGGCTGGGGAGACAGAAAAAGGCACAAACATACATAGAGGGTGGCAGGGAGAGACAGACAGGGAGAGAGAGAGACAGGGACTGAGAAACATTAACCTGTACAGGAAAGTGTTTCTTTCTGGATAGTCCTAGAAACTTGAATTTCTGGACTACACACAAACATACCTGCATCCCCCTACCTAAGACTGGCCCACCAGATCCCTGCAGTGGGATGGGTGGGAAGACAGCACCGCTGGCTAAGGTGAGGGGGTCCCGGGAGAGGCAGGATGCACGGACTCACGACACTGCTGGACAACGGGGAGCAGGACTGACCCCGTGGGGCAGCTGAGAACCGAGACCCAAGGATAGGAAGAAGCCCAAGGTCACTTAGCGAGATGCCCAAGGTCACAGCATCCAGCAGAAGACCAGGTCTTGTCTTTTCCGGGGCTTTGCCAGAGCTGCCGGTCAAGACACTCTGATTCTCTCTGTCAGATCTGAAACCTCCCCAGTCCCCCGCTGCCAGCCCAGGTCCAGCCTGGGCACCCACGCCTTGCTGGGTCGAGTCAGGAGAAGAGAACAGAGGATGCCCCATGTGCTTCCTGCTGGCAGCCCGGCGGCTGAGAGGAGGAACAGGAGGACAGGTGGCAGGTCAGTTTGATGAGCGCTGACCGCTCCACAGAGAGCTCACTGACCAGAAAACTGTTCCCCAGGCGCCACTCAGTGCCAGCTCCCGAGGAGGAGTTTAGGGAACTTCTGGAACCCATTCCACACTGACTACCAGCTTTATTTATTTCTCTATTTTAAAATTTTGTCACATAAACTTTTTTGTTACAAAGCAGTCGATCTACGTATGCAGAATGAATATGTGTAATGTATGTTTCCATTGCAAAGCATAACACTGAACATCATCTTTGAAGCCCTCAGCCACAAACTTAAGAAACAGAACAGTTACCAAATAGCTGAAGTTACCCTGGGAGACACTGTCAGTCTTGTGATACTGAGGAGCGAGCAGGGTGAGAACCGTGGCTGGGGCTGAATGGCAATAGTAGAATGGGGGTGGCTATGAAGTCTCAGCCTGGAGGAGGCAAAGCTTCACAGAGGAGGGGATTTTTGAGTTGGGCTGTGAAGGATGCACAAGAGTCCAACTAGAGGCCAAGGGGAGGGTGGGGCCATCTCAGGCAGTGGATAGAAAAGATGTGACGTTATAAAGTCTGAGGAACTAGGGCATGTTTGCAAACAGTTCCTATGCTAGGGACTGGGGAGGAAGCCAAAAATGAATAATATGTGCTCCTGCTTTGTAGGTAATTTAACATAAATGCAAGTAACTAATTATGGGTTTATTGTGATAGCTTAAATAAGAATGATATGAACAATGCTTTGGGACTAGAGAAGTAGAATTTTGGGAAAATTACATTTATCTTTACCTCTATCAAATTTGCAAAAGCAGTTTAGGTGGTGAGAGAAGAATTAATTCAGTACAGAGTGAAGGTGGATGCTGCCTTGAGGAATGACGTTTATGCTGGGATTGGAAGGAGGATTCTCAAGAGCAGATCACACAAGTTGTCAAGTAAAGATAATGCGTCGCCTCGGGTTGGCTTACCTAAGAAATACTTAGCATCGACGTTGGCTTGGGATGGGAGAGAACATACAGAGCATTATCTTTTTTCAACCCTTTGTTTTACAGGCAGAGAAACTGAGGCCCTGGGAAGCGATTAGGACTCATTTAAGGCCACTTGGTTTATTAGGGACTAACAAGATACATTCCCTTATATCAATCTGCAATTTCTGCGTTTTAAACAACTCTTGGGTCTATACGCACTTTGTTTTATTTTATGAGATCTATGTGTCAAGGCTGATGCCCTTAAGGATTTGTTTGTGCTTTTCCAGCTCATTAAAACATAATAACAGACTTGGGGGCCATCAGGGTTTCAGTTCCCTGAATCGGCACTCAGCTGCTCTTTCCAGGAAAGGCACAGGTAGGCTGGACAGTGGCACCCGGGTCGTTCCTAGTGGGGCCCAGAGACTGCACAGCTGCTGCAATGCAGCCCCCTAACTGCCCAGCCAGGGCACTCTGAGTGACCTTGGATGGAGCCGCTCTGCCCACCCCCAGCCCGCTCCGATCTTTCTCCACAAGTGAGGTTGGTGTCCCACCTGCCCAATGACGCAGCTGAAAGGGATTGTTTCCTGAGGTCACAACCAGCTTAAACCTTCTGACGTGAGATGGCAAAAGCATTTTAAACAATGAGAACCCTTGGCAGTGGGTGGCACTCTACCTTCAAGTTCATCATCACAGCCACCTGGGCTAGGAGATGTGATGCTGTCATTTTATAGAAACCTGGGGAAGGCAGGGGGCTTGGCTATGCCAGGGAGAGGCAGAACTGAGAGCTGTCACTCAAGTCCTTAGAACTCAAAGTATAGTTCTCTCGCCTAAGCCAGAATGGCAGTAATTTCCCAGCAGCCCACAGACAGCCACAGGAGTGGCAGCCATCATAAAGGCTGACAGTTCTCTAGCCTACCTGTGTGCCAGGTGCTGCTCTACGCACGCTACCCGGCTCCTCTTGTTTAAACTTCAAAACAACCTGTGCTAGAAAACTCAGAATAAACCCAAGTTTCTCACTGTGGCTACAAATCCCTCCATGATTTGACTTCTGGCTATTTCTCAATTTTATCCTAATTGACTTCTCTCCCTCCCTCCAAACCAGCCACTCTGGCCACCTTCCTATTCCTCAAACTTGTCCTCACCTCAGGGCCTTTGCACAAGCTGCTCCCTCTGATGGCCCATGTGGCTCAGATATCATATTCTCAAAGAGGCCTTCCCTGACCCTCACCAGCACCGGATCGCCTTCCTGCAATTGTCTCTGAGACAACAGGACCCACACTGTCATTGCTGGGCTCCTGGCCCCGAGCACAAGGCTTGGCACACAGTGAGGGTTCAGCCAATGCTCCGGCATGGGCACTCGGAGAACGCCGGTGGGAGCAGGGTGCCAGGGAAAACGAGGTGAGGGAAAGAAGGCATGAGGCCCCGGAACCACGCTTCCAGGCCACGCCTCTTTGAGATGACTTCACCATGGACACAGCTTCAGAAGAAAAAGTTGTCGACTCAGTTTATCCATTTTCATTCCAAAACATAGTCACCATGCTCTAATAATAGCGGCTAACATGTCTGAACACGCACTATGCGCCAAGTCCCTTAAATGCATGAATGTGTTTCATCCTTTGACAACCCCACAAGACCGAAGCCTGTATCAGCCCTATCAGGCCTATTGCACAGCTGAGGGGAGGCCCAGGAGTGTTGAGTCACTTGCTCAAGGCCGCACAGCTAGCAAGTGGCAGAGCTGGCGCTGCAGGCTTGGCTCTGGAGTCTGTGCACCTCATCTGCCAGCCCACTGCTTCCGGGGGAGGCGAAGGAACCGGTTCAAGGCCGCACAGCTAGTACCCGGAAACACAGGGGTACAAATGCAGGTCTGTCTGACTCCTAAGGCAGGACAGCCACTCTGTCCCGCCCAGGAACATTTTAACAGGCAGCATCAGCCTTTGGAATCCAGGCTACAGACCAGCGAGAATTCCCCGATGAGACAGCTGGAGCTGACTGCAAGATGAGAGTCTAGAAATATTCTGGTGCATTGAAGGCCGGGCCTCCCAAGCACGCTTGCCTTTCCTAATCACAGCAAAGTTTCTGGAACAAACATGCAGGGTCTCATTCGCACAATGAGGCCTCCGCAGATGGGGCTGAATGGAGACAATCGGAAGAGACACTTCAGATTGTCAGAGTTGGACAGCTGGCGCTAGCCTGCTTCCGGGCCCATCTGCCACGCACCCCTCCCCCTTCCTCCCTTCCCCTCCCCATCCCCGCCCTGCTCCTCTGCCCCTCTTCCCTGATGCTACCAGCAGCCCCACCACCTCCTGGGGAGGAGCCTCCATCCAGAGGGAGCAGCGTCCCTGGCCAGTAAGGGGAAGGGAAGTGTAGACAGCACCTAAAGGGGCTGAAGAGGACAGAGCCACTTGGTGGTGGAGCCAGGGCCTTGGTGACAGGCACATAGTGCAGGACTCTAAGAATGTCCTGAGCTAAGCATCTCAGAGGCATTCTTCCCTGCTCTCACCCTCAAACCATTTCTTGCAGCCCCTCCAAGAAAAACTCTGGAGTTTGGGGACTCCTGGAACACAACCAGCATGGAGGGAGGCTTTAAAGCACAGTGATTTAGACCAACTGGCAAGACAGACTGAGCTTCACCCCTCACTTGCTGTTTGACCTGGGGACATGGCCTAATGAGCCTCACTTTGCTCATCCATCAAATGGGGATAATAACACCTACTTTATACGGGCTTGGGAAACATACTGATGTATTTCATGTGCATAATACTGTGCTTAGCACACATTTTATGCTTAATGAACAGTCAAGTGGTTGCCATTGTCCTGTTGTGGTGGGTCAAAGGTTTTCTTAGCTGGCTGGTCTACTCTGGCCCACGATGGGGCAGAAGGCTGGGTCAGAGGGTACGTGGAAGCCGGGCTGTGCTTGGGTATATTTCCCCGTTAGCTCTCCTCAGCCATGTCCTCCCTATCTTGTATCCCGGTGGCCCTGGGTTTCCCCTGAAAATTCGGGGACAATCTCAATACCTTGATATTCACAATTCTCAAGGCTGCCTTGGTTTCCCCAGGCTTTCAAAGATGCCATCTAAGTTCATTTCATGAGGACTGTGCGACACACAGGAACACCCCCGTTCAGCAGATGAGGACGACCTCACTGGAGAGGCACTGGGCAGCACAGCTAAGGAGGAAGCACTTGCTGCTGACGTGGCCAGAACTTTCCAGCACCCACACAAGAATCATTTGAGGCAGAGCCTGAGGGAGTGGGTGGCCGCCCCGGGACACAGATCGATGAAGTAGGAAGAGCAGAGGCTGTGAGGCCAGCTAGCTCTCAGTGAGAATCCTGAGGCCACGGCAACTGATTGTGTGGCTTCCTCGCTCAGTGCCTCAGTTTCCCCATCTGTGGATGATCAGATCATGCTAACCTGGCAGTGTTACTGAGAAGATGAAATTAAACACCAAACAGGCACATAGTAGGTGCTCCATTCCTGTTGGAGTAACCTCTGTTTTTTGGAATGCATGATGCCCATGTCATTCCTTCTGCCCCAAAAGATCCTCCCTGGAAGCTGTTTCCCTCATGCATGTAGCAGGTGCTCTGATGTCACCCCCGAGGATGCTGTTGACACTCAGGCGGAGCGGCACATCTGCATTAACCTCGGTGATGGTGGAGCTCAGTCCCGGCCTAATTGCTGAACCTCAACATGCAGGTTGTTTATCGGCGGAGCGACAAGAAGCCTGAGTACTCTTGTTCTCAGAAGATGGGGCTGGGAAGGGAAGCGAGCGATTCTGCCTCCGCCTGCCAGCAATGAGGGATAATTACAGCGCTTGTCAAAATAAGATGTGCAGATAGAGCCCATTCCCCGCCAGCAGGCTTCTCAAATCCCCTGGGAATTCCTGGTTTAATTAAATACCTGGTGCAAACGTGGGGTGCTGGGTGTCGGCAACACGCCTGGATTAAAAGTCCACCCTCAGTGGAGCCAAGATGAGCGCACTCCCCCTCCCCTCGTCACAGGCTCTGGGGCTGCAGAGGAAAGCGGAGGTGACAAGAAAGAGAGGCAAAGAGGGAGGGAAAGAGGGAATGACAAACACAGGAAAGAAACAGATAAACAGACAAAATCTGCTCTGGCAGAAGGGATTAAATGGCACATAAAAAGAATTTCCCAACTGGGAAGTGTGCCTGCGAAGAAATTTTCTATCTCGATTAAGAAAAATGAAACTCACATCCTTGAGCTTGGTCCTGAGTGGCGAGTCACTGTTTGGGGAAGGATGGCGGCACCACCCAGCCCTGAGTCTGGCTTTCAAGACTCTCCGGGTGCCTGAGACTCACTCTCTTGTCGAGCCATGTTCCCTGACTCTTTGGCCTCGAGAGCTGCTACCCTCTCCTCCTACCCTGACCCAGTTTTGTACACAGGCCCTGCCCTTTAATCCCCCTGCAGGATGGCTGAGCTCGGCTGCAATGTCAGACAAGACTTAACTGAAATCCTGGAGAGACAACCGGAAAATAAACATCAAGCATGACTTGCATCCGGATAAGCTGGCATGCAAAATGCGACTGCCTCTCCGAGGCTCCGGGAGCTTCTCATTCTTTTTAGTCTTCACCAACCCAGAGCCCATTCTGGCCCACCTGCTACTGATTCCAGACTTGGGGTCTCAAACTAGTGGCCCAAGGACGTGATCGAGCCCTTAGATAATATTTTCTTTGGGATACACACAGTTTTTTAAAAATTAAAAAAAAAAAATTTGCATGACATCTATATATCTAAGTTCTCATGGCAAATCAGAAGACCTGGCCAGACTGGGCTGCATTCCCACAGGCATGAGTCCTTCCTTTAGATAGGACATGCTGTTAAGCACCTGACGTTGTCACACTGGTCTGTACCCTAGAATGTGAGGGCAAGAGCCATGACATTGCCCTCCTGTGCTGTCCGCCAGCGTTGTGTTGGGTACTGACTCACGGGAAGAGTGTACCTGTGTTCACTCATCAATTATCCATCCGTTCACTGGACAAGTGTCATGGGGACGGCCTTTGTGCCAGGTCCTGTGCTAAGCCTGGAGAAGAGGGTTAAGCAAGGCAGACAGCTGAGGTCCACCTCCTCACTCCAGGTTTCCTATGGGAAGTCCTTCCCTCCTCACTCGTAAGGAATTACAACTAAGAATGACAGGCCAGCCCTTCCTCTGAGGTGTGCCTTATCCTCACAGATCTCTAGACGATAATCATGCAACCGAACGATGCATCCACCACACTGTGCTACCAAGAGATACCTTAGCCTGCTGGGGCAGAAGAATCTTTCTGCTGTGCTAGCTCATGGACAATAGCAGGGAAATGGTACTATGTAGAGTTGAAAATAACATGGATCCTGGGACAGACTGCCTACATTTAAATCCTGGCTCAGTGCTACCTTGGACAAGCTACTTCGCCTCTCTGGGCCTCAGTTTTCCTCATCTGTTAAATGGGAATAGTGGCAGTTCCTACCCCCTTCATGAAGTGGTTTATGAGAATTAATATTTATAAAGTGGCGGGGACATAGTAAGAGTGCTATTTAAGAATATGATTAAAAATGAACGAGAACCAAGAATACACAGGCTTTGAAACAGGGGTACAAGTCACGTGATTTCCAGGCACTCTTCTCTGCTTGGGAGTTCATGGTTGATGAGTGGTGTCTCTCACGGGGCAGTTGTGAGGATTACCCAGAAAGTGCCAGTGGTGTGGGACCAGGTGTCTGGGCCGCAGCAGGAGGTGCCCACCGGGTTAGGTTTCTTCCTCCTCCACAGGCCCTGGGCTGCAGCCAGCCCTGCAGCATGTGGCCTCAGCACACCCTGGGGAGGAATTCCCTGCATATTAAGCAGCCGGCTGAGGATGACATCATTCACTGGAGCTGTCCCAGGCCGCTGCGAGTCTCGAGTCTCGAGGGAGGGAGGGACACCCGAGGAGGGAGGGACACCCGAGTGTCAACACAGAGCCCGGTGTGGCCCCTGCTCCTCGCCAGCGTCAGCCCTGGCCTGGACAGCTCCCGAGGGCCTTTCCGGTCCAGCCCATCCCCTCTACGGTTCCTTCCCCACACAACTGAGCTTCAGAAAGCATCCATCAGAGCTTGCTGTGCCTGCTGAGAACATTCCAGTGGCCTCCTGTTGCACTTAGAATAAAATCCCACCTCCTTAGAGTGGCCCAAAGGCTCTGCCCGATCTGGCCCTTGCTGGCACTTCCTGTATTCCAACTACAACTGCTCCTTCCTGCCCTTCTCTTTGCGGGATCTGGCATAGCCTTCCCCCTTCCCCCTTCCTGTTGTGGGAGCCTGAGCACAAATGCCACCTCCTCAGGGAGCCTTCCAGGATTTCTGCATTTTAAGCAGCTCCTCATTCCTCCCACTTTACACCTCCTCCGTGCTGTCCTATTTGATTTCCTCTGTAGCCCTCCTTGTTGCCTGACACCACCTTACTGATTTATTTCCTTCATTGCTGTCTGCTCCACCCCCACTATTAAAGCAGCAGATTCCATAAATTCCATGAAAACAAGAACTTGGTTCTGCTCTGTTTTGTTCAGCTCCCAGCACTGTGCCTGGCCCATAGCAGACTCTCAATACACATCTGGGCAGCCCATGTGTGAATGAACAGATTCCTTTCCTGCAGATGCCAAGAGATGTAGCCTGGTCCTTCCCAGGGCCTGATGCTGCGCTGAGACCTCTAGTGACAAATGGTTCTAATTTTAACAACTTCCTACAGGCTGGGAGAAGTCAATGTCCTTGATCTATAGAGCAGAGGACTAGGTGTCCCTCCAGCTCATCATGAATATCATCATGAAGATACACACACACACACACCCCTTTGCAAGAACAAATGACACTATGTGGATGCAGGGGAAGAAAAAGAGATTTGGCCTCAGATTCACCCAGATTCCAAATGTGGTGAAGCCCCAGCCCGGGATTAGCAGGAGAGAAGGTGTGGACAGCACAGAACCTATGAGAAGGGGGGACTGGTCTGCACAGTTGTCACTCCATGGGGGTGCACGTACCCTGCACATTTGCAATAGTTGCCCAAGTGTCTCCGGTGTTTTATTCAGGGAGGGGGCTGGGAACAAACTATGAGTCAGATGTGATGTGTGTCCTCAAGCAACATGTCTCGGTATGGACACAGACAATAACATGACCTTGGATGTGGTGAAGGTCATACAGATAAATGCAGAATGCACTGCAGGAGCCCAGGAACATTACAGTCCATTCCGAGGTGGACATCAGCCAAAGCCCCAGAGAGGCTCTGACCACTGAGCTGGAGCCCGCAGGGTGAGTACGTGTTTGGCTAAAACACAAGAAAGAGAAAAGACAAGCAGGGGAGGGGCATGAGAAAAGGCGCTGACAGTGTAGGAGGGCATGGCGTGACTGGGGTGGGGTGGGGTGAGTGCGGCTGAGCAGAGGATTTCTGGAGAAAGGGGAAGAGACAAGCTGGGGAAGGAGGCTGGGGAGAGTCTTTAATCCCTTCTAAATCACCCAGCACCTGCAATGTAGGCCGTGAGGAAACTTCAGAGGCTGCGTGGCCAGGGAGACTTGTGGTCAGACTTAAGCTTTAGGAAGATTACACTGGTATAGTGCAGAGACGGACTGAAGGAATGAAAATTAGAAGCAGGGAAATGGGATGAGGGGGCTGTTGAGAAAGGATAAAGTCCTGTTCTAAGGAAATGGAAGGATGGGCTTAAGGGTTACGTATCAAGTAGACTCACAGTGCTTGGTAAGCAATTGATCCTAGTATTGAGTGAAAGGAAGGAATTAAAGATTATACTGCTATCATCATCACCATCAACATCAATATCACCAACACCACAATCACTACCATCATCACCATCATCATTGTCCTCACCATCACTACCATCATCATCATCATCATCACTGTTATCATCACCACCACCATTATTACCATGTCACTATCACCATCATTATCATCAACGTCACATTATGACCATCACCATCCTTCCAGCTCTCATTTACTAGACTTGGACTGTAACCGGGCATTGTTACACGGATTACTTTGGGAAGAATCATCAGATCCATCAGAGATTCTGCAAGTCTTAAAAACCACCTAGCTGCTTACCTAACAGTATTTCCTAAACTTCCTTTCCTAGATAAATTCTTTGTTCAGTTCCAGAACCAAGTGTGTTTCTGCTTAGTCTGCTTCATGGTCCTCCTGAGTGGTACTATTATGTCAATAAGTTTTGCAACTTCTAGGCTGGGTACAATAGCCAAATGCCCAGCCAAGTGCCCAGCTCTTGGGCCCATTGCATGGCTATGATCCAATAATTTGAGGAGCAGCTGGATTCTAACCATCTGATACTTTCTTCTTAATGCCTCCCATGACAGTTCTATGGTCCTACAAGCTTGATGAGACTGAAACCATTATCTGTAATATCTGTTTTATTCACCAATGAACACCAACAGTGGTAGGCACATCAGCAAATATCCATTGATTAAATCTTACCTTCTCTATAATCCACTTTTCAATGTTCGTTCATAGCATACAAATATCTGTAACAGCAATGAATTACATCTAAAAACTGAATTGTTACTCTTCCAAGTTCCTTATATTTCTGTGGTCTATATGATTTGGAAACACTGAATCAAATAAAGTTAAATAGACTTCTGTATTTCAGGGCTTCTCGGAGCCTTTAATGTCTAATGTACTTTGTGAATCTTCAAGAGAACTTTCAATTATGTAGCATTTCTTAAGTGTATTTCAATATAGTTGTCTTTTTCATGGTCTAATGTTTCAAGGAACACACTTTCAGAAATGCTGGCTTTAAATCAATTGTTCAGTGGTTTTATCAACAGTAAACCAGCTATCATCATCCCAGATTTCCTTAATTATATTCTTAACATGGTTAAGAGACAGATAACAATTTTATCAATTAGTTGCACACATGTCAGTTCCTTAAAACAGAGGAAGTTTTCTTAGCCAAGAACCCTTTCCCGGTCTAAGGTTGGGACTGACATCTCTTTGTTTTGAAAAGAACCGAGGAACTCAATCTTTGAAACTGTGGATGAATGTTTAGGTTAACCAAGGCTGATATAAGGCATATGCTTTTTCTTTTTTTTTTTCTTTTTTTTTTTTTTTTGAGACAGAGTTTCACTGTGTTGCCCGGGCTAGAGTGCCGTGGCGTCAGCCTAGCTCACAGCAACCTCAACTCCTGGGCTCAAGCGATCCTTCTGCCTCAGCCTCCCAAGTAGCTGGGATTACAGGCATGCGCCACCATGCCCGGCTAATTTTTTCTATATTTTAGTTGGCCAATTAATTTCTTTCTATTTTTTAGTAGAGATGGGGTCTCGCTCTTGCTCAGGCTGGTTTCGAACTCCTGAGCTCAAATGATCCGCCCACCTCGGCCTCCCAGAGTGCTAGGATTACAGGCGTGAGCCACCGCGCCTGGCCAAGGCATATGCTTTTTCAGCCTTGGTGAGATTTTTGTTTTTCGTTAAAGTGAATATAGCTTCTGACGACAGGCTCCCAGGCTCTGGTGGACTTGGAGTGGGTGTGGAAGGGCTTACTCTTGGGTGTTCAGAAGCCAAGCTGGGACCCCTACCCCTCTGAGTGAGTCCCTAGTGTACAGCCTGGCTTCTCCAGCCCAGACCCCGTGCTGAGGATTCTTCCATCTAAGGAGATACAGGATGGTTTTAGCCCAGGGCAAGACTATGAAAGCAGGGTTCTGGTATAGTAGGCCCATTCCTTTAGTAATTAGTTATGAAAGAATTAGTTATGACTTATGGTCACTCCTAGCCCTTGAGGTTAACTGCAAACTGTGCTAGGAACCAGTAGGTAAAACCTAGGCCCTATCAAGTAGGCAGAGACCCCTATATAAAACTTGGAACTCAAGGGTTAGACCTTTAATATAAAGGTGAATGAGAAATGAACTAGCACAGAAAACCTGCTTGTCCTGACTTCGATGCTGGGAAGGTGGATGGGGAAGGAAGGACTCGTCTCCCCTGAGAATTTATAACTGTATGCTAGCCCTCACCTGGATGTGTGATCTGAAGAACCTCAAGTGAAAATTTTAATTTAAAATGGACTTGGGTTGGGAGTTCTCCCAAGTGACTGAAAGATCCAAGGATAGTACTTTTTGGAGAAGTGAAACTTTAACTCAGTCCTCAAATAATTCCCAAAGATAAAGTTCTAAGGAACATTCACCATCAAAAATTATCAAACACACAAGGAAACAAGGCACTATAAGATAGAGGTCTTAACTACAGCAGAAACAACAGATAGAAGAATCAGATCAGCAAAGCTTCAGATATTAGAATTTTTATTAGGCACAGAATATGAGATGGTAAAGTTTATACACTTAAATAAATAAAAGAGGTTTGAAAATATGAGAAAGTAATAAGATACTATAAAGATGTCTTAGCAGATTTGATAAAGAACCATATGGGATATCTAGAAATGAAAAATATATTAATTAGAAATTTTAAGCCTCCCTGGATGGATATGGATAGATTAGAGAGCAAATAAGACACAACTAAGGGGAGAATTAGTAAACTATTAGATAGTTTTAAATAAATTATCCAGAAAACAGGCTAGAAAGACAAAGGTGGAAGAAATGGAAGATGATTCTAAGATGTGGAGTTTGGAGTAAGGGGTCTGACACAGGGCTACTGTGTCTGTTACGTAGATAGGATACAGCACAGTTCTGGAAGGTGAAGGTAACATCAAAATCTGTGACAGAGAAATCTTGAAATTAGAGAGAAAACTTAGACCATCTACAAATAAATAGCAATTAGGCTAGCAGCTGTCTTTTTAACAATAACAATGGAGGCCAGAAGGCAGTGGAATGATATTTTCCATGTGTCAAGAGAAAATAATTGACCACCTGTAAAGGTATACTTAGTGAAATTATATTTCAAGAATGAGAACAAACTAATTTTTTTATGTTTGGATAAATAAAACAGGTCCTCACCAGAGGAAATTCTAAAAGATGTAGCTCAGTCAGAAGGAAAATTAACCGAGATAGAGAGTGAAAGATTCAAAAAGGAATACTAAGCAAATATGTGATTAATATATGGGTAAATCTAAACTAATATTGCTGTACAAGTTAATAGTAATGATGTCTAATTTGTTGATTTAAAAACAAGACAAGGTCCTGCTTTCGGTAAGATGTAATAGATTGTGGTGGGCCAACTCCCCCACTGCAAAAACTGTAAAAAGAAAGAAAGAAAGAAAGAAAGAAAGAAAGAAAGAAAGAAAGAAAGAAAGAAAGAAAGAAAGAAAAGAAAAGCTGCAAAAATAGAAATTTTTAAAACAACAAAAAGCCAAAGAAATGAGAACTAAATGGACCAAAATTGCAGAAAGGGAAGAGCCCTTCCTAGATCAGCTGATAATTGCTGGCAGTTTTCTTCCCTGGGGGCATTTGCTGATTTTGGACCTGGGTTGAGGACTGGTGTCGGCCCAAACAGAGGTTGTGTACTGGGGGAAACGGAAACTAGCCGAGCGCTGGCAGCTATGCAGGGCTGGCAGGATGGGCAGGAAACTAGAGGAGCCTGAAACATAAGCAGCCAAGTAACTGCTGGCTTAACACATAAGACACTGCTGAGTGCTGAGGCGGCACAGGTGGCTGGAAGCTGGGATGGAAGGTTGGAATGAAATCTCTTCTAACCTCATGGACAGAATTCCGTGGGAGAGAGAGGGCCGGCCATAAATGTCTGTTTTTCCCCTCAAGACATTTGCCAGATTTTGAAGGTGGGCAGCATAGCTCAAGACATCCAAAGGGCAGAACTGAACCTCCTTCAGTCTTTCCGAGCAGAGGAGACAGAGACCAGCTAGGCTCTCAATCAAAAGTCATGAAGGGTCACACTCAAGGAACAGGGACAAACCAGAGGCAGACTCAGTCTTCCTAAAACTGCAACTCACTTCTGACGAGACTAAGGGAATCAGCCTTCCGCCCTGCCTCCCTAACAGAGGGAACTGGGAAGCTTCTGAGGGAATAAATCAGCTGGAGCCTCCATAGTTCTTTTATACACAACATCCAGCATCAGTCAAAATTATGAGGTATGTGAATAGGCAAGAAGAGAGAGAAAAGAAAGCACACGATAAAAACAGGTCCACAGATAATCCAGATATTTTATTTACCAGATAAGGGATTTGACTATGATTAAAAAAATAGAGCTACAGATGTGTATTAGAACTTCTAGGATAACCACTCAAAAATAATTCAGGAATGTATCAGGAATGAAACAAACAAACAATACCAGAAAAAATTCAATAAGCGAACTATTTACTTAAATTTTTTGAAAGACAGAAAAGAAGAAATAAAGGAAGAAAAAAAAGATAAGACAAACAGAAAATAAATACCAGAGTGGTGGAATTAAACCCAACAATATCAGTAAGTATATTAAATATAAATGGACTAAAAGTAAAAAGACAGAACTAAAATAATGAACAATAGCCTGTATATTAGAAAGAAGATAATCAGAGTCCAAATGTTGAAAAGTTATTATTGTTCAGGAGATGAATAAAGATGCCGATGAAATTTAGACTTCAAGTGTACATGTTAAAATATCTAAGGTACCTACTAGAAGAATCAACCTAATAAGCTTTCTAGGTTATTCTGAATTTGACAATTAAGTATAATTATTTAAATCTCTGAAGTTACAAGGTTTGGTAGAAAAACAAAAATCTTCTGAACACTGAAGTATTTACTAGTGAGCTGGTCACATAAACTTTTTTTTTGCACTCAAGTATTACTCCCATTACACTGGTTTCTACCCTTACTCATCCCACCTATTGCTTTGTTAGTTTTCTTCCACATGTTGGTTGTTGTAAATATCTGATGATGTAATGGAAATTCAAAGGAAATTGATGAAGAGGAAAAGTGCAAATCTCCAAACAGACTCAGGATTTCATGAAGTTAGCGAAAGTGTTGTTGGATAACTTCTCCACTCATATTTACATTACGGACAAATGAGGAGCTGGCAGAGTTAAACTAGTTAAAAACTGGAGAGGAGAAAAATAACAAAGATGTCCAGTTCTTCAAAAGAGAATAATTTTATCATCTAATGACTGGGAGAGGCTCATGGGAAGACTGGTAAAGCTCAGAAGTATTTTGCCCAATATGACCCTGTTTATTTATCATGCTCAAGTCAAACAAAATTAAGACAGTTACATTGTGTTAAAATACAATTTTGTCTAAAAAAAATGTCCCCCCTCAAAAAATCATCACTTGGTAATTTCTATTTTTAATGAAAAAAATTAGCACATTTGACACTATAATCTATATTTTATTAATAGAAAATTTAAAAAGACTTGTTTTAATGCTTTCAAATTTATTTTTTCAAGGTATGGGCCTATTCAAACCTTTTCCTTCACTACTTACAATGAATATTCAAGTTTTATTTTAAGAAGATTTTCTTTAAGTAGTATTTTACTGATACCAATTATCCTTAGAAAAATGAGGACTGCCTGTGTCTACCTTCTTTTACTTGCTAAGCATCTTTCTGTGTAGTGTTTATTACACAGGTATGTGCTGTGGTCTGAATGTTCGTGTTCCCCCAGTGCGGCAGTGTTGGTAGGGGGGAATCTGGAAGGTGATTAGGTCATCAGAGCAGGGTCCCCTTCAATGGGATTAGTGCCCTATAAAAGAGTCCCAGGTGAGCTTGCTCCTTCTGCTATGTGAGGACACAGGTAGAAGACACCCTCCATGAGCAACAGGCCCTCACCTGACCTAGAATCTGCTGGCGTAGTGATCTTGGACTTTCCAGCCTCCAGATCTGTGAGCAACAAATTTCTATTTTTTTTATTTCAATGAACTATTTATTTATGCAATTTTTTTCACATTCTCTTTTTTTAATTTCAAAATATTAAGAGGATACACATATTTTTGTTACATGGATAGGTTTTATAATGCTTAAGTCAGGGCCATAAATGTGTCCATCACCCGAATCTTGTTCATTGTACCTGTGAGGTAGGTTTTTATCTCTCCCCTTCTCCTCCCTCCCCTCTTCTTGATTTCCAATGACTTTCACTTCTCTCTGCGCCCATGTGTGCCCATCAATTAGTTCCAAATTATTAAAGAGTACATGTGGTGTTTGTTTTTCCATTCTTGAGATACTTCACTTAGGACAATGGTCTCCAGTTCCATCCAAATTGCTGCAAAGGACATAAATTCATTTCTTTTTATGGCTGAGTAGTATTCATGAATTGATGGACACTTGGATTGCTTCTACATCTTTGCAACTGTGAATTGAGCTGCAATGAACATTCCAGTGCAGGTGTCTTTTTGAGTAAATGGCTTCTTTTCCTTTGGGTAGATACCCAGTAGTGAGATTGCTCGATTAAATGGTAGGTCTACTTTTAGTTCTTTGAGAAATCTCCATACTGTTTTCCATAGAGGTTGTACTAATTTCAGTCCCACCAAAAGTGTATAAGCATTCCTTTTTCTCTGCATTCACACCACCATCTATTGTTTTGGGACTTTTTAATAACAGCCATTCTGATGGGATAAAATGATATATCACTGTGGTTTTCATTTGCATTTGCCTGATGATAAGTGACATTAAGCATCTGGAGGCATCACATTACCACACTTCAAACTACACTACAAGGCTATAGTTACCAAAACAGCATGGTACTGTTACAAAAATAGAGACATAGACCAATGGAACAGAGAGAGAACCCAGATATAAAACCATCTACTGACAACCAACTGATATTTCACAAACGCAACATACACTGGGGAAAAGTAGCCCTATTTGATAAATGGTGCTGGGAAAATTGGATAGCCACATGCAGAAGAATGAAACAAGACCCCAGTCTTTTACCACTTACAAAAATTAATTCAAGATGGATAAAAGACTTAAATGTAAGGCATGAAATCATAAATATTCTAGAAGAAAATGTAGGAAAAACTCCTATAGGTATCAGCCTACACAAAGAATTTATGGCTAAGACCCAAAGGCCAGTATAGCAACAACAAAAATAAATAAATGAGACTTGATTAAAGTATTAATAAAAAGCATTTGCACAGCAAAGGAAATAATCAACAGAGCAAATAGACAACCTATAGAATGGAAGAAAATATTCGCAAACTATACATCTAATAAAGGGCTAATATCCAGAATCTACAAGGAACTCAAACAAATCGGCAGGAAAAAAACAAACAACCACATTGAAAAGTGGGCAAAAGACATGAACAGAAGCTTTTCAAAAGAGATGGACAAATGGTCAACAAACATATGAAAAAGCAATAAATTTCTATTATTTATAAAGTATAGTAGGCCCCCCATCCCAGGTTTCACTTTCTGTGTTTTCAGTTACCTCTTGCAGTTTGGAAAAAGGTGAGTATAATATGACAAGATATTTTGAGGCTGGGAGCACAGCATGGTGCACACCTGCACTCCCAGCACTTTGGGATGCCAAGGCAGGAGGGTTGCTTGAGGCCAGGAGTTCAAGACCAGCCTGGGCAATATAGCAAAACACTATCTCTACAAAAATTTAAAAATTAGCCAAGCCTGGTGGTACACACCTGTAGTCCCAACTACTCAGGAGGCTGAGGCAGGAGGATCACTTGAGGCTAGGAGTTTGAGGCTGCAGTGAGCTATGACCAGGCCACTACACTCCAGCCTGGGTGACAAAATGAGATCCTGTCTCAAAAAAAAAAAAAGATATTTTGAGAAAGCAAGAGAGCCCACATTCACATAACTTTTATTAAAGTATATTGCTACAATAATTCTTTTTTTTTGTTTAGCTCTTACTGTGCCTGATTTATAAATAAACTTTTATCATAGATATGTATGTATAGGAAAAACTAGTATACTATGTATAATATATTTAGGATTTGGTACTATCTGTGGTCTCAGGTATCAATTGGGGGTCTTGGAACATATATCACCCTTGGATAAGCGGGGACTACTGTATCCAGTCTATTTTGTTATAGCAGCCCGAATAGACTAAAACAGTGTGTCTTATTTTATTTTCCACGCAGGATTGAATCTTGACACTTTCTGTTTTTGAAAGTATAAGCTGGGCACTTTGCTAAGTACATATCTCACGTAATCTTTCCAACAGCTCTATGAGACATTTTAGATGTAAAAGCTGCAGTCTAGAGAGTTGAAGTGATAAACTTGCCCAGTGCCACACAGGGAGTTCATGACTCAGTCCAGATCTCCACCCCACATATGTCTGACTTCCAAATCAAGCTTTTAATTTCGACACTACACTTTCCTATCCCTCTTTCTCTCCCAGGGCCATGGCAAAGCCTTCCACATAGTAGGCGCTAAGTCAACGTTGGCAAGTCTGAACTGTTGCCTAACTCAGGTCCTCAGTTGAGTGTAATATGGCTGAATGACTATCATTACCATTGTTCAGTTTGACTTTTGGGCGTATGGCTGGGAGCCCAGGTGCTATAAATCTGTAGATGGCGATACTTCTTTAGACTAGGAGCTGGCAGTGAAACATTTTTCCCATCTTGCTTTGTAGACAATATTATTGGGATGGGAGAACTGGAAGGGAACCGGTAGTAGATCCTGAGCCTCTAAAATGTGCCAGGCGTTGTCTGAGGTATTTTAAATTTGTTATCTGCTTCTCCTAAGATCTCTGTGAGGTAGGTATTATCTCATTTTTGTAGATGCACACAACGAAGCTCAGAGAGGTGAAGAGGCTCATCAAGGCCCACAGCCCACAAGTGGCAGAACCTGGGTTCAAATTGCCTGACTACAAACCTCGCTCCCTCCCTATACCGTTACTTGTCATTCTGGTTTGGAGCCTCTGAACTAGGTAAGAAGGGGGATGAATAGGGAAGGGGGCTTTTCTTCATGGGTCTGCCCTGCTCTGAGAAGATGACAAAGTACTCGGTCCCCTGCATGGCTAAAGTGTAGTGTCAGGGAGAGAGCTTGCTGGTGACAGGTATTAAATAGCCCAGGCCACAGTTTGGGGACAAGACTGGGAGCAACATTCATTCAACTCAGAAAAATAAATCCCTCTCAGTGGGATTAATGGGGCTGGTGGCACTCGCTGTCCAGGGCTGGCTCAGAGCTGATTATGAGTACAGATAGAAGCTTCGCAGTCAGAAGGATGAAGAAATGATTGTAACAGACTCCAGGGGGTTGAGGTGAGAACTGACTAGTCCAAGAGGAATGCCTCAGGCCTGACACATAGGACAGACAGCTGGCCATAGGGTCATGTGGAACATCAGGTCACTTGCAGTGAAGAATCCTGTGTAGCAGTAGGAAGGACCTCACAGATCATCCTTTTCCTACTCCCTACCATCAGCCCATTTTATAGATGGGGAAACCAAGGCCCAGAGAGGGGAAGGGCCTCATTCAAAGTCACAGAGCTAACATTGTCGAGCCCATACTTCATAGTTGGAGAAAGTGGAGTTTAGAAACTGTCAGATCTGAACTTGCCTAAGATCACCTATGAGATATTCTAGCCTTTTACCCCCATTCTATGGATGGGATCACTGAGGCAGAGAGAGGCCCAGAGAGGAATCATTTCAGGCACAGTGGGCAGCATTAGATCTGCCAGCTTCTGCCCAGCTTTTGGTATAGCCACCAGGACCTTCTCTACCTGGGGCAGTGAGAGGTGTTTGGGGTTTGGGATTCTTATTTCACTGGCCACATGCTTCACCCTAGTGGCCTGCCAGTCTAGGTGGGTCTCTCTGAGACCCAATCTTCTGCAGTTGAAGGAGGGTTGGTTTGGAAGAAAGAGCCGGTACGATGCAACCATTATGGCAGGATGGGACCAAGGTAAGCCCATCAGAGCACCTGATCTTTCAGATGCCTCAGGGGCTCGCCCAGGGTGGGTCACAATCAATATCACGTTACTGAGGAGGGGGCTGCCAGTCTTCTCAGCCTTGACTCACAGTGGTGTGCCCATGGGACAGCAAGTCGTGGTGGGCTCTGTGCATTTCCACCTGTCATCTAGAAGGCCCGTGGCTGCCAGCGTAATCATGGATGAGTTATGGTCCCTGAGATCCACGTAGCAGTGCTGGGCAGCGGCTGTCGGGACGATAACTCATCGCGGGACTCTGCGCTGTGTTTGACAATCCTGGCTGGGGCTGTAATTATGCCCTGCTCTAGCAGCCTCCTCACTGTGCCTCAGTGTACCTTTTGAGACTTCTGCAGGGTAGAGTGAGGGGTGGCATGGGGGATGGTCACTCTCTCCAGGAAGCCTAGCAGCTGGGCTCTCTCAGGACGGGGGCTTTGGGGGCCATACCCTCAAGGAAGCTTCTGAGTCTATTTCTTTGCCTAGAAACCTTGTTTATCTCTCACTTGAGTTTTCCTGGGCGTGCAGTGAGGAGAGCTTTCCCTGGAATCTAGCAGGGAAGTAGCATGTGTCGGGGCCTCAGTTTACATCAGAACAGCTCAGGCCCAGAGAGCAAAAGGGAACACGTCAGATCCGCACAGCAGGCACGTGGAGCCCCTGAGGCCAGCAGCCAGGATGATGGACAATTCCATTATTATTATAGTTATTTTAAAATAAAAATAATAAAATAAAAAAATCTCTTCTCATTTCAGCTTGGCCATGAAGTCACTGTGGAGCAGGGGTCCTCAAACTTTTTAAACAGGGGGCCAGTTCACTGTCCCTCAGACCACTGGAGGGCCTAACTATAGTTTAAAAAAGAAACTATGAACAAATTCCTATGCACACTGCACATATCTTATTTTGAAGTGAAAAAACAAAATGGGCAAAAACACCCAGCGGGCCGGATAAATGTCCTTAGTGGGCTGCATGTGGCCCGCGGGCTGTAGTTTGAGGACCCCTGCGTGGAGCATAGGTTTTTTATTTACTCTCTGAGATCTCACCCTGTGAACGCAGAGAGCTAGGCTTGGAAGACACACTTAAACTTCTAGCAATTGCCGGGCCATAACCAAAGAACCTGCTTCACCCCGGCTAGTGCTTGGCAGTTGTCCCGAACCAATAACTTGCTGAGCGGCTGTGCTGTGCCAGGCTCTGGGTTCCGGGTGCTTTTGGTGAGCAAGACAGCCCGGGTCCCTGCTCTTCTGGGGCTCGGAGTCTAGTGTGGGTGACAGACAATAAACCAGTAAGCTAGCACATTCTCAAGATGCTCGAGGTTGGGAGAAGCACCACTGAGACAACAACACGGGGTGACGAGATAAAGACCCTCGGTGGGGGCAGGCGGGGGCAGGGGTGCTTCAGACAGCGGACAGGGAAGGGCTTTCTGGGGAGCAGTCGTTTTTGCTGAGACCCAGATGCTGAGAAGAAGCCACTGCCCATGGGAAGGTCCGGGGCCAAAGGCGGGAATGAGCCTGATGTTTGCAGAAGCGCAAGGGGTGGAGATGGGGCCGGGTCAGCAGGGCCAGCGCAGGTGCAGCCCTGACGGCTGGGTTCAGGAGCGTGGGTTGCTCTCTCCAGCTGCCAAAGGAAATGCCCCGATTTATGCCAGGGAGTGACAACCTGATGCGTGAATTGACAGTGCTTGTAGGAGGCAAGTTTGGTAGCAAGGAGACAACCCTGAAACCACTGCAGTAGCGCAGACTGGAGACGAGGTCAGCTTGGACTAGCGGCGGAGGAGGTGGAGGACGTGGAAGAGACGAGATGCATCTTAGAGGTCGTGACTACAGGACCTGCAGGTGCATATGGATGGTGTTTAAGGCTAAGAGAATGGATGACACCACAGGGTGGGGGGACAGGAGGCTAGCCCAGAGCCCTGGGGCCAGCCACCGTTCAGCAGGAGCCAGTGCAGGAGAATCTCATGAAGGAGGCTGAGAGGGAGTGGCCAGAAATGGACTCATCGAATAATACTTGGTCCATTAATGAGTGAGTGAAGGGACAGGGGCCTTTGGCACTTAGAGGAACATACAGTGATGGATTCTTCCCTCTGGACATCTAGGAAGGAGGGTGCCCCTCGGCTGGGGTGCTGAACACCCTGTGGTCATTGCTTCTAGGGGTCCCTCGTCCCCTCAATGGACTACAAGTTTCGAGAGCAGCACCTGGAGCTCATTGTGCGTGTCCTACGCCAAGTACACAGCTGGTACAAAGGAGGTTTCTAGAACAAGGACTGGTGATGGCTATGAGTGGAGGTGCGGATGAAGGAGGAGGAACAACTGCGTGTGTGGACAGACCTCTTGTGGCCCTCAACCCAACAGAGTCCAAAGTCAAGGCCAACAGACTGGCGAGGCTGTGTGAATAGAACTGGCTGTGGGGGACTTCCCATCCCCCACCCTATTGTGAAAGGGGTTTGGAATAATAATCATAATTGAATATTTACCACCCATTGTCTATCTGCTTTGTCAGGCCATGTGGTTCTGATCAAATCTCCCCTGTTTAATTATTAGCCCAGATCTCGGGGTGCCTCAGGGAGGGTGAGGGGAGGACATCTCTCCTTGAGAACATGCTTTGGAAGTTGGAGCACACGTAGTGGGTGGCCTCTCTGCTGGGACTGGGAGGGTGTGCAGGACGGTCACCAAGGGCTCCGGGCTTAGCTCTGGCTGTGAACCATTCTTGGAGCCTCGTTTCCTCATCTGCAAAAGGGGACGAACCGTAGCAGCCTCCTCCCACGGCTGTCTGAGGCTTGGGTGAGAGTTCGCTAGCAGAGGGTGAGTACTGAGCTAAACTCAGCACTGGCGGTTACTTTTGCTTTAAAAGCCTGAAGGGAAATGGTGCCAGGTCTGTGGCCAGCTGGGACAGCTGCTTCAGTCAGGGTTTTGGGGGACACAATGGCCTACTCAAACGGGGTGATCTGAAGAGAGTATAACGGAGGGACTGTTTACAGCGGTGTAGGGAGAGTGTGGTGCAGCTCACTGGGCTGGGAACAGGGTCCCTCAGCACCCCAGTGGGAAGGCTCGCGGGGCCATCAACAGAGGACAAGCAAGAGAGGCTGCCTGAGAGCACCGAGGCCAAGACAGCCCTGGAGCCTCAGGGAGGAGCCTGGAGTTGATGTCTCACATTCCCCCTCCTCCCACCCCCAGGCTCAGCTGGGGCCTCCCACTGCCCAAACAGCTGAGTCGGCCGGAAGGCAGGGTGCTCAGTATCCGGGTCCTCTGGGGCCGGCCTCCCAGCCACAGAGGGGTGAGCGGAGAGCGGGTCCCAAGGGTTTGTACAAGGGACAAAGGGGGAAGGCAGATATTTACCCACGCCCACATCACAGATGGAGAAACTGAGGCTCAGAGGGCGAGAGTACTTGCTAAGAACCAGAGCACCTGGCTGCCTGACTCCCAAGTCCGTGCTCCTAAGCACTGCCCTGAACGGCTCCACTCAACCGTACCTGAGCTGGGTGTTATTTTTCCCATTTTATAGTTAAAGCAACATGTGCTCAGACAGGTAAAGTGGCTCGTTTACACAACAGTCAGGCTCAGGCTGTAGAAACCAGGCCAGGGGACCCCAGAGCTAGGCTGCTTTCACCACTTGGTACAACCCTGCCTTGGCAGGAGGACAGAAGGTTCTGGAAACTAGGTTTAGATCAGAGCTGCTACCTCTCTGAGCCACGGACCAGAAGTGAAGTGGCCTGTGGCACAAGGATAGCCCTGAGGGCAGGTGTCCGGGGAGAGCCGGATGAGCCCTCTTCTCACTTTGCGAAGCCACATTGTGGTGAAACCATGGGGTGTGATCTCTCCTCCAGCAGTGACTTTTCCAGGGCAGAGCCCCACGAATTCGACGGTCCTCTCCTTAATCCATCCAGCCTAACACCCGGGGACAGCTCCCCCCTCCCTGCCTCCCTGCCTCCTGCCCTCCCCACCCCAGTAGCTCTCCAGGCTTCTGAGTGGGTTTTCTTTGACTCTGTTCTCTGCTCTAGACAGATAATACATAAAGCCACTTGCCAAGGTCGTTTTTAACTCTGGTGCACTGCAGGTGCGGGAGCGAGAGTCACAGCACAGCCAGCCCAGGGCGGCACCGGGTTCCTTAACGTCTCGGCAGGTGGGGGAGCAGCAGGGAGACTGTGGCCCCTTCCCTCCCCTCGCTTTGCCTTGACTTGGTGGGACCTGGGCTGGCAGCCTGAAAATGTTTGCCTTCCTTTGTTTCCTCTTTGGGAAGGGTGGGGCCAGAAAGGAACGGCTAGGACAGGAGAGGGAGACTTTGATGATGGGAGAGAAAAGGTTCAGGCCACGGCCTGGGCAGAAAATGGCAGTTCTTGGGGGCAGGTGGGACTGGGCTCTGCCTGTTTCCCACGGTAGAGCTGAGGCCTGAGAATAATAAGCCCATTCTACTATTGGGAAAACTGAGGTCCAGGGAAAGTAAGGCAGAGCCCAGAGCTGCGCAGACAGTAGAAATTGGTGGAATGAGACAGCAAGCTCACGTCTCCTACCCTGGGATGGTGGAGGGGCTCCCAGGTTAGGACCCAGGACACCCCAGTTTCAATCAGGGCTTTGCTCTGATTTGCTGTGTGACCCTGGCAAGTCACTGCTGCTCTCAGGGATAGAAAAAGCCAGGAGACAGGGAACTGGGAGCGTCCCAATGGATGGCTTCGTTTTTATTAATTATCTACCACGTGTCAGGCACTGGGGATACTGCAGGAACAGACAAAATCCTGCCGTTACGGGACTCACATTCCAGAGGAGAGAGGGCTGTGAGTCAGGCTCACGACACCCTCTTACGGTGGGCATTATTAATCCCATTTCACAGATAAGGAAACTGAGCTTCCTCTCCATGCTGGTAGGGCCTCTTTCCACCCTGGCGGTCGCTGGCGGAGAGGAGGAGAGCGCAGTTCACACCGAGCCGCAGATCTTGGAGATTCGAAATCTTATTTATTTGGTTTGTAGATGAATGATCAGACTTTTTTCTGCTGAAAAGCAGATTTACCTTCTTAATTATGTTTGAGTTAGATTTACAATGATATTAATTCCTACTCCCTGAATAAACATAGAAGGCAGGTGTTTGCTCAGGGAAAGACTTCTACAAGTGTGAGAGGTGAGGATGGAGGGGGAGATTTTAGAATTTCCTGCAGGTTTTCAGAGGTGATCATTCACAAAGGGCAACACCTGGGGACGTGGGGGGCCAGATCTACAGAGGAGTGAGCCCCTGAGGGCAGTCCCTGCGATCTTTCCTGGGCCTATATCAGTAGGAGGTGGGTGCTCATTGCGCACCCGCTAGATGTTGCTGGGGAAGCACAGAAATGTACACCCCCCAGTTCCCTGTCTTCTGGCTTTTTCTATCTCGCAATAGCTGCCGGCCTTTCCTTGCGGAATCAGGCTGAGAGTAACGAGTTAAAGCAGTCCTGTCTTCCCGCCTCTTCCCTTCACCCAAGGGCACCCCACCGTGTTCCACTGAGTCATTAAGTCAGACGTCAAGGAGAACTGCTCTCCTGAATGTCAGCTGGGGGCAGAGGAGGACACAGCCCCCTTCCTCGAGTCTCTCCAAGGACAGCGGATAACCAGATCTGTTGGGGGGTGGGGGCAGGCACCACTGCTCCTGACCTCCCCAAGGTGGCGGGGATGGTGTTGGGACAGTGCCCCTGCCACACCTGCTGCCTGAGTCAGCAACAACAGGGTCTGCAGCCACGGGGATGATTTAGCAGCTAATGAGAAATGGGAACTAGGAGAACAAACAAATGAAGCAGCTACTGCCTGAGGGAGGGGGCAGGGGGGGGAAACACGTTCATCAGACACTGAGACAGCCAGGCAACGGGCACAGGCTGCCGCATGCAGGAGGAAGCTTCCATCCTGGGCTGGGAGGGGGCTGCCAGGGCTGAACACCGGAGTTCTCACTCCGGCCAGCTCAAGTCTCCCTAGGGCTCGCCTCTGGGCCAGGCTGCAAGTCTTGT
This sequence comes from Cheirogaleus medius, assembly GCA_008086735.1. Lineage (NCBI taxonomy): Eukaryota > Metazoa > Chordata > Mammalia > Primates > Cheirogaleidae > Cheirogaleus > Cheirogaleus medius. The sequence continues at coordinate 3,227,397 of VBSM01000565.1, forward strand.
CTGTAGCCTCTGTTTTTTTTAAAAAAATCTAACTGGGAGACCATTAGATTGGGGAGGCTTTAGCACATGAAATTCCTACATGAGCAAACCAAAGCCCAGTGTCCACAGTGAGTTGAAACTAGAAAGTGCACCAATCCGAAGCTGCCAAGGAACCTCTACCTAGGAACTTCCGGCTCTAACCGATCAGAATTGTTTCTTTCTCTGGCTTCTGCAGCCACTTTGTAAAAGTTACCTGCTTGCTGCTCCCCAGGAGTGAGCTGCTTGAGGTCTGGTGCTACCTTGCTTCATGAATAGCTGAATGCTCAAATAAAGTTTTTAAAATTTAAATGTGCCTCAGTTTTTCTTTTATCACCTCCATGGGGCAGAGACTGGCTGCAAAGTGGGGCCTCTGGTGCCAAACTGAATCAATGCAGGAATCAGCTACTAGGAAAACATCTGAGGGCCTGGCCCAGCTAGTCCATTCGGCCTAGTAATCCCACCTGCTGCCTGCTGGGGCCAACATTTATTTACCATCTACCAGAGATGCCGGTTGTGCCCATTTTGTGGATCAGGAGACAGGCATTTGGAAAGGGAACGTGACTTCCCAAGGGCTGCAATCTAGGAGGTGAAATTTGAGCTTGGTTCACATAAGTCTTGGTATCTGAAGTCTGAGTTCTTTCAAACCAAGAACTTTCACCTGAGTAACTTCATTTAGTGTTCACAGCAGCCCTTTGCTAAAGGGTTTATTAGACCCATTTTAAAGATGAGGAAAGTGAGGCTTAGCAGTGGCAAGTGACTGATCCAGTGGCACACAGCTAGTAAGTGGCAGAGCACAGTTCGCAGGCTGGGCCCTATCAAGGCTCAGCCACCATGCCAGGCGCTCAGCGTGGGAGGAAGTGGAGCCCAGGAGTTAGGTCTGGGGCCAGACTTCCTGGGCCACTGCGGACCCTAGCAGTGTGGCCTCGGGCAAGTTATCCAATTCTCTCTGTGCTGGTTTCCTGGGCTGAGGATGAGGATACAAAGAGTACCCCCAGCATAGGACTGTAGGATAGCACAGGGAGAACAGTGCCACACGCCAAAGTGCCCATTTACCCCTTGGCTGGCGTTAACCCTCCCTCCACTCTGCCAGGACCAGGAATGTAGAGGTGACAGGGGCACTGCCATCCCCTCTGCGAGCTTTCTGAGTCCTGTTCTCCTCTCTGAGTGTCCTGACACGCAGCGGCCCCTCCCTACCGGGGCTGCGGCAGGGCAGGGGGTTCCACGTCCGCAGTGACCACCTCCGGAGAGCAGAGAACAAAGAAGGTGCTTCTTGACTTCTGAGTTTCCAAACTGACCTTGAAACTGCAGGCGAAGACCCGCAGTTGTTAGAGAAAGGGCTTTTGATCTCCCGGGCTCACTGAAGTCCAAAAGCCCAGAGCTTTGCAGGACTCCTAGAAAGCGCGGCAGATCTGGGCAGCAACGCAGTTGGGCAGAGAAACCTCTGGCTCCCACTCCCTCCTCTACCCTTTGTGTAAAACCTGCCTGGTCAGAGAGAGGAGGATCAGAAAGAAAGGAAGCCCAGGTATTTGTTGGTGGTCACTGGAAAAGGATATGGGACTCTCCCCTCCAGCTGAGTCCCAGGGCAGGGGAGGCAGGCACCCCTTATGGTAGCACGAGGGGGCAAGTCTGAGAGCAGAGGGTGGCCACACAGCCTTGTCATGGCCTGTGGTCCGTGGCACCAAGATGGCAACGTGGGGTGTCCAGGCCAATGGGTCTGAGGTGGTGTCAGCTGACCCCAGCCCAGAAAGCCCAATATCTCCTTATGCCCAAGAGATACGCCCCCAAAGTATGAAAGAGAGAGAGAGAGAGAGAGAGAGAGAGAGAGAGAATATGTCCTGGAGTCAAGAAACCTTGAGGCTCAGATGTCAAGAGAATACTAGAATACTCCAGGGGTCAGCCTGGACCTGTGATCTGAGACGAGATGGGTCAAGGACATTTGAGTGGATGTCAACACAGAAAGAAGACTGAGGACCAAAAGCCCAGACCCTGCCCCACGCCTTGGCACCCCTGCCTGAGGTGGCAGAACCTGTCAGAGCTGGAAATGCAACCCCAGAGAAGGGGGAGGGGAACCTAAGTTGACCAAGATTCCATTTTTATCCCTTGGCAAGAAAGGGGACTGAAGTTGAAATTAAGCTCAGTTATGAAACAATAAAGAAAGCAACATTTCTTGGGTAGCCAGGTCTGTGGCCTGAGTTTGCTGCAGGATTTAAGCAAAGAAAAAATCTGAAAATGTACTAAATCTCTAGGATTTAGGTCAGCCTAAATCCTGGAAATTTGGAAGGGTGAGGAGTCCTCTAGAGGAGGTGCCCCAGGAACTGGGTCTTGGGAGGTCACAGAGGAGCTAGCCCGGTGGACCAGGGTGGCAGTGATGAGGGCACTCCTGGCTGGGGAGCTGCCACGCAAAGCTTGGCACTGAGGGAGAGCATGTCCTGATTGGGAAGTTGAGAGTGGCTCAGGCCAGGTGACTATGGCAACTGGTGTTAGACCTGGAACAAGAAGGGGGTCAGGACTTGGACATTTGTAACTCATGAGGATTCTAGAGGGCAGGCCGGCGGTGTCTAGGGGCAGGGTGAGAGGTGGGACAGTAGGGCGTCGGGGGAGGCTGGGACTCCTGCACTGCCTCGCACATTGTTGGCACTCCCTGGGCGGGGTGACAGATCCGGATAGCAAACCACATTGCTATCATGCTGCACTGTGGGGTAAAGGAGCCAACCCTGTTCTTCAACCAAACACATTATTAGAATGTCCTCGTTAAGAGCGAATTGGCATGACAAAATATGCTAATTATGAGATTTGGAGCTCCAGGTGTCTTAGGACTGATATTACCAAAGATAGGAATAATTGTCAGTGGTGAGCTTGCCAGGGGATGATTTGATCTCATTATTTCATGACATTGAAGCAGGCACCACTGTCATGTTGATGGTTTGCCTGAGGCTTAAGGGTCCTTTGGAAGCTGACCACCTCAGTGGTGGTCCTGAGACTACCAGCATCAGTCAGACCCCAGGGCGGGGGTGTTGGACATACAGGATCCCCGATCCCAGATCCTAGCTCGCAGCCCAGAGCTCCTGAGTCTGAATTTGCACACTAACAACATCCTTAGGTGGTTGGTGTGCACGAGAGTGTGAAAGCACTAAAGTAGAAGGCAAAGGTTTCCAAGGGTCCATGAGCACAATAATTCCCCTCCTTAGTCCCCGTGGTGTCTGCCACATCCTCCCCTGACACTCTCTACAGTCCGGAGCTGACACTGCACGCATGGGGATGGGGGTACCAGGCAGGGTTCTTGGTTGCAAACTATAGAATCCTCTCTAGCTGGTTTATGCAGAGAAAGAATTTATTAGAAGATGTTTATAGTGCAGAGAATCTCCAAGAGAGTCAAAGTATGAGGCTTGGGGGACACCTTACCTAGAGCCACGTTCAAGCCCCACCGTGGAGGGCTCTCCAAGAAAGGGGTCCCCAGTGTCTCCACTGCTCAGCACAGGCGCCACGGCCCACACTAGGAAGTGGACCTCCCACCACTGCCTCCACAAAGCTGTCCACAAAGCTGTTTGCCTCTGCTGCAACTCTCTCCAAAGCTGGATCCGGACTCCATCCTCTTCCTCACATGGACCCTCCCAAACATAGCCTCAGGTAAGCCCCTTTGCTATCTGAGCCCTAGATGCAAGGGCGGCTGGAAATCTGAGTTTGAACTCCCACCTTGGGGAGAAAGAACTCCTACTGCCAGGAATTCTCCAAACTTATGAGAAGTGTTCAGTAGATCCTGGGAAGCTACAGACTAAATTTTGAGCCCTCAAGTTGGCAAGGTTGACAAGGGGCAGATCTTGTGGGCAGCTCCCTGGGTATGAGAGGCAGAGTAGGGTGAGGGGGCCAGAGGACCCCATCCTTAAAACCTAGATACATTATATGCTAGCCTTTGAGAAAGTCATTTCACCTCCTTGACCCTCAGTTTCCTCATCTATAAAACAGGAAGAATAATATCGGCATCATAGTGTTGTTGGGAGGATTAAAAGGAACAGTTATGCAAAGCTCCTAATATAGTACCTGACACATCAGCTACTAATAATATAATACTCATTAGCTATCAGATCGTCACCACCAGTAATAACCCCACCCTCGGGTCCCTGCAGCCTTCTGTGCTTTGATTTTATTTGTGTTGTCATCTAAACAACCAATAAACATTTGGCACGACATGGGCACCTCCTATGTGCCAGGCACTGTACTAGGTGCTGGAGTGGTAAATGAGAAAGTTAGTTTAGCCTTCCCAAAACTGGCAGCCTAGAAGAAAGAAACATACCGAAAGTATTCAGCAGTGGGATAGTGACCTTGGTCTTGTAGAAAAGGGTCTTTCCCAGCATTAATCCTGGGGAAGACTATTCAGAGCTGGAGGCATTCAAGGATGAGTTTGGCAAGTGAGCAAGGAATTGGAAGAAGGGCATTTAAAGCCTAAAATCAGCAAGAAGTAGGCATGGAAGGGTGAAGTGGCGAGGCACTCTTGGGGAAGACCGTATGGCTGGGTGGCTAAGAGTCCACACTCTGAGTCAGACTGTCTAATGTGGGTTCAAACCCCAACTCTGCCATTTATAAGCTCTAACTCTGACAATGCTGTTACTCTACCCCGTAAGTCTGTGGTGCGCCATCTGTAAAATGGGAATAATGATGACAAGCGATCTGAGTGGTTCACGAGAAGGTGTGTGTAAAGCAGTGAGCACGGTGCCTACCGGGAAGCAGGGGCCCTGCAGTTGTAAGCTGGAAGGACTCATAATTATTCCGGCTGGAGTGCAGGGCAAGTGGCTTCTCAGTGTGAGGTTAGGCTTTGCAGAAACCTTGTGTCCTTGAAGAAGGTAGTGACGTATTTTGTTTCTGGGTACCTCAGGAGGATGCACTAAGTTTTCTTGGGCTTGTGTTATGCCCCAGGCACTGGCCAGCCCAGCAGCCATTCCCCTTCTGCTAATAGCTCCAAGGTTTGCCCACTCTTCCCACCAAATACAATCCATTTCATTGTTTGAGGTAGAATTCTCCTCCCTCCTCAGAACCTGGCCAATCAGAGCACAGCACATGACTCAATCTGGGCCAATGAGAACCAGTCCTAGGACTTTTCCTGTAACTATTGAGAAGCCCTTTCCCACTCAGGTGGCTGAGCTGGTTGGGTGTAAATCTGGGGCTGCCAGTGACTACTCTTGGCACCCAAGGTTAGAGTTTTCCTGAGAATGAAGCCAGAGCAGACCTGAGAAATGGAAATCAACAGATTCTAGTTGACATTTTCTTTGAGCACCTGGATTCAGCTGTTCCTGAGGTTAATGCTACCTCGACCCTTTTATTATATGAATCAATAAATTTCCCTTTTTTCCTTAAAAAGGAAGAGTTGGGTTTTTATTGTTTGAAACTGAAAAGGTCCTAACACAGATGGGATGCTCACTTATGCTTCACCTGACAAAGAGACCATGAGCTATCTTTGTGGCTAAGCATGACTTTCCATGCAATGGGACTGCCCAGGCCTTTTGAGTAGTTGAATGGAGCCGAGTGGACTTCCATTCTCAAATTCAGACTATTACCCTATCTGGAATTGCATTCCACACATGTATTCAGAGACAGTATCAGCACAAATTCCTTAGAGAAGTCTCTTCCTTCCCAAATGAAAAATGGCCTAAAGTCTGTTTAGACCCTTGGATTTCTCTGACTTGGTGTCTGTAACTCTGTGCAGAATGAGTCACAGATTTCTTGTCTATGAGCACAGAGTGGGGAGTGGGGGGTAATGGGCCTTATTAACTGACATTCCACAAAACACTCCCCCCTCCAAATAGGCCCAGCGCAAGTCCCATCAGCGACATTACACCCTTGGACATTTGTTTCCAATCATATTCTGGATACTTCAGGAGGGTGAACTAAGTTTTCTTGGGCTTGTGCTATGCCCCAGGCACTGGACACAGCACATTCTATTTATTCCTCATGCTAGACATGCTGGCTGGTCCCATTCTACAGACAAGGAAGGTCACCCAGCTAGCAAACAGAACAGCAGAACTGAAGTCTGGCCTGCAACACTTGGCACTAGCCCAGAGGGTGTTGGGAGGAAGACTGTCAGGGTCTAGCCTCATCCAGCTACCCAGCAACCACCCACTTCCAGCTCACTGCTTGAACAAAGGGCTTGCTGACTGGGGCAGAGTAATAGGAGAGGTGAGGGGGAGTGGGGGCCAGGGAGCCAGAGTCTCTGGTTTCAGAGCAGCTCGGATGGGGCTGGCTGCTGAGATGTAGGTCCCTTCCAAGGCAGGCCTCGGGCAGAATTCATGGAGTTCCTACTGCAGTCAATCCCCGATGCTCCCAGGAGGGCTCCTGAGGCCTTCCCAAATCCTCCAGCGCACAAACACCATTGCAGCATGCCATGTCCCTCACAACATGCGGCAAAGGATAATTGAAAAATAAAATGACCCCTTCAGAACTGTCATGTTTCTATAAATGCAGGATGACAATCATTTATGAAATTATTAAAATGAATGCTGTGTGACATTAGATTACATCATGACTTTCAAGACAGGGGCATTTTGTTTTGTTTTTTTAAAATACTTTTTGCTGTAACTAAGAACCCAAGGACAAATAGAGGAAACATGTTGTTTTGAGACATGCATGCTGCGGCGGGTATGGAAGTGTGTAAACGCGTGTCTAGCTCAGTGACTCTCCCACACCAGCACCCCCAGGAGCACCATTCAAGTTTGTACTTTAGCAAAATCGCTAGGGACCACCTGCCATGGGTCTTTGGATCATTTGTGAATAGTTTAAACTCCCCATGTCAAACTCAGCTGCTTGGTTCTGCCCATGGCTGTGAGCTGCTGATGTTGGCACATGGCTCACACGTGGGTCCTCACAACACGTAGACGTTCACACCCCCTGATGAGCTAAGTGAGGCTCTGGGGGGTAAAATGACCTTTTCAAAGTTCTACAGAAGGCACAGGGCCAGGGTCAGAATTCTCACCCAGGTCTTCCTGATGCCCAAGCCCATGTAGTTTCTCCTGGGCCAGCACCCCTGCCTCAGTTTAATTTAGCTCTGCAAACATTCATTCATTTAGTTGCCTTGAGTGTTTTTGTAATAAGGTAGGATATTAGCAAATAAGTAAACGTATAGCTTTATTCAACTCCTGCCATAGGTCAGGCACTGTAAGCTGTACAAGGCTTGGACTCTGATCTTAACGCTTTATGGCTCAAAGCTCCATGCTGGGCTGCTGGTGAGCAGGGAGTTTTAGAGTATGGAGAAGGGTCACCCACGCCAGCCTGGGGCGGGGGGCGGGGCAACAGAAGCATGCCGGGAGAAGGCGATGCCTGCGTCAAGTCCCAAAGGACAGGAAGGAGCTAGTCAGGCGAAGAGCGTGGGTGAGAGGCTGAGCAGAGGTGTCCCAAACTGTGGGGACTGAATGAGCTAAGGCAGGGGGATAAGAAGCAGCTGACAACATCTCAGTCTCCCCTCTCAGATATCACTACCTGAGTTTTACTGGTGACTCTCCAAGGCCAGCAAATCTTCAAGTCCCAGAAGGACAGATCTCCAATGAGAGACGGACACAGTCTGGGGGCGGTGCATATTTGACATGTAGGGGAATTACAGCTCCACTGCAGCCTGAAAAGAGCGGAGAATCCCAGAGTGGGACCCAACAGGCCCGAGTCCAGATGCACCCTGAGCACGTGCCTTCCCTTCCTGGAGCCTCCCTCTCTCCTTCTGCAGAAGTGGGCTGCCGTGTGTTGACACTGACGACACAGCTGGCATTTGCTGAGTGCGCACTGGTGGCCAGGCACTGTTCTAAGCACTGCGGACTTCCTTCCCACTTCATAGCCATAGCGTATGTACTGAATTGTACGATGAGGATAATGAGTGCCCAGGGAAGTGACATGAGCCTGGGCAGGCCACACACCTGGAAGATGGAGAGCCTGTCTTGATCCAGCCGTAGGTGAAAGTGCCCGACAACTGAGCCGCACCTCGCACATGGTGGGTATTCTAAAGGTGGTTGTAAGATGGTCTCGCACGGAATGCAGAGACATACTGCCCCACGAGAGCAGACTGGTTGGCTCTGGCATTCTCCGCAGCCCCGTTTTCCTGGTGACGATGACACAGAAGCCCTGTGCAGGGGTGTGGTTTCTGGGCTCAGGACGCAGGGCAAGAGGCACGGCAACACAACCTGCAGTCCTCGCCTCTTGCTGAAGGAGATGGCAGAGCCCGAGTCTGGAATTACTCCCTTCGACCAGGTGGACCCCATGGTATCAGATGGCTTTTCCCACCCCCTTCCCCAGGAGAAGCTTCCAGAGCACTCCTGTCTCTCTTCAGCTGCCTGGGAAAGGGGCTTGTCACCACATTTAGCTGGCATTGCAGTATTGCAGTCTGAGTCAGAGAAACACACGGCAGGAAAGGTCACAGGCTCCCAAATTAACTCAAGGAAAAACTGCCAATTGGCAAAGATATATGGAGGGTTTTCATGGAGGTCTTCCTTCCTCTGCATTCCAGGGAGGGAATGCACACGGACTATGCGCAGAGATGGGCATTCGACACACATTATAGTGCTTGGTTACTGCCATTTTTAGATGTTTATTGAGCTTTTGCTAAGTCTCAGGTACTACCTGGGTGCTTTTATGCAGATTATATCCTTTATCCTCCAAAAACCCTATTGGGCAGGTATTACTATGATCTCCCATTTTACAGAAGAGGAAACCGAGGCTCCAGGAGGTTAAGTGACTTGCTCAAGGTCATCCAGCTGCTACATGCTGGAGTCAGGGTTAGGACAGCTTACAGCGTGCATGGTCTTAGGCCCTCTGCTAGGGGAGAGGGAGAGACAGAGACTCACCCACAGACACAGCTGTTTCCAGAGCCCAAGCTGGCCGGCGGCTCCCCGCTGACCCTGGACACCCAGCAAATGGGGCACGTCGGACTGAGCCCACGGCCTCAGGCTTAGGCAGAGTTCCCAGGCCTCGAGCACATAGGCCCATTCCGAACTGCCCCTCCACCAGACGCCCTCTCTTTGGTTTCATCTGGAAAGCAAAGTTGCACACTCTTCCTCTCCCACTCCAGGCACTTCTCAGAGTCAGGCGCTTTGTAGGAGAGGAATCCTGCTCACCGGTGAACCCCCGGAGAACCCAGAGAACGGGGACTGTGCAGAGGGAGCTGTCTGCTCCACCAGGCCAGCCAGGCCTGAGGTCAAAGAATGCCGGGCTGCGTAAGGCCCTTCCCCTCTCAGGACCTCAGTTTCTCCCTCTGTAAAGTGAAGGCATGGACTAGTAGAAACCGAATTTTCTTTCCACCTGGATCTCACGTTTCATGGGTCTCCACCTGCAGACATGCAACGGACATTTGCCAACACAGTGACCGTGCACCAGTTATGTTCTCGGTGCTGTACGTGAACTATGTCATTGAATCCTCCCAACAACCTACGGGATGGGTTCCATTGTTACTATTATTTTTATGTCACAGACAGGAAGAAAGAAGAACAGAGGGGTCAAGTGACTTGCCCAAAGTCACATAGCTAGCAAGTGATGGAGCCAAGATTCAAACCCAGAGCCCAGAGCCCAGCATGTTGACCCTTGTGTTCTTCCACTGCACACTTACATTTACATTTTCAGGTGTGGCAATCCATGCTTGAGGAACTGGGAGAAGTGTACGTGGCATCCACGTGAAGGACATGCATCTGGACATGCTCAGCTGGAGGAGCCCTTGCTGTCATCAGCGCATAGATGCCAGGGGGAGAGGCAGGGCTGTCCCCAGAAGGTGATGTGTCGGGGGAGTATTGAAGAGGGATTAGGTCAGAACCCTGGGGACCCTGCCAATAAGGGAGTGGGAGGCCAGAGGGAGGTGGAGGTATGCCAGGTCCTGGCTCTGCCAGGTAGGATTCTTAGGAGCGAGACTGATTACCCTTGTCTTTCAAAGTTGAGTCTGAGGAGCGGTAACCGGCCGCAATCCGGAACCCTGCCTTTCTGCTCTGGCACCAGGCCAGGATTCTCCGGCAGGCTCTGAATCGTGTAATTATCCATGCAATAATTATGCCTGGCAGAACGCATCGGCTTTCCTGGGGGAGGGCTTCCCGGAGCATTGCCTACCGGTGCAGCCACCCTCAGCCTGCTCTGAGGACAGCTCTCTGCACAAGATCAGAGCGCAGGCCTGGCCCGGGGAGCTGAGCCGTACCCTGCGGGGGCTGGTGCACACCTGTCAGACTGTCTCTCTGGGGGACCACCGAGTTGGGCTTCCTGGACACACACAGCCCATCTCAACCTCGTCCCACGCAACGTGCTGCCACCATCTCCCACAGCCCTATTCATGACCCAGAGCGGAAAAAAATCTATCAGCTCGGAGCAGCAGCTAATCAGTTTACTCGGCTGCCTGGGGTCTTCCGATGTAATTATAATTCCTATCAAGGCGCTGGTGAGTGTCAGACTCATTTCAACAACTGCCGCAGACACAATAATCAAAGCGCCAAGATTCCTTTGTTCCACGTCCTGCTCAGATGAGGCTCAGGAGGTCTGCTTTGGAAGGAACATTCTAAGCAGTGGATTTTTATTCTTCCACCTTCTCTCCTTCCTGCCCTCTTCCTTACAGAGACCAGGGCAAAGCTGCTAGAATGTCCCACACGCAGCTGGAAACAGACCCAGCCCCGTGGGGCTGTGGATGCGGCTCCCAGAGGCTCAGGGGCCAGAGAAGCCTCATGACGAGGCGGGAGCCTTGCCCTGGAGAGGCTGCTGGCTGCGTCCCAAAGACCTCACAAGGTGGCATTTACCTTGGCGAATTCCCCAGCCTCTGGCAGTGAGCCTTGGAGGTTTGCTGGCACACCCAGAAGGGACTCATCTGGCAGGAGAATACTCCCATTAACTCGGATCATGTGACCGACACATAAACCACAATGAGAAACGCAGCTGCCACATGGGACAAGGACGCTGAAGATGTCATGACCAGCCCCGACTCTCCCCGAGGCGGAGCTGCCTGGGGAGGCATGTTCTAACAGTCAGGTTCTTGGCGGCCCCAGACTCATCGCGGATGCTGGTTGAACCACTCGAATGTTTAATGGCATCAGGCTCTGACCATCTGCTGCATCCTGTCCTCGGAGGGAGGCAGTTGACACCACACAGGCCTTATCTCTGGTCAGGGCAGGACTTCCCTGGACGGGTTTGGTGTGGCCCCTGCCAACTGACCTCTTGTTCTCAAGCCACCCTGCTCCGTGTCTAAGATGACCAAACAGCATCTGGACTGACGCCTTGCCCAGCCGGGACTCCACACAGCTGACTGGTGCCCAGGCCTGTGGCGAACCTGGCTGTGGTCTTCACCTGCATCCTGCGCTTCCCCGAAGCTAGAGTGGTTGCTGGGCTGGCCGGAGGCCATGTTTCCTGCCGTCCCTACTCCTTGCGTCTGGGTGGGGCTAGGGAGCGTGCTCTCCCTAATGAATGTGAGCATAAGTGATGTTTGTCACTGCCAGGCCAAAGTGCTTAAGAAGCAGTGTGTCTTCTATACCTGTTTCATCTATATGTAGAGGAGCTCTAAGGCCAGGGAGTGACAAGATGGAAGGAACCTGGGTCGCTGAGTGACCACATGGAAGAAAGCTACTTGCCCACCAGGAACACCCATAGTGAACCGTTATATGAACCATAACTATGATTCTATGTGTTAGGCCACTGCGATGTTGGGGTTTATTTGTTACAGCAGCTAGCATTACCCTAAAATATAAACTGCTGTATTCTAGGCCTGCCTTCTTGAGATTATGGCCGCCAGCCAATGGAGTGTTAAGTCTTTTGAAGACTTCGAATTCACATTCACGTACCATCTCTTGTGCCACTGCTACAGGTGGCGGACAGTGTGTGCTTGTGTGGATTTTGCTCTAACTTGATTCCCACCCACGTCCCTCCCAGACGTGAGCTGATGTTACGTGGAAATCTCAAGCCTTAGACATAACATTGCAAGTGCTATTCTGAAAGTCCAGAGATTTGTACAAATAAACCAACACACAAATGACTGGAATGGTTTTTCACTTAGGAAGAGAAGTTTAAAAGCACACAGACACAGACACAGAAACACGCACTCAACAAAAGCAGAGCAGAGAGACAGCTGCACTGAGTAGAGGGAAGAAATGTGGACAGAACTGGGAACAGTACTCAGTGACTGCTTGGAGTGCTGTGTTAAGAAGGATTCTGAGGTTCACACTCTAGCTTAGAAGGAAAAAGTCCTGTGACGCGTGGCTGACCAATGTCTGCCATGGGTAATGGATGAGGGAGTGATACCACATGCCAGGAATGGCCATATTTGTGCTAGGGACTAGGGTTGTGTTTGCAGAGGAACTCGTCTTATCACATCTGTTGCCTGAGACTCATGGTTCAGTTGTTAACCCTCAAATGAGTGCCTATGATGGAGTAGGTGTTTTAAATACATCTTTTCAGTCAATCCTCACAGCAACCCTAAAAGGGAGATACTATCTCTATTTTGCAGAGAAGGATCTGAGGCTCAGAGTAGGTGCCTTACTCAAGGCCACGCAGCTCAAGAAAGGCAGAGCCAGGTTCCAGAACAACATCGCCCGACTTCTAAGTCTGTGCATGTCACCATCACATGGAGCACCTTCTGAATTTAGCAGGTTCTGGGTTGAGAAGGGGCAGGGCCAATGCATGCCAGCCCTGGAGTGTGGCTGCTGCCCACTGACATATTAGGGCAATGCTGGGGTAGGGGAGGAGGGTTGTTTCCCAGGCAGCTCAGATGGAGGTCATGCAAACACCAAAATGTTTTGGGGTTGGAGCTTCCTACAACGTTTCTTTGTCTTTCAGCAGAGAAAGAGAGAAACTTTGGTTTATTTTCCCCCAGAGTTGTGGAAGACAGCCAAGACAGGGAAGCAGAGAAGGAAGGAGATGGAAGATTTCGTGTTGTCCAGTGATGTGCCAGGGAGGGGGCCAAGGAGCGGACAGAACTGGGACTTAGCCTGCGCTGCTTCAAGTAGGCTGTGCAGAGAAACAGCTTTTCTGAGCCTCAGTTCCCCCAAATGTCAGGCAGAGCTAATGCTAGGTAGTAGGGGTAGAATCTCTGAGGCTTAAGGGTTCAGGCAGGCCTGGGTTCCAACACCGCCCCTGCACTTAGCAGCTATGTGGCCTTAGGCTGGTCCTCACCTCTCCCTGAGCTTCAATTTTCTCATCTATAAAATAAAGATGACAGGAGAATCTGCCTCATAGGGTTGTGTGACAATTAAGTGAGATGATTTAGGGGCGTGTCCAGTACATTGTCTGATGCTGTATACAAAGAAGCATGCTTTATCTTCCCTACACAGGTGCACACACCACACACCCTTTGATGATCGCCCCCTGTTGGATAGGTGGAGTCACTGGGTGGTATTAGAAGTTTAAGGGACAGCCTGCCTCAGTTTCCACCCTCTGCAGACTGCACGGGGTGCTTTGTGAGCTTGAAGAAATGCAGCCTAGATTTTGTTCATCTCTTCATGCTTTCACTCACCTGTGTCTTTCCTTGAGCTCTTCCTTCTACCTGGAGTCCCCTATCCATCTTTTAACAGGAACAATCCAACAATAAGAGTGACGCCCACCAGTGAACTCCCCCGCTGTGGAGCCTGCTGTGGGCAGGCAGCTGCTGCCCGCGCCCTCCGTGCTTCCATCTTCCATGCTCCTATTGCCCATCTGCCTCCCTCCCTCCCTTCCTTCCTCCCGTTTCTTGACTTTGTTCCAGCATTTGGGGGAATAATACATCAACTCCAGAGACAGATAAAGGCTGCAGGCAGCTCTAATCCAAAAATCACTTTGGTCTTCCCATTACCTTCCGTCCTATGCTGCTTCAGAGACAGACTTCCACCCTCGCTCTGTTTATACTCCATTTCCCGTGCTCTGCCAGGGAGCCCGTGTGGTCAGTTTCGCTAACCTCACCAGGCACACGAAGAAACTGAGGCTCAGCAGAAGTACTCAGCTAGGGTCACACGGCCAGGGAAAAGCAAGTCTGGGGTGGAAATCCGAGACTGTTCAGTCTGCAGATCTCACTCCTTACTCCCTAGAACAGCACTCGGACCCAAATGCCTATGGTTCACCCCACCCTTCTCAACAGCCCCACCAGTACCAGTGTCCAACAGGGGACCCATCCCAGTGCCCAGTGCCGGGATCAGGAGCTTCAAGGCGAATCCAGGCCACACACGTTCCACCAAAGAGACACAAAATCTCTGGTCTATCATTATCCACCACTTACTAGCTCGATGTCTTCACTCATAATAAAAATAGTAAATAATACTAAAGTTAATATCTGCAACCATTTATTGAGCCCTCACTAAGTGTCACATGCCTAAAAGCCATGAGAACCCTAAGAGGCTGGCACAGGATTATTCCTTTTCCATACACAGTGAACAGAGGCTCTACAGGTGCCCGAGACCTGCTAGAGTAGAGAGGGTGGGCTGTGGCACCTGAAGCCACTTCTGTAATCCCTCCCGCCATCGGCCATTGGGGGAGGACTTGCTGCCAAGAAGAACATCTCAGAGCCGGGATGTGCCTCTCAGCCCTGCTGCACGGCGGGGCCACTGGGGAGGCAGGCGTGGGCTCTCCAGGACAGCTGGCAGGAGATGCCATTTTCTCCACTGTTCCTTGTGACCCGTCAGTGCAGAATTAGAGCAGAACAGGCCCTACCCCTGAGGGCAGGGTGCTGGGTAGCAGGGGTCAGGCCCGGCTGACACCCAGTGGGCTCCCAGGGGCAGAGTAGGTGCCAACAAGCCTTCCCAGCTTGCCAGATAAGAAGGGTCACGGCACTATCCGTGCTGCACGGTGTTAATGCAGGTGTATTCTGATGTGACGGGGACTGTGCCTTATAACCCCTGTGGCATCTTTGAAGATGGGGTATTTAACTCTGATGAGTTCATCCAAGAGCAAGGCCTGTGTCCTTCTGCTAGTTTATCCCTTCATTTCACAAATATTTATTGAAGACTTGACTATGTACTGGGCATGGCACTGTGCTACATGCTCGAATGCAAATGTCAAAAAGGCGGCTTCTATTTAATGATTCTGAAAGTACCAACCATGAATAAGAGAAGAAATCTGGAGGCATGAGCATTTGTCTTATTCTTTCCTACTTTTGACAAATACACCTGGGGGAATTCAAGTTCTGAGGGTGGGAAATCCTGTGTAGCCTAGTCAATTTGACAAAGGGAATGATTGTCTCAAATCTGCCAGTGCTGCTGCCACCAGTGCCACCATCGTCCCACCAGCAGCACCACTGTGAATACTACTGTATCGCCACCACCATCGCCAACAGCAGCCCTGCTGTTATGATCACGACCACCACCAACACTGTCTGTAATCACAACCACTATCCCTACCACCACACCGCCACCATCACTGTCGTCACTGCCACCACCACACCATCATTATTGTCACTCCCATCAACACCAGCGCCACCTCCATCATCATCACCATTGCTATTGTCACTTCCACCACCACCCCTATAAGCAGCAACATTATCTCGGCTGTAATCATCACTGTTACCACTAACATCATTATTCTCCAACATCACCATCATTATCATCATTAATACCACTACCGTCTTACCGTCCCCAGCATCTCTGCCATCGTCAATAATATTATCCCTACTATAATCATCACCACCACTAATAATACCAGCCCCATCACCATGACCACCACCAACTACCAACTATTTTCACCACCAACGCTATCAGCACCATCACCACCACCACCATCAAAATCATGACTACCTGCCGCTATAACCAGGAAGTATAAATACATAAGTAAAATCATTATTATCACTATGACCATTATCATCATCTAATTTTGATCCTCACCGTGTTAATATAACTACTGTCACCAGAGCAAAGCTCTTTGAGGGCAAAGACTGTGTCCTGTGTACCTCTCAGCTCCTTCCAGCAACTTCTCCTTCTTCAGAAGAGGGGCACGAAGAGGACCAGCCGTGTAAAGTGGTCCCTCGGCAAGGGCAGAGCCAGGGAGGATGGGACAGTGGCACACAGTGAGGACAGATGGAGTAGGCAGCTGGGAGAGGCCAGGTGCCTCTGAGAAGATTGGGACAAGATTCAGCAACACTCAGTCTTTAGTCCCTACTTCCGTCTTCAGCCCTGGGACACGCGATATAACAAGGCGCTTCTAGAAAATGCGTTAGGCCTGCACCGGGAGAGTCAACAGCAGGGCCTGGGGGCAGGGCAGGTGTGAATCCTGGTCTTCCTCCAGCCACCTGGGGGTTTGGGCAAGTCACCTGTTCCTGAGCCTCAGTTTCCTCATCTGGAAAATAGGGGGATCTGTGCCTACTTCTCACGGTCTGACATTGCATCTGTCATGTGGGGTAATCATGGCACCCACCTCACAGGGTTGTCGTGAAGATTCAATTAGTTTAGTGTCAAAAGCACCTAGAATAGCACTTGGCACAAAGTGCTACATAAATGTCATTTCTTCTTCTTGCTAGTCTTGTTATTATTACTATAAGGACAATTTAAATGTTATTTTTGTTACTGTTATTTTGTCAATACCTTGCACAGTCCCTGGCACACAGTAGGTGCCCAATACAGATCAGTTTTTCCTTTTTCCTGTCTGGTTCCAACTCTGATGCTGAAATATCTAATAGGTACACTCAGAAGATGCTTAAAGCACCATCAAAGTAGAGGCACCAAAAATTGTGAAAAAAACATGTTTTGAAAGCATATTATATTTCCAAGAAAGTCAGCAGTGTAGTCACCATGGGGAAAACCCAAATTTTAGCGACTTCCTTAGACGTATTTCACTGTTTCTGTTCTGAATTGTCTAAGCAGCCCTGGTGGGGATTTGGGGACATGATCATAGAAGTGCTAGGGGCTTTAGGGCGCAGAGTCCCGACCCAGCTCAGGCTGGCTGAGTGCGAAGGAGAAAGGGAAGGAAGTGAGCCCCTTGCTGCCCCTGACTTCGGTGGGAGGGAAAGCCTCCCTGGGAGACCCCCGCCGAGTATGCGACTTGGCCATCTGGGAGAGTCGTACATCAGTGAATTCTGCGACAGGGAAGTGCAGCCTCAGCCACATGGACACAAATGCACCGGCTTCCCCGAGGCAGCTGGGAGCTGTGTGGTCTCCACCAGAGCCCTCCCCTCACTCCAGGACCAGGCTGGCATGGGTGAGGAGCTGACAGGGCCAACAGGAGGCTGGTGGCTGTCATTTTTAATCCCTAGGAAGCTGGCGGTAATTGCCCAGCCTCTTCTTGGGCATCAGCGGCTTGCATGTCCTGGACGTGCCCTCCAGCTGCGGGCAGGAGGCCATGTGAGGGCGCCTGACAATCAGACAGGCTCCGGTCCTTGCTGTCCAATCACCAGCCAATCAAGAAGCTCCTTGAGCCTCAGTTTCCTACTCTGCAAACTGAGAGTAACAATATAACCATCACAGGACTACTCTAAAAAGGAAAAAGAGATTAGATTTTTTTTTTCCCCAACAGAGTGGTCCTATTAGGCTCCCTGGAAAAGGCATTCAACTCTCATGCTTCAGATCCTTCCTTTGCCTATTTAGGCTCTTACTAACTTGTCACATTTTCTGGTTTCAAATCCCACACAAAGGCTTTGTACATAAACCAGGCTCCCAGCCTGCTCTGGCATTCTGAGCACTATCGATGAAATCCCTTGTATGTGGAGTCTCTAGAGGCAGTCCACACGGCTCTGTCCTGCACCTTGTCCTGGCCTGTGTTCTTAGAAACAGCTTAGGTGAACACCCTGAATTTTCTGCCTCCTCATCCCATCTTCAGGAAGCAGAAAATTTGGAGATATACCTAAGGTGATGGCTGGTAGAATCAAGATTCAGGTTCTTGCTTGGCTGGAGTAACATTTAAAATTAATAAATTTAAACTAAATGGGCACGTAGTACTGCATTTCTGTTTTATTATTAAAAAAAGAAGGAAGGAAGGAAGGAAGGAAGGAAGGAAGGAAGGAAGGAAGGAAGGAAGGAAAGGAGGGAAGGAGGGGAAGGAAAGGAAGGAAGGAAGGAAGGAAGGAAGGAAGGAAGGAAGGGAAGGGAAGGAAGGAGGGAAGGGAAGGAAGGAGGGAAGGAAGGAGGGAAGGAAGGAGGGAAGGAAGGAAGGAAGGAAGGAAGGAAGGAAGGAAGGGAAGGAAGGAGGGAAGGAAGGAGGGAAGGGAAGGAAGGAGGGAAGGAAGGAGGGAAGGAAGGAAGGGAAGGAAGGAGGGAAGGATGGGAAGGCTAAGAAGGAAAGAAGGAAGGAAGGAAGGAAGGAAGGAAGGAAGGAAGGAAGGGAAAGGGAAGGGAAGGAGGGAGGGAGGGAGGGAGAGAGGGGAAAAAAGCTCAATTGGAGAAATGCTAATCTGGGGAAATCTGACTCTATAGCAATTCATGTGAGACAATAAGGGCCGGAGAAGCCTCAGGGTTCAGATGCCAAGCCTGACACTCCAGCTGTGTGGCTGTGGGAAAGCCACTCACCTGCCCTAGAGGGGACTTCCTGCCCCTCTGGACCATGTGAAAATCCTGACTAGTCCTGCTGCCTGCTTCTGAAGGTCTGAAATTCTAACATACTTGGAGATATTTAAATCCCTCCATGACAGGCAATGATGGCTATAACAAAGGGAGAAAATTTAGTTCACATAAGTGATTAGAGCAGAGGACAGATGTTTAATCCTATTAATGAATTTGCTAATTGGCCTTCTGCCCCCAATCATTTCATATTCAGGCTTTTGCAGTGTCAGATTAAAAGGAAACAGATCCAGGGGTGGTTTGAGATGGGGCTAAAAGCGTTCTGCTCAGGGCCTGCAGGCAGCTCAATTGTTCAGTATGGCTAATGAGGTGCTGGGTCTATCCTTGAATGCCTTCTCCCCAACTCCCGTGCCCCCGTTTTGGCTGTTTTCCCCCTTAGGCCCCCCAGACTCCAGAGGCAAAGCCAGGAGGGGAGGAGGTTGGAGCAATGGCTAAAAGCTCGGGCTCTGGGATCAGCCAGAATTAGGCTCTGCTATCCCCAAGCTCTGACCGTAAGCAAGGCACTTCCCTTCTTAGGGCCTCAGCTTCCTCATCTGCAAAATGGGTACTATAATAGCATTTAAAATAACACAGGAAGGGGCAGAGCAAGGTGCCTGGCACTGAGTGGAGGCCAGACAATTTTAGCCAGTATTATCATTTAATCCTAGCAGACATGCACATTGTCATACCTCACAACTGGGAATTTCTTTTGCTATGTAAATCAACAACTTCCCATGGAAGTCACCAGAGAAACTGCTCAGGGTTTTGGTGACCATGGATGTGGTAGCTCTGGGTCTTAGAGTGGTGGAATCAGAGGCCACAGCTTGAAGGGCCAAAGAGATTGTCAAGGGTATCATAGTCATCATACAGGTGGGAGGAACTTGCCCTGAGATGGCACAAACGGCAGCAGCAAAGCCAGCATTAGCCCAAGCTGCTGAAACCATGTCGCCTGTGTAGCACTGTGCTCACTCCCTCCTTGGCCTTCACACAGCCCTGTGAGGGAGACACTGGCATGGCCCCCATTTTACAGAGGAGGAAACTGAGGTTCAGAGAGGTTCAGCTATGAATTGCCAGAGGAGGGTTGCACCCCAACACTCTCTTACTTTAACTCAGTGGTCCTAACCATTACACCATCCTATTCTTATTTCCCTGGTTTGAGTGGAGTGCGGCTCCTACTTCTCTCCACTGCACAAATGAGGCTTTAGTTTGGCCTGGAACAAGAAGAATTAATCCAAAGTACTACACCCAGGCTAGGGCATGGGAAGCCAGCAATATCCCAACTGACTACAACTACTTGCAGAAGGTGACCTATTTAAAATACTACCTGGAAGGAGGTGAGGCATTTAAAGATAAGTCAAGTTTCTCCAAAGGCCCTAGGACTCTTAGTAAATCTCTCCCTCTCTGTCTCTCCCCTCCTCTCTCAATACTGTTCCTCCTCTGCCTGATGAATGGGAGCATCAGCTCCAGGGCCATGATGCGGAATTTTACAGGAGCAGACCTGGATTTCTCATCTGCACCACTGCGCTCCCGCGCTGCTCAGAGCCATCAGCCACACACACGCTAGCCGATCCATCTTCACCGCTACGCAGCCAGCATCTATCACATCTGGACCCAGTGTCAGGCCGGACAGAGGCCCCGGAATAACACTCGGTCCCTGAGAGCTAGTCAGAGAGATAACTATGTAAACCCACAACGACCACCTTACACTGCATTCAGGATTGTAGTGAGGGGAAGTAGCAACAGCTATAGGGGAACAGAGACGGGAGAGATGTACTCTGCCTGTAGGAGCCTGGGAGGGCTTCCCAGAGGGATAACACTGAAAGAGGCTTTGAAGGATGTATAGGAGCTGGCCGGGCAAATGCAGAGATGGAGGTGGAGGGAGGCTGAGGAAGCCAGAGTGGATCTTGGGCAGAAATGACATCAGGGAAGCAATGTTAAAGGACACTTACGGGATTGGCTAAGTGAACAAATGATAAGTGGACAAATATACAGGTTCTGATCTCATGCAGACAAGGTAAACGGGAACCTGAAATACAAGGGATGTCATTGTGGGTTAGTCCCTGTTTTGTTCCAACTAAAGGGTGAAAACATAGAGATACCTCCCCATCTTCCTACCTTCCCCAAGGACACTGCACATCTACTAGGATCCAAAAAATTACTAGGACTCTTCTTGACTGAATTTATAATTTTCAGCTTTCTGGGAAGCATTTGCTTTAAGTTTACTGTTAATTATCTGCATGAGGGCTTCTTGTTCCCTTGACTCCTTCCAAATTTCATGGTGGGGGGCTTAGATCCAGGATTTGGAAATCATGACTATAAATGCTCTTAGTGAAAAGATAGTCTTTTATTATAGCTTTTCTAGGACTTCATCATTCATTCACTCATTTATGGACACATTTGTTCATTCGTGAACGCTTTATTCAATCATTCCTCTGTCATTCCTTTGATAATTCATTTGCTTCCACATTCATTTGCTCATTTACTGATTCCTCATTCATTCAATCATTCATCCTTTCCCCCGTATGTTAAGGTATGCATTTGCACATTTGGCCTGCATTTATGGAACAAACCCCTCCCAGCGGACAAAGAGAGGTCCAAACCTTGGTCCTTTTCGAAAAACCCCACTGATTTTAGGCAGCAAGTCTCCTCCCCTCCCTCTTCCAGTATTTTCCATCTCCCTCTTTCTGTTCATCTTGAGCTCCACTGAGCTGCTTCTGGGACCGAGGGACCAGAACAGTGCTTGGCACTGCGTGTGGGCTCCCCGCACTTTTGTGACTATCAGGGGGCTGGGAGTAGGAACACTGTTCTCAGCACTTTCTTGCTAAATGGTAAACAGATTCGGTACATTTCATGGACAAAGCCAATTCAAAGCCAGCAGACCAAATAACAGAATTCATTCCAGGCAGAGGGCTGGTAACTGAAATTCCAGTGGGAAGCTAACTTTTCCTGCAGGGTCTGCAAAATCTAGGATATAATGAACAACAGCCAACCTTCCCTTATTTATAATATCCTTCAGAAAATACATATTGAGAACCTACTACGTGCAAAGAACCAAGCTGGCTGTTGTGAAGAATGAGTTAGACAAGGTTCCTGCCCCAAGAAACCTGTACTCTGGTTGGGGAAGAGGGGTTAGCACCTCCACTGATCGCCTAATTCCTAGTATGACTTGTGAATCACAAGAATGTACACCTTAAAAGAATTCAGGAATTCAGACGGGAGAAGTCACTTCTCTCTGGGGCTTGGAAAAGGCTTTCTGAATATGGAAAGAGCCGAGTGAGGTCTTGGAACGTGAGTGGAATTTTAACTATTAGACAAGGAGGTAGGGATGGGAGAAAGAGTATTACGGAGTTAAAAGGAGGGGCAAAGATGCAGACACTGGTAACGCCCAAGGCACAGGTCTCTATAAATTAGTATTCGCCCTTTATAGTCAAAGAAACTGGCATTTGCAAGGTGAAAGGACTTGCAAAAGGTCCCCTGAGCACAGGACTGTGTGATGGCGGGGCTACTGCTTTTCTCTGCCTCTTGCTGGTCTCCCAGCTCTCTCTAGGTAAAACACGCTGCCCTGACTCATAAACCCCAAACCCCACCTCCTCCGGTACACTCCGCTTCCGTGAGCTCTCCAAGGTGCTCACTGATCTAGCAGCCGGGAGACTGGTGCCATATTTGCCTCTGACTTGCCATCTGGCCTTAGAAAAAGCATCTGATAGCGACAGGATTTGGTTCGCGCACCTAGGCAATAAGCTTTCTGGAGATCCAAAGCCCAGCCCTTTCTGAAAGTCCCGAAAGCTTTCACCTGGTCATGGAGGATTTATAACCCAGCCATTCCTGCAATGTGGGATTCTTTGCTTATAGGCAAATCTCTTTTGAGATGGCCTTGGTCTAGTGATGTTTTCTCTAAGTTCTCTTGCCCCCCCACGGGCCCAGCAGCTGCACCTGAACCACCCTCCTCTGGTTATTCCTGATACCCTAACCTGTCTCACTTACCCATGTGACCGCAGGAGCAGCCCTTGGCACGATGAGCACATCCAAAACTGTTGAGCCAGAAATTCTACCCAGCACTGGGATGTACAGGCTGAATCCCAAAAGCAGGGCTTTTCCAATTTTGAATTAAAGATACACAAAGATTCCAGACAGAGAGGAGGACAGGAAATGAACTTGAATATTTTTATTCAGTGGCATGGCCCTTAAATGACTTTAGATTCTGCTGCCTTTAGGGAGCTCTCTCTGAACACCCAGGTTAGGCTAGGTGCATTCCTCTCGCAGCACTAATCATGTGGAGTTTTTGCCCTATTTTAAAAATACGTATGTACTTCCACATTGTATTTTCAAAGCAGTCAGGGTTTTAGTTGAGCAGGCTATGATGTTTTCAGGACTAGCAACAGAGCAGAGGTCACTGGGGGCTACAGCAAAGGGCCAGCATCTCTGTGCCTGGATTTTTGGGCCTAGTTACCTGGAAAGGGCTGGAAGAGGATTCCAGAAATGAGCTGTTAAGATTCTCAGAGGTACTACCTACTAATAAGATGGCCTTACTCTGGGCATTTGGAAGACCTGCATAATAGATTAAATTGAATAGTACTGAAATTTTGCTGACCACTTATTATGTAGCAGAGCCCATGCTGAACATTCGAGTACATTATCCTTGAAATCCGCACAACACAACAGCTATTTTAAGATGGTAACTTCTACTGTCCCTGTTTTATAGTTGAAGAAAACAAGACTTAGTCATACAGCTAGTAAGTGGCAGATCTTGAATTTGAACCCAGCAGGGAGACTGATGCCTAAGTTGAAAAATCCCAACCGCTCTCCTCTGACTGCTTTTAATTAGATCTGAGCCTCACGTCCCAGAGATCATAGCCAGCAGCTCTGGTGAGAGCATCAACAACAAAAATCTTAGAATCTGAGAAATAAATCGAATCTGCGGAAATGTCTAATGTGACTCTCTCCTTTCACAATGGAGAAACCAAGGCCCCAAGGGGGAAAGTGACCTGGCTAGGATGGGACCCCTAACCACTACCCTCCCCAGACAGAGCTCTCTCCATGTTTCCAAGCTGTCTCCTTTGGAAGGGTCTTTGCTGACTAGCATTCCACTGAGTAAGACAGTGAGAAAAGACTCTGCTCTGAGGGCACATGTTTGGGGAAATACAGGTAGCCAGATTCCTGGGCAATTCAAACCAGTGGCGTAAGGCTCTGTGCAAGAGGGGCTGAGCACTCAGGGCTTAGGTAGCTTGTCTTGGAGGTCCCTCCAAGGGCCTTGGACCTGCAGTGAGCCTCAGACAAACACTGTTGTGAGGGTTAAATGAGAGAGTGCAGATAAAGCACCCAACACTGTGCCAGGCACACAGTAGGGGCACACTGAATGCTGGAAACCCCTCTTCTCTTCCTTAGAATCCCGAGAAAGAAGCAAGAGCTTTGGCCTCTGGGAACCCTGAAGGAATTCATCCAGGTGACCTGGAGTTGCGGGTAGGAAGAGGGAATGTTAGACAGTGACGTCTGAGTTCTTACTCTCTTCCCAGCCCTATGCAAGGTGCTCCTTACTCATCATTCATTTGATCCCTACATCCTTACGACAACCTCCTCTGGGTCCTGGGGGTTTCAGACAACACAGGATATGAGACAGGGTCCTCCCTCCCTCTACGTCCTACATACCCAATTTCCCTCCTGGAAGTAGCATTTTCACCCATTTTATGGATAAGAAAACTGAAGCTTAGAGAGGTAAGGGGACTTGCCTAAGGTCCTGGAGGGAGGGAGTAATGAAGCTGGGATTCACATCCAGCCTCTACTTGACTCTAGAGCCCAAGATCTTTTTGTGACACCCAGCTGCCTCACAGGAGGGCCACAGACATTGAAAACATTTTAAAACAAACCCCTGAGTTTCCTGTCCGCATGGTCCCCTGGCCTCTGCAACCCCATGGTGGTCAAACAGATGATGGGAGAAAAGACCTGTATTTGGCACTGAGCATTGTCCCCGGTCGAGCAGCATCCCAGGATCTGCGAGAGGTGGAACTCTGAATGTCAAGGCGCTGGGCCAAGGCTTGCAGACCTGTCCTGCTCAGGACTGGTAAAAGGGCAACCGGGGCCTTCCCTGCCAGCAGGACGTGTAACTCAGCTGGGCACAGGGGCCAAAGACTCTTCCCGTGTCCTAGGCTGTAAATGCCAGCCCAGCTTCATCACCTATGATCTGTACCCAGAGATCTCTTTCCTTGGTGCTCAGCCAGCCGGATGTCTCTGGGGGCTGGGCCAGAATCCTGGACCTCTTCTTCCTGGGGCCTTCGAGGGCAGCTTACCCAGGGGGAGCTCTGGGATCCCAAACCAGGCAAGACCAACCCAGTCCTAAGAGCAGACTCATTATGCACTTGGGGCTCCCCATTATCCCACTATAGTTCCACTCACTAGCCACATCAGGGGTGGGAGCTGTAAGCCCCGCCTGTAACCAGGGTCTGGGCTCTAATGGCAGAACTTGAACATTTAAGTGTCAGGTTACTTAAAATCCTACCATCCACAATAGCATTTGAGCATTAAACAAAACCAAACCCATCATTTCCCTTTCCCTAGCACTTTCAGTCTCTTTATTCCAACAACCAACTTTCTAACTGCTGGTTAGGAGGCTGCATAGTCCCCCACGGCCCCAGCTCACATGGACCCACCGGACAACTCTCCCACTGGTGAGATTGGAGCATCTCAGCTAGGGACAGGCAGCTTGGAACAAGGTCCAGACAGAAGGGACTCCAGGATATTATGCTTTTCAATCCTTGACATAAACTTGCCTCTCGGCCACCCCTTGGCAGTGCCCTCAACTCCCCTGAGGTTGCCAGAGCTCGGCAGCAAGCTTGTGTGATGCCCTCTCCCTCACTCCCTGGGCCACCAGGACATGAGCCTTGAGAGTTTCACCACCTGGCAGCAGCTGATTCCTTTTGGCTTGCAGAGGTTTATCGGGGCACGCAGACGGCGCACCCCCTCCCTGATTCTGGGGCTTCCAGGTCTGCACCCGGCGCCCGGGAGGAGCGTGTGTGAGCATCCTCGCTGGGTGCTCCCAGTTGCACAAACGCCAGCCGTCATGGGAACGGGAAGAGCTTCCCAACACTGCCACCAGAGAGCCAGTCTCCCCCACCTGTGAATGCGCCTCTTCCTTCTGCTCTCAGAGATTTCCCCAGGAGGAGGGTCCCGGCACCAGGTGCCCCAGAGGGGTCCAGTCGCCCCTGAGGCCAGCACCCACTCTGGCTCCCTCCGGTGGGTGTTCACACCAACCCTCCCATCGGTTTCTCACTCCTCTGGACACAACCTGTCCGGGCTCCTCCTGGGGAGCAAGGTCCGGACAAAGGGACGCAGGTGTCGCACCCACCTCAGCACCCAGCAGCCCCAAACCCAGCCAGGGGAACAAAAGGAAGCAGGAGGTGGCTTACCTTTAGAGGGTCGCCTTTGTTTGGTTTGCAGAGATGAGAAGGTGCCCATGACAGCCCCCATGGCAGCGAAGACTTGTGTGCGACTTGGGACCCCGGGCCCTACCCCTCCCCTCCCCTGGAAGAAATCGGTGTGGATTGTCTACTCTGAATTGGAGG